>JAVSCE010013927.1:0-10152 GCA_032199065.1 Smutsia gigantea
TTGCTCTGGCTAGGACCTCCAGTACTATGTTGAATGAAAGTGGCTAGAGTGGACATCCTTGTCTTGTATCTGATCTTACAGAAAATGTTTTCAATTTCTCTCAATTGAGTATAATGTTAGCCATGGGTTTTTCATATATGGACTTTATTATGTGTAGGTATATTCCTTTTATACCTAGTCTGTTAAAGATTTTTATTATGAAAGGATGTTGTAGCTTGTCAAATGCTTTTCTGCATCTACTGAGATGATCGTGTGATTTTTAGCTTTCATTTGATTGATATGATATGTTACAAATATTGATTTGCATATACTGAACAATCTTTGCATCCAGGTATAAACACAACTTGGTCATGATGTCTAATCCTGCAAATGTGTTCTTGAATTTGGTTTGCTAATATTTTGTTGAGAATTTTTGCATCTATACTTGTCTAATTTTTGTAAAGTTTTCTTGTGGTATCCTTACCTTGTTTTGGTATCAAAGTAATGCTGGCTTTGTAAAATGAGTTTGGAAGTATTCCATTCTCCTTTGTATTTTGAAAGAATTTGAGGAGGACTGGTTTTAATTCTTTAAATGTTTGGGGCAATTCTCTGAAGCTGTTTGGTCCTGGAGATTTCTGTGTTGGGAATTTTTGATTAGCAATTCAATCTCTTGTTATTGGTCTGTTCAGATTTTCTATTTCTTCCTGATTCAGTCTTGGTAGGTTGTGTGTTTCTAGAAATGCATTCATTTCTTCCAGGTTATGTCATTTTTTTGGTCTATAATTGTTCATAGTAGTCTCTATGATCCTATGCATTTCTATAGTATCAATTGTAATGCCTCCTCTTTCTTTACTAATTTTATTTATTGAGTCTTCTTTATTTCTTTAACCTTAGCTGAAGGTTTGTCAATTTTGTTTATCTTTTTGAAAAACCAGCTCTTAGTTTCATTGATTCTTTCTAGTTTTACTGGTCTCTATTTCATTTATTTCTGCTCTGGTCCCTGTTATTTCCTTCCTTCTACTAACTTTAGTCTTTGTTTGTTGGTCTTTTTCTTGTTCCTTGAAGTGTAAATTTAGGTTGTTTGTTTTAAATCCTTCTAATTTCTTAATATATACATTTATTGCTATGAACTTTCCTCTCAGGACTGCTTTTGTTTTATCTCAGAATATTTGACATGTTGTATTTTCATTCTTTTTGAGATAATTTTTTATTTCCCTTTTAATTTCTTTTAGTTGATGGTTTAAAAGTGTGCTGTTCAGTTTCCACATATTAGTAGATCTTTTCATTTTCCTCTTGTTGATTTCTAGTTTCATATCATTGTGGACAGAGAAGATAGTTGGTATGATTTTAATCTTGAATTTGATAATATTTGCTTTGTGGCCTATTATATGATCTATCCTGGATAATGTTCCATGTGCACTTGAAAAAAATGTGTATTCTGTATGTGTATTGGGTGTGCAGCTTCTTCTCAAGAATTGTTCAAACTCTCTTACTGGATTCTGTCTCAGTTGTTTGATAGAAGAGTAAAAAACACCTTCATTTAAAACACTGTATCAATTGATTAAGGTGTTAACAACCTTTATCTGGACCAATTATCATTTACTTTCCAATTGTTAGATTAAGAGACACTGTTTCTCATAGAATTCACATAAATTAAAGTAAAGCAGTTGGGGAACAACACGTATACTGCATGTGTCCATTCTTATTTGAAATGAGTTGTAAAAAAGAGTCAGACAGAAGACATCATCGATAACTCTTTTACTGTCTCCATTAGTTACTTCACACTTTGAGACCAATGGCTTTCACCCTGGGATATTTTACTAATTTTCAGTTGCCTTTAAGCTCTGTGAAGGGTCCTATTCAGCTTGGTTTATCCTTTACTTTGCAATATCTTTCTGTAAAATGAAATTATATGACAATAAAACTGTAACTGAGTCAACAGATTCAAGGGATGAAGAAGCCCACTGTGGGTGTGAACCTGGTGAAATTCAACACCTGGTGATAACACATATCCATCACAGAAACTAAGAACACCATCAGCAGTATAAACATACTCTCCTGGATGATAGAGTATTATCAGAACAATCAGTGTTAATTAGAATTAAATACAGGTAAGGCATTATTTAATTAGTGGTACAAAAAGGATACAATGAAACTTTAGTGTTCCTTGGACTTTTTTCATTCTCACTGTGAAGGTAGTGGCATTCATTTATTTCTAAATCTCTCACTAACACAGTGCACTGAGATCCACACATTAAAAGCTACTCTTGCCAACAAGTTTAGTTGAAAGACAGAAATATGTAAACAAATATGCAACCACGTATTATAGATGTGATGACAAAATATTAGTTTTAAACAATAAGCATGTATTCTTTCCATTTTAGAATACAGTCCCTATAACACATATAAATATTTCCCAATACATTGTTTTGCATTTAAACTTAAGTCCCAATATGTTTTCAACTCATTGTTTATTGTAATTATTGCAGCTCTATTTTCTTATGTCATATATGTAAATTCATTGTTAGTATAGTGGAAATAACTAATTATAATACTTTGATAAAGGAGTATATAGCATGTAATTTGAATGGAGATGGAGAATGACAAAAGAATTCAGGAAGCTTCTGATCTTAATCATGTATAGAAACTGAGACAGGAGCCTCGTTTTTCTTATGGCATTGTTATCATAGGAAATGGCTTGTAAATACAGTGAGACTCTGGAGATTTCTATTCCATATAAGTTAAATCATGGAAGTAATTTTAAGTTAAAATTGCTTCCCTGATAGTTGCAAACTTACTTCAATTTATATTTAAAATATACTGTACATTTTTTCTCACTCATCTTTCATATTCCTCTATGTACACATTTCATTATTGTCCCAATTCCTTCATTCTTGACAGTACACACACATACACAAAAGTTCTCTAAAATTAGATTGATTTCCCATTTTCAGGCAATATCATATGATACTGAGAGAGCAGTGGTAGTTTAGGACAACCAAATAGTATTATTAAAAACAGTACATGAGATTCTTTATTTTAAGCTGATATTTTGTGGTTAAAGAGGAAAGAAAAATTTGGTTATGTGACAATTTCATAATTTATCATACCATAACATTTGTAGAAATTTTAAAAAAATGTGTATCTTTTTAGGTAAAATCAAATTATTACATAATAGTTGAGACCATAGATAAGTGATAATCTTCAAAAAATTATATAGATGTAAAATATTTTTTGGTTTTAATTCTGGAGTTCTCATATCCTAAGAACATTATGGGTATTTATTAAGGGGATTTAAGGTGATTTTAATTTTAAATATGATCGTCTTTTTAAAGAAACCATATTCCAATAGTATTGATCAAAGAATTATTTGATAATGGATTTTCACTAGTTTCTATTACATTGCAAGATAGTGTAGAAAATCTATATAAGACATACAAACTTTTAATCTAGTGTAGTCTGCTTAGAGATAGGGTTCATTTATTGAATATTTATTTGCATCCATTTGTATATGGGTGCTTTAATTGTTAGTATGTATGACTGTATATGCATATATAAAGGTAAATACACATTTACCTTTAACTTTAAATAAATACTATACATCTCTATGAATACTGTTTGACTAATTTCAGAGATAAGTCTTCTGATATTTCAAATGTAACTTCATCTGTTGTCATTTCAATTTCAATGGTTAATAATAATAATGAGGTGGTTTGATTCTTTTGATTCTTTCTATTTTAGATTTTAAATCTTGAGGGTGTGTGTGTGTGTGTGTGTGTGTGTGTGTGTGTGTGTGTGTGTGCTTCAAAATAGCATGTGTTTTTCCTTTTGGTTAAGCAGTTGTCACTTGCATTTATTTACAAGAAATAAATTCTTCCTGCTATCATTGTGTTGGGGTCATGTTTATCTTATTATTGTACATGAGAAACTGCTCTTAAAATGTCATAGAGCATTACTGGTATCATGCTTTCCATTTTGTTAATGTAACTAAAGCGCATTAGGTATATATTTATTCATTCATCAGTTCCCCTAATGTGTATCTTGTCTCCATGTCATAATGCCATAGCTTTCAGTGGGCATGGCTATTTTAGAAGTGAGATTACACTAAGAGAGATTTGAATCTTGCAAGAGTAGATTATTTGGGGGTATTAGATCCAAATATATGAATATCTGATTCTTTTAACTTGTATTGGCCGTATTGTTCCTGGTTTTCATTGGGGTAGAAAAAACTTCTAAGAATTCAAAAATTATTTTGATCATTATAGTTAATGAATATTGTTATGTATAAATTTTTTGTAATTTGATAATCACATCTAAGTGCTGGACATTTTCACCCTTCTATTTTTCTCCAATTAGCTGAAAATAAATGTTCAATTAATAATATATTTTTAATGATTTATCAATATTGAGTGCTGAATATGTCATATCTGTTAAAGGTAATTTTTAAAATAACCCCAGAAGGAAAATGAAATATCGATGTACTTGGATAGTTGAAAAGCATGTTGTGTGTGTGTCTTCTGTGTAACTTCAAAATTATCTCCATTTTGTTCTCCCTTTTCTTATCAGTTCTGAGGTCATAATTTTAAATTTAAATATCACAACTTTTTTATCATTTAGACAGAGTAAAAATATCTTCCATAAAAGGAGCAACAAACACACATTTCAAATTTGTTTTTAAAAATCAGTTGTGAGGTGAACAGCTGTGTTTAAGTTGAATTTTTCCCCTTTCTTATGACCAACTTCTAACTTTCGAGTTAACCATTTTACCATCAAGATACTTATGTTCTTTTCCCAAAGCAGTGTAATTATTTTGCTTTGTTAGCACAATAAGATTTGAATAGGTTCTTAGATAGGTTATTTTACAAGGACATTATAATTAACCTAATTTAGCCTAACACACTAAACATATTTGAAGATTTGTACTTCCTTGAAGATACTGAACCAAAAATATCCAGCAATACTAATATATAGCAAATTCATCTTTCAACAATAGAGCTAAATTACATCTTTTGTGCCATATTTCTATCAGGAAGCTGTGAAGGATTTTAAGTTGCCTGGCTGTCCATGTTGCTAAGTGAAAGTGAAATTTTGATTAGCAAATCCATGGCCTGATGTTGAAATGGAAGCACATGTTAGAAGTCTGCTATATTGTTCTTCTGTCAGTTAAAGAAATAACTTTTGGTTCCTCCCAAGTCCTTCCAATGTTACTTTTTGGGGAGAAAACCCTCTTTATTTATAGAAGTAATGTTCCAATGTCTTTAACATTCTCCCTAAAATTAAACATTATTTCCTAATTTTCTAAAGCGACATTTTCTAAAGTGTCACCAGTTCTTACTCTTTACCCTTATGTCATTTACTTATGAGTTACTTATCTTTTACTTAAAGATTTGAAAAAAAAATGTTCAAAATCATTCTTTAAAAAAAACATACTTGCTCAGTAATACTAAAAACATTTTCAGATATCCAAGGAAATATTCTATATGATTTCTAGGTACAATTTTAATTTTTCTATGATGTTCACTTACTGAATAATTGTCAAGGTTTAAGTAGAAAACATTATTAAGGCATTATTTTAAAATCTAATAGGAACTTCAGAGCTTTAGAGATAACACTCTTCATTTAAAATTGTAAAATGTGACCTATATTTTGTAGTATATAATCTTTTCGATTTGTATATATTAAATCAAATTGTACAACCCACTTTAGAATTGAGAACTTTTGGAAGACTCATTGAATTTGAACAATTGTTGAATTCAGTATTGGACCTTGAGTCACTATATTTAGTCCAGAGCATTATAAATGAAGTTAGCCCAACACTGGAAAGCTTATAGAGCTTTTAAGTACAAACAATTCTTAACATTTTTTTCCTCAGTAGTATCAGATACATAAATTGAAGTATTTCTACCATTTAACTTGCCATCAGTGTCAATACAAGCAGAATTTTGTATTATAAAGACTCTGCAGCAAACAATATTATGCTTATTAAATAGAAAATGTTATTCTATCATCATCCATACATGTAATCTGAAAATATACCTTAATAATTTTTATATGTAGAGTACCATTGGAATTACCATTACTTTTGTTCAGAACAGTTGTATATGTTAACATGGTCAAGTTATAGAGAGATAACTTTATATCTGTGAAGCTTCTTCACATACACACAAACACTTTCAGTATTTTATGCCATGGTCACTTCTGTGTTAATAAACATATAGCTAGCTTTTCCTATAGAAACTATTGAAATTGAAGTCTGAGAGATTGGGTTAAAGATGGTGGCATGAGAGGTGAGACAGAGACCTCCTCCTAAAACCACATATAATATGAAAATGTAATTGATACAACTAGTCCTGAAAGAGCAACAGGAAAGAGGGCTGCACTGGACTGATACACCTAGAGAAAAGAGCAGACCTCACGGAACGGTAATGTACCAAAGCTATGACCCAGCAGGATCCAAGTCCTTCCCACACCCTAGCTCACTGGCAGGAGGAAGAGAAACAGAGAGGGGAGGGAGTGGAGGCCTGGGACGGCTGAACACCTAGCCCTGGAGATCTGCTCTGGGAGCATGAACCAACATTGCAGGGTCCTCTGGTTATTAGTGGGGTTGGATAGCTAAGACAGGAGGAATACCTGGAGAGACAGAGATTGCAGCTGCTTGTGGAAAACAGGAATTCATATCTGGCTGAGCTGGGCAGGCAGTCTGAGAGACTTCCTAACAGTGAGAGGGCTGCTAAAGGGGCAAGGATTGCACAGACATTACTTCTCAGGAGAAAGGACAGGTAGACAAAATTGTCCAGGTGCACTCTGCCCAACAGGTTGGGAACTTAAACGATCTTCAGGTGCTCCATTCCCCTGGCTGGTTATGCAGTTTCAAGGCCCCCCACCATGATACATAGCCTGCTGTGTCTTCCTCCTGGCTAGCCTTCACCAGGCTTGCAAACCGGCAGCCCCTGCCCTGGTGTCAGGCCAGCCAGAGGGAAGCCCCACTTACAGCAGCTACAAACACAAAGCATAGAGGCTTACACCTGTGTGTTTGGACCACTGGTTCTGGCAGTGGAGACAGGGATAACAGCTGGGAAATAGGAAAGAGCTCTTTCTTACCCCCAGGCACCAGCACCACTACCCTGTAACCCCTGACGTGGCTCCAGGGGGCTGAGCAGCTCCAGAGAGTAGAGCTTCTGGGGACTAGAGGGTGCCACATACAAATATGAAATGTCTAAACTGGGTTCAAAGCAAAAATCTCAACACGAGAGAAAGGACTGAGTGCGACTGAATTAATAAACCTCCCTGAAACAGATTCCAAAGTAAAAATCATAAACATGCTCATGGAGGTACAGAAAAATATTCAAGAACTCAGGAATGAATTTAGGACAGAGATGCAATCGTTGAAGAGCACAATGGAGGGTATTTAAAGCAGATTAGACACAGTGGAGGAGACGATAAATGAAATAGAAACTAGGGAAGAGGAATACAAAGAAGCTGAGGCACAGAGAGAAAAAAGGATCCCTAGGAATGAAAAAATCCTGAGAGGACTATGTGACCAACCCAAATGGAACAATATTCATATTATAGGTGTACCAGAAGAAGGAGAGAGAGAAAAAGGGATAGAAAGTGTCTTTGAGGAACTAATTGCTGAAAACTTTCCCTAACTAGGGAAGGAGATAGTCTCTCAGGCCATGGAGGTGCACAGATCTGCCAACACAAGGGACCTAAGAAGGAAAACACCAAGACATATAATAATTAAAATGGCAAAGATCAAGGATAAGGACAGACTACTAAAAGCAGCCAGAGAGAGAAATAAGATCACATAGAAAGGAAAATACATCAAGCTATCATCAGACTTCTCAGCAGAAACCTTACAGGCCAGAAGGGAGTGGCATGATATATTTAATGCAATGCAGTAGAAGGGCCTCGAGCCAATAATACTTTACCAGGCAAGATTATCATTTGAATTTGAAGGAGGGATTAAACAATTTCCAGATAAGCAAAAGCTGAGAGAATTTAGCTCCCACAAACCATCTCTACAGTGTATTTTGTAGGGACTGCTATAGATGGAAGTGTTCCTAGGATTAAATAGCTGTCACCAGAGGTAATAAAAAGGAATAGACAAAGAGTACAGCATATGATACCTAATATATAAAGAATGGAGGAGGAAAAAAAAGAGGGGGAAAAAATAACCTTTAGATTGTGTTTGTAATAGCATACTAAGTTAAGTTAGACTCTTAGATAGTAAGGAAGTTACCCTTGAACCTTTGGTAACCACGAATCTAAAGCGTGCAATGACAATAAGTACATACCTATTGATAATCACTCTAAATGTAAATGGTCTGAATGCACCAATCAAAAGACATAGAGTCACTGAAAGGACAAAAAAACAAGACCCAACTATATGCTGCCTACAAGAGACTCACTTCAAACCCAAAGATATACAGAGATTAAAAGTGAAGGGATGGAAAAAGATTTCATACAAACAATAGGCAGATAAAAGCAGGTGTTACAGTACTTGTATGAGACGAAACAGACTTCAAAACAAAGGAAGTTACAAGAGACAAAGAAGGACAGTACATAATGCTAAAGGGATCAATCCATCAAGAGGATGTAACCATCATAAATATCTATGTACCCAACACGGGAGTCCCTACCTATGTGAAACAAATACTAACAGTATTAAAAGGGGAAATAGAATGCAATGCATTTATTTTAGGAGACTTCAAAACTCCACTCACTCCAAAGGATAGATCAACCAGACAGAAAATAAGTAAGAAGACAGAGGCATTGAACAACACATTAGAACAGATGGACCTAACAGACATCTACAGAACTCTCCACACAAAAGTAGCAGGACACACATTCTTCTCAAGTGCACATGGAACATTTTCAAGAATAGGTCATATACTAGGACACAAAAAGAGCCTCATTAAATTAAAAAGATTGAAATTGTACCAACCTGCTTCTCAGACCACAAGGGTATGAACCTAGAAATAAATTACACAAAGAAAATGAAAAGCCTACAAACACGTGGAGGCTTAACAACATGCTCCTAAATAATCAATGGATCAATAACCAAATAAAAACAGATCAAGCAATATATGGAGACAAATGATAACAATAATGCAAAAATGCAAAATCTGTGGGATGCAGCAAAGGCGGTGCTAAGAGGGAAGTATATTGCAATACAGGCCTACCTCAGGAAAGAAGAACAATTCCATAGGAACAGTCTAAATTCACAATTAATGAAACTAGAAAAAGAAGAACAAATGAGGCCCAAAGTCAGTAGAAGGAGGGACATAATAAAGATTAGAGCAGAAATAAATACAATTGAGAAGAATAAAACAATGGAAAGATTCAATGAAAGCAGGAGCTGGTTCTTTGAGAAAATAAACAAAATAGATAAATCCCTAGCCAGACTTATCAAGAAAAGAAGAGTCTCCTCACATAAAAGGAATCAGAAATGAGGAAGGAAAAATCACTATGGACACCACAGAAATACAAAGAATTATGATAGAATACTATGAAAAATTATATGCTAACAAACTGGATAACATAGAAGAAATGGACAACTTTCTAGAGAAAAACAACCTTCCAAGGCTGACCCAGAAAGAAACAGAAAATATGAACAGGCCAATTACTAGCAATGAAATTGAATTGGTAAACAAAAAAACTATCTAAAAATAAAACTTCTGGACCAGATGACTTTACTGCTGAAATTTATTAAACATTTAGTGAAGATCTAATACCCATCCTCCTTAAAGTTTTCCAAAAAGTAGAAGAGGAAGGAGTACTTCCAAACTTACTCTATGAGGCAAGAATCACCCTAATACCAAAATCAGGCAAAGACACCACAAAAAAAGAAAATTACAGACCAATATCCCTGATGAACATAGAGATGCAAAAATACTCAACAAAATATTAGCAAGCTGAATTAAAAAATACATCCAAAAGATCATACATCATGATCAAGTAGGATTTACTCCAGGGATGCAAAGATAGTACAATATTAGAAAATCCATTAACATCATCTACCACATCAACAAAAAGAAGGACAAAAACCAGTTGATCATCTCCATAGGTGCTGAAAAAACATTTGACAAAATTCAACATCCATTCATGATAAAAACTCTCAACAAAATGGGTAGAGAGGGCAAGTATCTCAACATAATAAAGGCCATATAT
>JAVSCE010013929.1:0-60070 GCA_032199065.1 Smutsia gigantea
GCGCGGAGGTGATTCCTCAGTGAGAGCGCGGCGGCCGGGTTGGCAGTGGTAGCGTTCGTGTGCTTGGGTGTGAATCGCCGAGGGAGGAGGCGGTGGAGGAAGAGGTGGCGGCGGTGGCGGTGGTCGTAGCGGTGGCGGAGGAGGCGGGTACGAATCAGCTGCGGGCGGAGACATGGCCAACATCGCGGTGCAGCGAATCAAGCGGGAGTTCAAGGAGGTGCTGAAGAGCGAGGAGGTCAGAAATGAACTCCCGGACATCCCCCCCTCAGCCCGGGGCGGGAGGGCCCTTCCAGGGGCGACCCCCATGTCTCTAGTAACCCCGTTGGCCCTCCTCGCGGCCGCCCTTCTGCCTGTGGGAAGCAGCAGTGTCTCCCTCCTTCCGCCGCCTTCCCCTCCCTTCTCGGGGCCCTGGGATGGACGATCTCGCGGCGGGTGGTCTGATTAGGAGCAAGGTTTGGGGGGCCGATGAAGAAGGGGACACTTCTCGGCACGGTGAGAGCGCCCCGGGGCAGTGGCACCAGCTGGAAGTGTGGCTGTAGGGCGGGGAGGTAGCAGGCCGAGCCTGAGGAAACCCGGGAAGTGGTTGGGGGAAGGGGAAAGGTGGAAACTGGATCCGGAGAGCCGCGCTATTCAAAGGCCTACACTTTTGAGGGTATTCTGAATTATAGCCTGTCAGGCCTCCACTGCCCTTTTAGGGAAGAAAAGATGAAAGTCCTTACTTATTGATGAAAGGAAAAGAACATTCAGAGTTACTCCCTCTTGGTTGGGTGTTGGGAGAGAAAGGGAGACGTAATAGGATACTATCTTATTTGAGTGGAGGATAAGAGAATTCTCACCTGAGATAGGAAATTAATTCCAATTAGACCTTTATGTCATTTCCATTTACCCCCAATTCTTAGGCCTCTTTTGTATTGACATCTAAACCTTTTTGACTAAGTAAAGGCAAGTTGTTTTGTGTATTAAAGGTATTTAAACATTTTTTTTTTGCTAGGAAAATATAATGGAGTGTATGAATAGTTTATTTTAAGATATTGTTTACAAGTTACGGGTCAGAGAGTCTCTCCTAAGACAATGCCTCTTTGACTCTCTTGTGTTGTGTCATGAAACTTCATTATGATGTCCCTCACAGTTAACCTGATTCATCCTTTTGAAAAACAACCCTATTAAAAACAAGGGATTTCACCAAATTAAATACATAGTTTTATCTCCTTATTAAGTGAGTAGGTTTATCCCAATTTAAATACTGTGTATTGGCCTCACTTATTTACATAAGATATTCAGGATGTTCTAGTAATTTTAGTCAAAACTATCAGTATTAGTAGTATATCATACCCAAATCAGCAAGAATGCCAGGTTGTTTTTCCTTCCTGGATTTAACAGAGAGATTAAAAAGTAATACTGAAATGATTCTTTTCAGCATCTCATACCATTACTGAATGTATATTGCTATTTGTATTCTTTTATGTTGGTACTTTGATAATCTTAATCTGTGAAATTCAGCATTGTAAGTATGTGATGAGTAACTGACATAAATCTGATGGCACTTGAGCTTTATTTATGCCACTGGGTCTACAGTGATTATCTTTCCAATTAAACATAGAAAAAATAATTCTTTAAAATTATTTAAAAATGACAAATACTAGCAGATTTATTGAATGTAGTAGTATATTAGTAATAGTTTTACAGAGCATGTGTGTGAACTCTGACCTCTGTATCTGTTCAAGTGCCAAAACACTGAATGGAAGAATGACTTTGTATTTTTGTGGTACAGTGCAGAAATAGTGTCGTATTTTGTCTGTACTAATAATACAGTGAAACAAGGATTCTAACTTTTTACTTAATAAAATATATTCCAGGATAGTTGACATATATTCTGATGAAAGATTGCCGCCAATATTGTTGCCAACAGCCAGAAACATTTCTTCTCTAATAGAGTTGTACAAGTATAAGACTTATGCTTTATTTCCTATTACTTAAAGGTGGTGAGTTACTGCTCTTGTAATTCAAAGGGTCTCTTTGCTTTATATGCCATGACTTTTCACTGTAATATTCTTAGTACTTGAATTTAAGCTTACAAGAAACTGTATTGCTCTAGTAATGCATATTGTTAAAATAATACTGCTCTTTATGTGTAAGGAGTGATAAAGCCTCACTTCAAGTAGGTATAATAGTGTTGCAGAGGGAAAAAACAGGAAATGCAAACAAATTACTTTTTTAAGAACAATACCTTTATAAATCTGTAAGGAAACTTCTTCCAGAGATTAGGTTGCAAAGAACATTTAGGAAAGGGTCAGGTAATTTAATCTTGGAATGCAGCCAATACATAGCTTTATTTTCACCAATATTTTATTTCATTGATATTTTAGTAGTCCCAGTTCTATCTGTAACTGTATTATGTTGATTACTTTCAACTCATTGAAGGACTTATAGTATAGTCCATGTGTTTACTTTTTAAGTGTGTAAATGCAGTATTTTGAGTGGCTGGTCAAGTAATCAATTATTTCATGGTGTCACCCATGTAAATCTCTAGTTTACCAAAGTTTATTTCATATGCTTATGTTTACTAAGAATACTGGTTGACTTAAGCACTTTTTTGGGGGGTGTTAAGTACCTTTATAAAGATAGCTGTTTGCTGAATTATGGCCGTAAGAAGTTATAAGTTGCCATTCTTGGAGTGTTTTGCTTATTAAAATAAAACCTCCAAGATACATCAACTTGAAAAGCAAGGTGTAGAATAGATAGTGTGGAGGAGAACACCATTTGTGTTAGAATGGGTAGGGGAGAGTAGCCGGGAAGTATTTATATTTGTGTTGGTGAAAGGATTAATGAGAAAGTAGTACAATTTTTTTACTTTTGTGTAGGGGAATTGAGTGTCTGGGGCAACAGGCATCAAAAGATTCCTTTTGAATTTTGAGTCATACAAATATGTTATTTGCTTAAAATAAGTAAAATCATAAAGATGCCATCTAGGCCTTTCTTTTTTAATTCTTTAATTAAAAAATTTTTTTTATTAAGGTATCATTGATATACACTTATGAAGGTTTCATATGAAAAACAATGTGGTTACTACATTCACCCATATTATTGAGTCCCCCTCAATACCCCATTGCAGTTACTGTCCATCAGTGTAGTAAGATGCCACAGAGTCACTACTTGTCTTCTCTTTGCTACAGTGTCTTCCCCTTGATCCCTCTACACCATGTGTACTTATAATACCCCTCAATTCCCTTCTTCCTTCCTCCCCACCTGCCCTCTCCCACCCCTCTCCTTTGGTAACAGCTAGTCCCTTCTTGGAGTCTTATGAGTCTGCCCCTGTTTTGCTCCTTCAGTTTTGCTTTGTTGTTATACTCCACAAATGAGGGAAATCATTTGGTATTTGTCTTTCTCTGCCTGGCTTATTTCACTGAGCATAATACCCTCTAGCTCCATCTATGTTGTTGCAAATAGTGGGATTTGTTTCTTTCTTATGGCTGAATAGTATTCCATTGTGTATATATACCACATCTTCTTTATCCATTCATCTACCGATGGACACTTAGATTGCTTCCATATTTGGCTATTGTAAATAGTGCTGCAATAAACAGGGGTACATATGTCTTTTTGAATCTGAGGACTTATTTTCTTTGGGAAAATTCCTAGGAGTAGAATTCCTGGGTAAAATGGTATTTCTATATTTACTTTTTTGAGGAATCTCCATATTGCTTTCCGTAATGGTTGAACTAGTTTACATTCTTACCAGCAGTGTAGGAGGGTTCCCCTTTTTCCGCATCCTCACCAGCATGTGTTGTTCCTAGTCTTTACCATGTTGGCCATCCTAACTCGTGTGAGGTGATATCTCATTGTGGTTTTAATTTGCATTTCCCCCATAATTTAGCGACGTGGAACATCTTTTCATGTGCCTGTTGGTAGGCCTTTTTTTCTTGTGACCGGAAATTCGTCCTGTGTTAGGCATTAATTTTTAAATCTGTGAATTTTAAGTAATGTTTTAAAATTGGGTAGGAATGGAAAATTGATTTAAAGTATATTTTGTAGTTATTAGTTGAGTTACGTAAGTTATATTGTTTATTGTAAGGATGTAATATAACCAATCTGTATTTATAGGTTGTATTGTTAATTACTGTTAGTTATTATTGCTGTTAACACCTAACCACCATTTGTAGAGTGGCTTTCTGCTATTTGTTTATATATCATTACTAATTCTCAAAAACAGGCCTTTGAATTAGATTTCCTATTTCTTAGATGCGGAATTGAGATTCAGAGAAGTTTATTTGTCTGCAAACATACAGCTTTAGGATTTGGATCTAGGTCTGCTTGTATTTATATTGTACCACACTGTCACAGTTTGCCAAAGATAGGCATGATTATAATTATTTAAAAATAATTGGGCCTGGTTTGTATTACTAGTTAAAGAATTTAAACACAATCTAATATGTTAGTTTAAACATGAAAATGTTTAAGTGTTACAGGTAACACTGTTACCTGTAATTAAAGATTTACTTGTATTTGTTTTATGCAGAATATTTTAAAATTTGAAGCTCAGTGAAGTAAAATGCCCTTAAATCTGTGCACATACCCTTGCTTGTTCTTGTGTAATATTGCACCTGTAGTTTTTTCATTTGTAGCCGCACTTTGCTAACATCTTCTATTATTCTCATAGGGTATATTTAAGTCTATGGCATTAACAAAATGGTTTCATGAAAACTGTTGTATAAGTTTTAAGTTTTCTTAAGCATTTAAGTGGATTTTTGTATCATTAAATTTAATTTATTTGATCTAGCTTGATCTAGATGATTCTCTGTAGAACTAGTTGCAAATCTTTAAAAGGAAGTCTCTTGATTTCTGTAGACCATGGTTTCTCAACCTTGGCACTATTGACATTTGGGCAGATAATGAATTCTTTTTTGTGGGTGGCTCTCCTGTGCATCATAGGGTGTTTAGCAGTATCCCTGACTTCTGTCACTAGATGCTATTAGCATAGCCTTCCACCCCTGCTTCCTGCCTTTTCTTCCCTGCCAGTTGTATCATCCGAAGGGTCTCCAGACTCTGTCAAATTTTGAAAACCACTGCTGTAGACAAAACTCGATTATTTAAGACTACTAACTATGTAAGATGTGTAGTAAAATTTATCTAAAAGATGAATGGATAGTAAAGGTACAAAAAATTACCATGGCTACTACTAGCTTTGAAATACTGTTTTTGTTTTACCTTTGTAATTAATGATCATCTTTTTCTTTTAAACTTTCTCTTTTGATTTAAAGAAAAAGGTGAAATTCCCTCTGAAGACTAGTGTATCCAGGATTTGAACAATGTTTTAAGAATAGAAAAGTGGTTTGTTTTTACAGTTATATAAGTTACAGTTCTGCATAACTTATTTAAATAGTTAGCCTTATGGGGCTCTGGGTATGGGTTGAGCAATGAAAGCTTAGAGCTAACATATTGCGTTTGTATAACCCCAAGGATTGTCCAAGTAATACTGTTTGAGGTACGTTTCTTGTTTTACTTTACTGTTACAAAGATTTTGATCTCTGTCCATCAGGCACAGATTTATATGCATCTGGGTTCCTCTACTATGTCAACCCTTTGTAAAGAATATATATTATTTCCCAGTAAATATGTTATCAGTTGCAGTAAAATGAGTCATATGAAATAGATATTTGGTCATTCATATGACCAAATATATATTTCCCAGATATATTTGTCCTTCATCCACAGTTCCCGAAAACACTGCAGAGTATTAAAGGTGGGTGTCTTGTCATATTAATGAGAGACTTTTGGACCCCCAGGAAGGGCAGGAGATGGAGGCTGAATTGGCCAATGGCCCAGTAATTTAGCCAATCATGACTATGCAGTGAAACCCTCACAAAAACCCCTGAGAAGAGCTTATCGCTGTCTGCTCTCTGGGATCCTGCTTCTGTGTTGGAGAGAGAGCTTCTAAGCTTGGGAAACCAGAACGCCACCATGTGCCACTGAGCCAGGCCTCAAGCTCCATGAGGATAGAAGCTCCTTTATTTGGAACCTTACCTTGTGTATCTCTTTGTCTGGCTGTTAACTTGAATTCTTTATGGTATACCTTATTAAACTGGTAAACTAAGTGTTTTCCTGAGTTTCTGTGAGCCCCTCTAGCAAATTAATTGAACCTAAGGGGAAGGTTAATGGAACCTCCAATGTATAGCTGGTAGGTCAGAAGCACAGGTTAAGTGCATGGGGCTTGAAATTGACATCTGGAGTCATGGAGTGGAGGGCAGTCTTGTAGGGTGGAGTCCTTAACCTGGGGAATCTTGTGCTGTCTTGGGGCAGATTGAGTTGAGGTCTCAGACACCCTGATGGTGTTCGAGAATTGCTTGGTAGTGTGTGTGTGGGAAGATCCCTCCTACCCCAACACAGATTTTGGAATCGAGTCTGGGAAGCCGAAAGGAGTGAAGCATAGTTTACCCATTGCCGCAGTTATTGAGTGTATTGACTACAGCTCCTAAAGATTTACCTAGTTGGAGATAGATAAAAATGTTGGATGCAAAGAGTAAATGCTGTGGGAGTTCTGAGGGAATGTGTATGGAGCTAGGTTCCAAAGGAAAATTAAGACTGACCTTAAGTTTCAGAAGACAGCCCCAAAGGAATTACAGGATATTATAATTTATAAATAAATATTTCTTCTATCAGCACCTGAATTGGACCTAGGAAGCAGAAACATTTACATATTTAGAACAGAAGGGTTGCATAGCTCTGATAAAACATAATTGTGGAATTAGAGCACCACTTTTTTCATATCAAAGTAAAATGTACAAACAATAATGTGTGACCAGCTCTTAAATTAAACAGGATTTTATCAGCACCATAGGAACCTCCCCTGTCCCTAACCCCTTTCTACTCTCTTACGTTTGAGTAAAAGAATGGACATAAAGAGTGTATAGTATATAACTTTAATTTTGAAAAATGTTTTTCAAGATGCCTTTCAAAATCTTAAAATATATTAATGGTGTCTTAGAAAATGTGTTAAAATGCATTAAATATTAGAGTTAGAAGAGACCTTAGATCTAGGTCCAATTCCTCATCTGTAAGATAAGGAAACTGAGGCCTGAGAAACTTAGTGACACAGATCTGGTTAATGGTGAACTCAGGCTTTTTGCATACTACTTCACTCCACTACTATATGATTGCTTTATGGGACTTTTTTGTAAATAATACTGTAAAAGCTGAATACTAATGAAACTTTAGTACAACAATGAATGACAAGTGTAGTATTGAGTATTGCACTTAAGTGTGTTTTCCTTTTCTCTCTTGGTGTGAGAACTTAAATTTGCCAGGAGGCAAAGATATTTAGCTCCTTAAGTGTGGTATAGAAAATATAGCTTAGTGATTAAGTGTGGGTTTTGGAATTAGATTTGTTTTGTGTCCTCACTTTTCTACTTAGTACCTTAGTAGCACTGTCTCTCTCTCTTCATATCTATAAAATGTAAGAAGATTAAGAGAGTCCTTTCAGTGCTTAGAGCAATGCGTGGGACACAGACATTCAGCAACTGGATAGCTATTAAGATGTCAAAATTAATTATACTTTCATATTCTGCTTATTGTTCTTTGATCATAAAGGTTTCTCTCAATGGCTTAGTGATAGCTCTCTGTAAATTTGCTTCAGGAAAAGGCTTAAAATGAGGGACCTTACTGCTTTTGATAGTGTTTGCCTTCTGTGTGCAGTCTGTGGGGCTGGTGGCCAAGGGGAATACAAAAGAATGTATGTGGGTCTTGTTGTCAAGGTGTTGGTTAATCTTTCTTTAGGAGACAACTGCAAATTGTTAAAAAGTTTGTGTTCAAATGTCACCTTTCTAAGTGAAAAAATAAATTATTTGGAAGCCTTTTAGAAAATGCAGAGGTACAGAATTATTTTGGATTTCATGATTCCGTTCTGGTTTCCTTGAACTGGAGCAGGGACCTATGGAGTGTAATCTTGAGTTCCTTTGCAAAATTCCTGTTTTACAATTTGGTTTTGGAAGCTTAGAAAGTCGCGGTCATGCTCATCTGACATAATGGTGTTCTCTTAGTAATTCTGAAAAGCTAAGAGAACTCTCTTTCATTTAAACCTCTTGTCCCTTTTCTCACTTTAGTTCTTTGCTTTCACTGCAAATTAAAAATAATTACCTGTAGTTGAATGCTTACTGTTTGATTTTGTGTATATATATAAATGGCAGCCTTATGTGATTGATACTATTATTGTTTTACAGATAAAGTTGTAGCTCTGAAATTAAGTACCACTCTCAGTATCAAGTAACCTGTTGATAGAACAGGGGTTTGAAACCAGGTCTCTGACACCAAAACGTTTGATGGAAAGAATGATGTATAGTCATATCTCCTGCTTGTTTTGTGCTCATTATTTTTAAAGATGTTTTTAGAATTACGAAATATTTTACATTTACAAGTTTAGAAAATATATATATATAAACACCTTTATATCTATGATCCAGATTCAACAGATCTTAACCCTTTTCTGCTGGGCGAAGTACCCTTTGATCCCTGCCCTCCCTCCCCCACTAAAAACGTACATAGTACACTCACTTTTCCCTCTTCCATGCTTCCTTTTTGAAGTAACCACTATGCTGAAGTTGGGGTGTATTCTTCCCATTCAAATTTTTGTTTTTACTATTGATAAGCATAGTACTTCAGTGTTTTTAAAAAAAACTTCACAGATCATTGTAATATTATACATTTCCTACAACTCTCTGCATCATTTTTTTTTGAGATTTATCTATGGCAGTGCATATTGCTTTAGTTCTTTATATAGTATTTCAAGTCATAGTTCTTTTGTTCATTTTACTACTAATGGCATGTACTTTCAACTTTTAGCTATTATAAAAAAGGATGCATTGAACATTATTATAAGTGTTTTCCTGGGCACCAAATAGTTTTTCTAGGAATTGGAATTGCTGGATCTGAGAGTCATGCATCTTCTGCATGACTCGTTACTGCTTGATGGTTCTCTTGATAATTGTCATCAGTTTACACTCCCTTTTCATTAAGTTCTAGTGATTTGACATTTGTTTAGATTTTTGTCAGTTTGATGGATGTGAAATGGTGACTTATTTTAATTACCCAAGTCATTAGTGATACTAAGCATATTTTTGTCTTTTTGACCACTTAGACTTTGTTTTGCAAGTTTAGTGTTTGCATTCCATACATTTAAAAGAAATTTTTTTTATTAAGGCGTCATTGATATACACTCTTACGAAGGTTTCACATGAAAAAACAATGTGGTTACTACATTTATCCATATTATCAAGTCCCCACCCATACTGCAGTGCTGTCACTGTTCTTGGGTGTAGTAACATGCCACAGATTCACTGTTTGCCTTCTCTATGCTACACTGTTTTCCCCGTGATCCCCCACACCACATGTACTAAACAAAATACCCATCAATCCCCTTCTCCCACCCTCCCCACTGACCCTCCCACACATCTCCCATTTGGAAACCACCAGTTCCTTCTTGGAGTCTCTGAGTCTGCTGCTATTTTGTTCCTCCAGTTTTGCTTCGTTGTTATACTCCACAAATGAGGGAAATCATTTGGCACTTGTTTCTCCTCCTGGCTTATTTCACTGAGCATAATACCTCCAGCTCCATCCATGTTTGTTGCAAATGGTAGGATTTGTTTCTTTCTTTTGGCTGAATAGTATTCCATTGTGTATATGTACCACTTTTTCTTTATCCATTCATCTACCGATGGACACTTAGGTTGCTTCTATATCTTGGCTATTGTAAAAAGTGCTGCAATAAATACAGGAGTGCATATGTCTTTTTGAATCTGAGAAGTTGTATTCCTTGGGTAAATTCCAAGGAGTGGGATTCCCAGGTCAAATGGTATTTCTATTTTTAGTTTTTTGAGGAACCTCTCTACTGCTTTCCACAATGGTTGAAATAATTTACATTCCCACTAGCAGTGTAGGAGGGTTCCCCTTTCTCCTTATCCTCACCAGCATTTGTTCTTAGTCTTTTGGATGCTGGCCATCCTTACTGGAGTGAGGTGATATCTCATTGTGGTTTTCCCTGATGATTAGTGATGTGGAGCATCTTTTCATGTGTCTGCTGGCCATCTGAATTTCTTCTTTGGAGAACTGTCTCTTCATATCCTCTGCCCATTTTTTAATCAGGTTATTTGCTTTTTGGTGTTGAGGTGTGTAAGTTCTTTATATACTTTGGATGTTAACCCCTTGTCGGATATGTCATTTACAAATATATCCTCCCATACTGTAGGATGCCTTTTTGTTCTGTTGATGGTGTCCTTTGCTGTACAGAAACTTTTTAGTTTGATGTACTCCCATGAGTTCATTTTTTGCTTTTGTTTCCCCTTGCTCGAGGAAATGCGTTCAGGAAGAAGTTGTTCATGCTTCAGGAGATTTTTGCCTATGTTATCTTCTAAGAGTTTTATGGTTTCATGACTTACATTCAGGTCCTTGATCCATTTTGAGTTTACTTTTGTGTATGGGGTTAAACAATAATCCAGTTTCATTCTCTTACATGTAGCTGTCCAGGTTTGCCAACACCAGCTGTTGAGGACTCTGTCATTTCCCCATTGTATGTCCATGGCTCCTTTATCATATAGTAATTGACCTTATATGCTTGGGTTTATATCAGGGCTCTCTAGTCTGTTCCATTGGTCTATGGGTCTGTTCTTGTGCCAGTACCAAATTGTCTTGATTACTGTGGCTTTGTAATAGAGCTTGAAGTGGTGGAGCATAATCCCTCCAGCTTTATTCTTCCTTCTCAGGATTGCTTTGGCTATTCGGGTCTTTTTTGGTTCCATATGAAATTTAGAATGATTTCCTCTAGTTTGTTGAAGAATGCCGTTGGTATTTTGATAGGAATTGCATTGAATCTGTAGATTGCTTTGGGCAGGATGGCCATTTTGACAATATTAATTCTTCCTATCCATGAGCATGGGATGTGTTTCCATTTATTGGTATCTTCTTTAATTTCTCTCATGAGTGTCTTGTAGTTTTCAGAGTACAGTTCTTTCACTTCCTTGGTTAAGTTTATTCCTAGGTATTTTATGGTTTTTGATGTAACTGTGAATGGAATTGTTTTCCTTATTTCGCTCTCTGCTAGTTCATTGTTAGTGTATAGGAATGCCAAATATTTCTGTGTATTAATTTTGTATCCTGCAATTTTTCTGAATTCAGATATTAGATCTAGTAGTTTTGGTGTGGATTCTTTAGGGTTTTTTATGTACAACATCATGTCATCAGCAAACAGGGCCAGTATAACTTCTTCCTTGTGAATCTGGATGCCTTTTATTTCTTTGTGTTGTCTGATTGCCGTGACTAGGACCTCCAGTCCTATGTTGAATAGAGTGGGGAAAGTGGGCGTCCTTGTCTTGTTCCTGATCTTAAAGGAAAAGCTTTCAGCTTCTCGCTGTTGATTATAATGTTGACTGTGGTTTGTCATATATGGCCTTTATTATGTAGAAGAGGTGCTTGGTCTCTATACCCATGTTGTTGAGAGTTTTTATCATGAATGGGTGTTGAATTTTGTCAATGTTTTTTCAACATCTATGGAGATGATCGTGTGGTTTTTGTCCTCCTTTTTGTTGATGTGGTGGATGATTTTGATGGATTTTCGAATGTTGTACCATCCTTGCATCCCTGGAATAAATCCTACTTGATCATGATGGATGATCTTTTTGATGTATTTTTGAATTCGGTTTGCTAATATTTTGTTGTGTATTTTTGTGTCTATGTTCATCAGGGATATTGGTCTGTAATTTTCTTTTTTTTTGTGATGTCTTTGCCTGGTTTTGATATTAGAGTGATGCAGGCCTCATAGAATGAGTTTGGAAGTATTCCCTCTTCTACTCTTTGGAAAACTTTAAGGAGGATGGATATTAGGTGTTCCCTAAATGTTTGATAAAATTCAGCGGTGAAGCCATCTGGTCCAGGCGTTTTGTTCTTAGGTAGGTTTTTGATTACCGGTTCAATTTCATTGCTGGTAATTGGTCTATTCAGATTTTCTGTTTCTTTCTGGGTCAGCCTTGGAAGGTTGTCTTTTTCTAGAAAGTTGTCCATTTCTTCTAGGTTATCCAGTTTGTTAGCATATAATTTTTCATAGTATTCTCTCATAATTCTTTGTATTTCTGTGGTGGCCACAGTGATCCCTCCTTTCCCATTTCTGATTCTGTTTATATGAGTAGACTCTTTCTTTCTTGACAAGCCTAGCTAGGGGTTTATCTATTTTGTTTATTTTCTTGGAGAACCAGCTTCTGCTTTCATTAATTGTTTCTATTGTTTTATTCTTGTCAATTTTATTTATTTCTGCTCTAATCTTTATTATGTCCCTCCATTACTGACTTTGGGCCTCACTTGTTGTTCTTTTCTAGTTTCATTAATTGTGAATTTAGACTGTTTATATGGGATTGTTCTTCTTTCCTGAGGTAGGCCTGTATTGCAATATACTTTCCTCTTAACACGGCCTTGCTGCATCCCACTGATTTTGCGGTGTTGAATTATTCTTGTCATTTGTCTCCATATATTGCTTTATCTTTGTTTTTATTTGGTCATTGATCCATTGGTTATTTAGGAGCATGTTGTGAAGCTGCCATGTGTTGGTGGGATTTTTCATTTTCTTTGTGTAGTTTATTTCTAGTTTCATACCTTTTTGGTCTGAGAATCTGGTTGGTACAATTTCAATCTTTTTGAATTTACCGAGGCTCTTTTTGTGGCCTAGTATATGATCTATTCTTGAAAGTGTTCCATGTGCACGTGAGAAGAATGTGTTTTCTTCTGCTTTTGGGTGTAGAGTTCTGTAGATGTCTGTTAGGTTCATCTGTTCTATTGAGTTTTTCGGTGCCTCTGTCTCCTTACTTATTTTCTGTCTGGTTGATCTGTCCTTCAGAGTGAGTGGAGTGTTGAAGTCTTCTAGAATGAATGCATTGCATTCTATTTCTCCTTTTAATTCTGTTAGTATTTGTTTCATATATGTAGGTGCTCCTGTGTTAGGCGCATAGATTTTATAATGGTTATATCTTCTTGTTGGATTGACCGTTTTATCATTATGTAATGTCCTTCTTTGTCTCTTGTGACTTTGTTTTGAAGTCTATTTTGTTTGATGCAAGTATTGCAACTCCTGCTTTTTTCTCCCTATTAGTTGCATGAAATATCTTTTTCCATCCCTTCACTTTTAGTCTGTGTATGTCTTTGGGTTTAAAGTGAGTCTCTTGTAGGCACCATATAGATGGGTCTTGTTTTTTTATCCATTCAGCAACTCTATGTCATTTGATTGGTGCATTCAGACCATTTACATTTAGGGTGATTATCGATAGGTATGTACTTATTGGCATTGCAGGCTTTAGATTCGTGGTTACCAAAGGTTCAAGGTTAACATCCTTACTATCTAAGAGTCTAACTTAAGTCACTTAATATGCTATTGCAAACACAATCTAAAGGTTCTTTTTTTTCTTTCTCCTTTTTCTTCCTCCTCCATTCTTTATATATTAGATATCATATTCTGTACTCTATGTCTATCCCTTGTTTGACATTGGAGATAGTTATTTTAATTTTTGCATTTGCTTTGTAATTAGCTGTTCCACTTTCTTTACTGTGGTTTTATTACCTCTGGTGACAGCTATTAAATCTTAGGAACACTTCCATCTATAGCAGTCCCTCCAAAATACACTGTAGAGATGGTTTGTGGGAGGTAAATTCTGTCAGCTTTTGCTGTCTGGAAATTGCTTAATCCCTCCTTCACATTTAAATGATAATCTTGCTGGATAAAGTATTCTTGGTTCCAGGCCCTTCTGCTTCATTGCATTAGATACATCATGCCACTCCCTTCTGGCCTGTAAGGTTTCTGTTGAGAAGTCTGATGATAGCCTGATGGGCTTTCCTTTGTGTGTGATCTTATTTCTCTCTCTGGCTGCTTTTAATCTTCTGTCCTTACCCTTGATCTTTGCTATTTTAATTACTATATGTCTTGGTGTTGTCTTCCTTGTTCCCTTGTGTTGGGAGATCTGTGAATTTCTATGGCCTGAGAGACTATCTCCTTCCCCAGATTGGGGTAGTTTTCAGCAATTACCTCCTCAAAGACACTTTCTATCCCTTTTTCTCTCTCTTCTTCTTTTGGTACCCCTATTATGTGAATATTGTTCCGTTTGGATTGTTCACACTGTTCTCTCAATATTCTTTCATTCTTAGAGATCCTTTTTTCTCTCTGTGCCTCAGCTTCTTTGTATTCCTCTTCTCTAGTTTCTGTTTCATATATTGTCTCCTCCACCGTATCCAATCTGCTTTTAATACCGTCCATGTGCTCTCTTCAACGATTGGATATCCGACCGGAATTCATTCCTGAGTTCTTGAATATCTTTCCGTACCTCCATGAGCATGTTAATGATTTTTATTTTGAACTCCCTTTCAGGAAGAGTCATAGGTTGATGTTATTTAAAATTTCTCAGGAGTGGTATTAATAATTTTACTCTGAACCAGATTCCTTTGGCATTTCATATTTGTGTATGGCGCCCTCTAGTGCCCAGAAGCTCTACTCCCTGGAGCTGCTCCGCCCCTGAAGCAATTTCGGGGGTCACAGGGGAGTGGTATTCGTCCCTGGAGGGAGGAGAGAGGTGTTTCCTGGTACCCCACTGGTATGCCTGTCTCCACTGGTATAAGCCTCTATGCTTTGCATTTGTTGTTGCTGTAGACAGATCTTCCCTCTGGCTGGCCTAATGCCAGGGTAGGGTTTGCCGGTTTGCAAGCCCGGTGGGGCTGGCCGGGAGAAAGGCACAGTAAGCTGTGTATCACGGAGGGGTTCCTTGGAGCTGTGTAGCTAGCCAGGGAGCTGGAGTACCTGACGATCGTCTAAGGAGGAAGATTTCTTTTTTCTCCTTAAATATGAGAGTCTGTATGGCAAAGCTCCCAACCTGCTGGGCAGAGTGCCCCCGGACAATTTTGTCTACCTGTCCTCTCTCCTGAGCAGTAAGCTCTGTGCAATCTTTACCCCTTTAGCAGCCCTGTTGCTAAGGGCTTTCTTGTTAGGAAGTCTCTCAGACTGCCTACCTTTCTTTTGTCCCAGAGCAGCCGGATATGGATCCCTGCTTTCCACAAGCGGCTGGAATCTCAGTCTCTCCAGGAATTCTGCCTGTCTTACCTTTCCAACCTCGAATCACAAGAGTATCATGCAAGTACCACGAATTGTAGGTTTGTGCTCCCAGAGCAGATCCCTGGAGTTAGGTATTCAGCAGTCCCAGGCTTCCACTCCCTCCCTCCTCCGTTTCTCTTCCTTCTGCCGGTGAGCTGGGGTTGGGGAAGGGCTTGGTTCCCGCTGGGCCACAGCTTTGGTACATTACCCTGTTTTGTGAGGTCTGTTCTTTTCTCCAGGTGTATGCAGTCTGGCGCAGTGCTCTTTCCAGTTGCTCTTTCAGGATTAGTTGTATTAATTATATTTTTGTATTATATGCGGTTTTAGAGGAAGCCTCTGTCTCACCTCTCATGCCGCCATCTGTAATCCTTTTCTCCATACGTATTTTTAAAATTGTGAGTTGTCTGTGTTTTCTTACTAAGTTGCAGGAATTCTCTATACATTTACATAATTTTGTTTATTTCCAGTATGTATCTTAATTTTTAACTTGGTCTTATCTTTTTTATGCTCTTTTTTTTTGAAGTTGTAAAATACACATAGCACTTGCCGTCTAATATATTTTTAAATATACAATTTCAGTGGCATGAAGTAAATTCATATTGTCTTGGAAACATTACCACCATCCATCTCTGGAACTCTTTTAAAACTGAAGCTCTGTACCCATTACACACTAACTCCTTGTTTCTCTGATGCTCAGCCCCTGGGATTCACAGTCCTACTTTCTATTAATTTGACAAGTCTGTTTGTTATATGCATTTTTTGTCCTTTTCTGACTGGTTTATTTCCCTTAATTTTGTCATATCTTTTCTCTTTCCAAAAATTATAGTCACATTTTTCTGTCTTTTCCTGTATAGTGTGCTTTGTTTTGTTGAAGAAACCTTTTCCTGCTTTGAGTATCCTAAAGATGTTCTCGTATGTTTGGTTCTTTAAAGTTAATTCATTCCTTAACTTTTGTATATGTATCTCTACCATATCTTATTGAAAGTACTCCTTCAGGCATTACAAATATCTTCCTAATTGTCAAGTGCACAGTTACTTCTCAGCAACCACCCATGTTGTACACCTTTCTTAATTAAGTATATCCATTTCCATTACAGACCTTTCCTCTTTTGGTTCCTCTGATAATTGCTTTTCTGTTTTTCCTTTAACCTCTGTTACTGTCCTTTGTAAGTCACTGATTTCATCCCCCCCCCCCGCCCCCTTCATTTATCTCTTGAATCTTTCTCTTTTTTTTAATAATTTATTTTATTATCATTAATTTACAATTACATGTGCAATATTACG
This sequence comes from Smutsia gigantea, assembly GCA_032199065.1. NCBI lineage: Eukaryota > Metazoa > Chordata > Mammalia > Pholidota > Manidae > Smutsia > Smutsia gigantea. Next base: position 16,388 of record JAVSCE010013929.1, read on the forward strand.
ATTATTAAACTACCCCTTCATCAGGTCCCCCCCACCAACCCCATTACACTCACTGTCCATCAGCGTAGTGAGATGCTATAGAATCACTACTTGTCTTCTCTGAGTTGTACTGCCCTCCCCGTGCCCCCCCAACATTACATCTGCTATTCGTAATGCCCCTTTTTCCCTCTTATCCCTCCCTTCCCGCCCATTTTCCCCAGTCCCTTTCCTTTGGTAACTATTAGTCCGTTCTTGGGTTCTGTGAGTCTGCTGCTGTTTTGTTCCTTCAGTATTTTTTCTTTGTTCTTATACTCCACATATGAGTGAAATCATTTGATACTTGTCTTTTTCGGCTTGGCTTATTTCACTGAGCATAATACCTCTAGCTCCATCCATGTTGTTGCAAATGGTAGGATTTGTTTTCTTCTATGGCTGAATAATATTCCATTGTGTATATGTACCACATCTTCTTTATCCATTCATCTACTGATGGACACTTAGGTTGCTTCCATTTCTTGGCTATTGTAAATAGTGCTGCAATAAACATAGGGGTGCATGTGTCCTTTTCAAATTGGGTTGCTGCATTCTTAGGGTAAATTCCTAGGAGTGGAATTCCTGGGTCAAACGGTATTTCTATTTTGAGTTTTTTGAGGAACCTCCATACTGCTTTCCACAATGGTTGAACTAATTTACATTCCCACCAGCAGTGTAGGAGGGTTCTCTTTTCTCCACATCCTCGCCAACATTTGTTGTTGTTTGTGTTTTGGATGTTGGCCATCCTCACTGGTGTGAGGTGATATCTCATTGTGGTTTTAATTGCATTTCTCTGATGATTAGCGATGTGGAGCATCTTTTCATGTGCCTGTTGGCCATCTGAATTTCTTCTTTGGAGAAGTGTCTATTCATGTCCTCTGCCCATTTCTTAATGGGATTATTTGCTTTCTGTTTGTTAAGGTGCATGAGTTCTTTATATATTTTTGATGTCAACCCTTTATCAGATACGTTTTTTATGAATATATTCTCCCATACTGTAGGATGTCTTTTTGTTCTACTGATGGTGTCCTTTGCTGTACAGAAGCTTTGCAGCTTGATATAGTCCCACTTGTTCATTTTTGCTTTTGTTTCCTTGCCCGGGGAGATATGTTCATGAAGAAGTTGCTCATGTTTATGTCCAAGAGATTTTTGCCTATGCTTTTTTCTAAGAGTTTTATGGTTTCATGACTTACATTCAAGTCTTTGATCCACCTTGAGTTTACCTTTGTGTATGGGGCTAGACAGTAGTCCAGTTTCATTCTCTTACATGTAGCTGTCCAGTTTCTCCAACACCAGCTGCTGAAGACGCTGTCATCTCCCCATTGTATATCCAAGGCACTTTTATCAAATATTAATTGACTGTATATGTTTGGGTTAATGTTTGAATTTTCTATTCTGTTCCACTGGTCTGTGGGTCTGTTTTTGTGCCAATACCAAATTGTCTTGATTACTGTGCCTTTGTAGTAGAGCTTGAAGTCAGGGAGTGTAATTCCCCCTGTTTTATTCCTCCTTCTTAGGATTGCTTTGGCTATTCGGGGTCTTTTGTGGTTCCATATGAATTTTAGAATTATTTGTTCCAGTTCATTGAAGAAAGCTGTTGGTAGTTTGATAGGGATTGCATTGAATCTGTAGATTGCTTTAGGTAGTATAGCCATTTTAACAATATTTATTCTTCCTAGCCAAGAGCATGGGATGCATTTCCATTTGTTAGTGTCCTCTTTAATTTCTCTTAGGAGTGTCTTGTAGTTTTCAGAGTACAGTCTTTCACTTCCTTCGTTAGGTTTATTCCTAGGTATTTTATTCTTTTTGATGCAGTTGCGAATGGAATTGTTTTTCTGATTTCTCTTTCTGTTAGTTCATCATTAGTGTATAGGAAAGCAACAGATTTCTGTGTGTTAATTTTGTATCCTGCAACTTTGCTGAATTCAGATATTAGTTCTAGTAGTTTTGGAATGGAATCTTTAGGGTTTTTTATGTACAGTATCATGTCATCTGCAAATAGTGACAATTTGACTTCTTCTTTACCAATCTGGATGCCTTGTATGTCTTTGTTTTGTCTGATTGCTGTGGCTAGGACCTCCAGTACTATGTTGAATAACAGTGGAGAGAGTGGGCATCCTTGTCTTGTTCCCGATCTTAGATGAAAAGCTTTCAGCGTCTCGCCGTTAAGTATGATGTTAGCTGTGGGTTTGTCATATATAGCCTTTATGATGTTGAGGTACTTGCCGTCTATACCCATTTTGTTGAGAGTTTTAATCAGAATGGATGCTGAATTTTGTCAAATGCTTTTTCAGCATCTATGGAGATGATCATGTGGTTTTTGTTCTTCTTTTTGTTGATGTGGTGGATGATGTTGATGGATTTTCGAATGTTGTACCATCCTTGCATCCCTGGGATGAATCCCACTTGATCATGGTGTATGATCCTCTTGATGTATTTTTGAATTCGGTTTGCTAATATTTTGTTGAGTATTTTTGCATCTACGTTCATCAGGGATATTGGTCTGTAATTTTCTTTTTTGGTGAGGTCTTTGCCAGGTTTTGGTATTACAGTGATGCTGGCTTCATAGAATGAGTTTGGAAGTATTCCCTCCTCTTCTATTTTTTGGAAAACTTTAAGGAGAATCGGTGTTATTTCTTCTCTATATGTCTGGTAGAATTCAGAGGTGAATCCATCAGGTCCAGGGGTTTTGTTCTTGGGTAGTTTTTTGATTACCAATTCGATTTCGTCACTGGTGATTGGTCTGTTTAGTTTTTCTGTTTCTTGCTTGGTCAGTCTTGGAAGGTTGTATTTTTCTAAGAAGTTGTCCATTTCTTCTATGTTTTCCAGCTTGTTAGCATATAGATTCTCATAATATTCTCTTATGATTCTTTGTATTTCTGTGGGGTCCGTCGTGATTTTTCCTTTCTCATTTCTAATTGTGTTTATGTGTGTAGATTCTCTTTTTCTCTTAATGAGTCTGGCTAGGGGTTTATCTATTTTGTTTATTTTTTCAAAGAACCAGCTCTTGGTTTTATTGATTTTTTCTATTGTTTTATTCTTCTCAATTTTATTTATTTCTTCTCTAATCTTTATTATGTCCCTCCTTCTGGTGACTTTGGGCCTCATTTGTTCTTCTTTTTCCAATTTCAGTAATTGTGTCTTTAGACTATTCATTTGGGAATGTTCTTCCTTCTTTAAATAGGCCTGGATTGCAATATACTTTCCTCTTAGAACTGCCTTTGCTGCGTCCCACAGAAGTTGTGGCTTTGTGTTGTTGTTGTCATTAGTCTCCATATATTCTTTGATTTCTGTTTGATTTGGTCGTTAACCCATTGATTAATTAGGAGAGTGTTGTTAAGTCTCCATGTATTTGTGAGCCTTTTGATTTCTTTCTAAAATTTATTTCTAGTTTTATACCTTGGTGATCTGAGAAGTTGGTTGGTAGGATTTCAATATTTTTGAAATTACTGAGGTTCTTTTTGTGGCCTAGTATGTGGTCTATTCTGGAAAATGTTCCATGTGCACTTGAGGTGAATGTGTATCCTGTTGCTTTTGGGTGTAGAGTTCTGTAGATGTCTGTTAGGTCCATCTGTTCTAGTGTGTTGTGCAGTGCCTCTGTGTCTTTACTTATTTTCTGTCTGGTTGATCTGTCCTCTGGAGTGAGTGGTGTGTTGAAGTCTAAGATGAATGCATTACTGTCTCTTTCCTCCTTTAATTCTGTTAGTATTTGTCTCACATATGCTGGCGCTCCTGTGTTGGGTGCATATATATTTATAATGGTTATATCTTCTTGTTGGACTGACCCCTTTATCATTATGTAATGTCCTTCTTTATCTTTTGCTACTTTCTTCGTTTTGAAGTCTATTTTGTCTGATACAAGTACTGCAACACCTGCTTTTTTCTCTTTGTTGTTTGCATGAAATATCTTTTTCCATCCCTTCACTTTTAGTCTGTGTATATCTTTGGATTTGAGGTGAGTTTCTTGTAGGCAGCATATAGATGGGTCTTGCTTTTTTATCCATTCTGTTACTCTGTGTCTTTTGATTGGTGCATTCAGTCCATTTACATTTAGGGTGATTATTGATAGGTATGTACTTATTGCCATTGCTGGCTTTAGATTCGTGGTTACCAAGGGTTTAAGGGTTGCTTCTTTACTATCTAACAATCTAACTTAACTTTCTTGTTTAGTTATTGTAAACACTGTCTGATGTTTCTTTATTTCTCTCCCTTCTTATTCCTCCTCCTCCATTCTTTCTATAATAGGTGTTTTATTCTTTGCCTTTAGTTAGTATTTGGATGGTCTGCTTTCTTTGCTATGATTTTATTTTCTCTGGTGACATCTTTTAGCCTTAGGTGTGCTTCCATCTAGAGCAGTCCATTTAAGATATCCTGTAGTGGTGGTTTATGAGAGGCAAACTCTCTCAACTTTCGTTTGTCTGGAAATTGTTTAATCCCTCCATCATATTTAAATGATAATCGTGCTGGATACAATATTCTTGGTTCGAGGCCCTTCTGTTTCATAACGTTAAATATATCATGCCATTCTCTTCTGGCCTGTAAGGTTTCTGTTGAGAAGTCTGATGATAGTCTGATGGGTTTTCCTTTGTAGGTGATCTTTTTTCTCTCTCTAGCTGCCTTTAATACCCTGTCTTTATCTTTGATCTTTGCCATCTTAATTATTATGTGTCTTGGTGTTGTCTTCCTTGGGTCCTTGTGTTGGGAGATCTATGAGCTTCGGTGGACTGCGAGACTACTTCCTTCCCCAGCGAGGGAAAGTTTTCAGCAATTATTTCTTCAAAGACACTTTCTATCCCTTTTTCTCTCTCTTCTTCCTCTGGTACTCCTATAATGCGAATATTGTTCCGTTTGGATTGGTCACACAGTTCTCTTAATATTCTTTCATTCCTAGAAATCCTTTTATCTCTCTCTGCCTCAGCTGCTCTGTACTCCTGTTCTCTGTTTTCTATTCCATTAACAGTCTCTCGCATCTCATCCATTCTGCTGTTAAGCCCGTCGATCGCTTGTCTGATTTCTGTATTGTCTTTCCTCAGTTCCCTCACTTCCTCCCTCAGCTCTTGCACATTTCTCTGTAGGTCCATCAGCATGGTTATGACTTTTATTCTAAATTCTTTTTCAGGGAGGCTGTGCATTTCCATCCCTTCAGACTCCCTCTCTGGGGTTGTCTGGTTGATTTTGGTCTGAACCATATTCCTCTGTCTTTTCATGCCTATATAATTGGTCACTGATAGTTGCCACATATGTCAGCTGGGCTCTTTAAGACTTTAAAAATAGAAGAAGAAAAAAGAGAAAAAAAAGAAAAAAAGAAAGAAAGAAGAAAAGAAAAACAAAAACGAAGCAAAACAAACAAAACAAAAAATGCCCACCGGACGTAGATTCTGTGGGAATGTTCTAGGTGGCACTATTGCCCCACTATTCCACAGCTGTGACTGTGCCGCTCTGCAGGGCCCTTTATCGCTCGGGCAGGGGTGGGAATGAATAGGAGGCTGGTTGATCTCAGTGTGAAGTGTTAAGTATGGCTACGCTTCAGTCGCCAGCTAAGGCGTCTGAAACTCCCAGGACTCCCAGCCTGCTGGGCTGAGTGTGCTGGGCGATCGGCTCCTCCGCTGGGCTCCTGTCTCTTTAAGACCGCTGAAGGAAAGCGCGCTTTTTTTTTTTTTCCTTCCCGGAGCCGGCTGCAAGCACCTGGCGCGTTCCCCTCAGATCCTGCCCCTCTGTCTCAATCTCCGCTGCACTGCGCAATGTGGGTCAGCGCTCCCAGCGCAGATCCCGGGCTGCTACTTCGGGGGTGTGCTTCCTCTCCCTCCCGGCCTGAATCCTCTCCCCGGTGCGCTGGGGTGGGGAGGCCGGGTCCCCGCGGGTCGCGGCTCCGTATCTTACCCCTCTTGGGGTGCCGAGTCCTCTGGGTGTAGCTGCACGCTGTGCGCTTTCCTGTGTATTCTCGTCTCTCTTTTAGGAATAGATGTATTTTCTGTGTTTTCGTAGATAAATATAGTGTTGGGAGGAGATTTCTGCCGCCCTGCTCACTCCCGCCATCTTCCCGGAAGTCCTCTCGAATCTTTCTCTTTTGCATTCATTTGTTAATCCCTAGGTCAGGTCTTCATATCTCAGATGGACTACTTATATTAAGAAACAGTTTCCTTATTCACACTTAAACTTCTCTTATAGGTCTCCTCACCTCTATTCAACCCTCTTGGTTCCTTGCCACTGAATTTAGTTTTTAAAAATACATTCTTTTCATTTTCCTTTAGATGCTCTACTGCCCTATTGCATAAAGTCAAAACCTTTGTACTGTTGTTCTGTCCTACTGACCTTCTTGTCAGAATCTTAACACAGTTCCATGCCTACACATACCTTGGACCCTCACTCTTTACTTCAAACCTTTAGCTATGCTAAATTGCTTGCCATTGTTGTTCTGACTGAAAAAGCTCTTACCTCCTTTCTTTGCCTTTTGAAACAACTTACTTATCTAAAATGCCACTCAAGATAAGCCTTTCTGGAATGCAGTTTACCTCTGCTCGCAGTATCACTTCTACAGGATTTTATTAGCTGTTATTTTATTATTGGTAATTGGATATATGTATATGTTCCAGATAGATAATTGAACTTCTTGAGGATTCTTATTCAGCTTTTTCTCTTCAGTATCTTAGAGCATGGTGTCTGGAATGTAGTAGTTTTAATAATATTTAAAAGTGCCAAAACCTTTGACTAGTGTCTATCTTTTTGGAACTGCTGCCAAAAATGCTCTTTGTAGGTTTGGGGCAAGCCTATATTACTGTGTTAATTATTTTCAGCGTGTGTTTGTGGATTTTTCTGGTGATTACAGATGCATAATTCTTATATGTAACCTTTCTCTTGAGTGACTGTAGTGCTCTACTTTTGTTGCTTTGATTTGTGTGAACCATCCTATTTGGGATTGGCATACTCAATTGTAGATTATCTGATACTGTTGCTTTTAGCCATTTTAATAAAACACTGTTTCATTTTTCTAAGACATTCTGTAGTAGTTCCTTTTTAAAAAGTAGGTGTACTGAAGTTTATGCATCTATCTGTTGGACGTTATGTTATTTCCAGGTTCTTGTGCACATGTGCAAGAATTTTGAGTATATATATCTGAGAGTGGCATTACTAGGTTATTTGTTCAGTATTATTATAAGCCGTAGAGTATTTGGATGAGATTTTAGGTGGTTATGTATGTCAGACATTTTTATCTGGGGACTTGATTCTTTGATTATATCCTTAGATGTTTACTTAAGTGCTACACTTCATCTCCATAGGAACTGTGAGTGTGAATCCTTGGAGACCTATCTTACTGGTGTGTGATTCTCCACCTTAGCACTGCCTGGTAAGCCCAGGAGGCTTTTGTTTCCTGAATGAGATTTAAGAATTTTCCTAAGCTCCTGGGAGCTCATCCCCAACCACTATGAAAGTAATACCTTTTATCTTGTTTCTGGGACTAGGAAGACTTGAATACGTTGATAAAGGTGGCCCTCCAGGTGAGATTGGGTTTCTCGTCTATGTAAGTGTCAGTAGTATAGTCAGATTCTGAATTGGGGTATTAAAATGTCCAAGCCAGAAAATGGGAAATAAGATAGTGGGAAGGGAATCTTTTTTGCTTTATTTTGTAGTTCTCCCCTTTAAAGATCTTAAGGGGCATCTATTTAGTATTATGTATGACATCTCTGTATCCCTACGGTTTACTCTTTATAACACCTTTTTCTTAATTTATTCAACAAATACTTGTTGAATGCCACCTATGTTGTGAATAAGATAGACATGGTCCATGCTGTTATGGAGTAAATTATGGTCTGGTAATGCAGTGAGACACTGAAGCTAATTTAAAGTGTGTTTGTTGAGTTTAAGTAAGGAGAACTGTGGAGTGGGGTAACCCAATCTCAGAGAAAGAGTTCCTTGGGAATAATTCTTAAATGGATACTTGGAAAGATAAATTGGACAGCTAGTAATCATTATATAGTCAACTGTATTTCAGTAGGAATTAACTGTAATCCTACCACAAGGGATAACTCTTTTCTTTAAAATATTTTTATTTTGCCTATGATACATTTCATATATACAGAAATTCATCTTACTTTTGGTATTTCCTTCTATTGTTTTTTCTATGTATGTACATATATACACATATTTAGAATTTTTTGTTTTTACAGTGCTTTGAATATAATTTCCATGTGATTTTTAAACCCAGTTCTGGGATTTTTAATGTTTTCAGCCATTTGAAGCTGTTTTACCTTACTAGATACTGAGTTTCTCAGTGGTAGGCATCATGGCTCATCTGTCTTTTTTATCACCAGTACCAAGAGCTCTTATTTTAAAAATATATGAGGGTTCCCTCTGTGCTATGATATGTGCTGGGGATATAGTGATGGGTGGGGTGAGGAAGACAAGTGTAGATGCAATGCAATATAGTATTGCATCTACAATATTATGGAATATTGTTTTTGATTCTGTGTTCAGAAAACGTGTTACTTAGGATTTTAGATTTAGATTGACATCTGAATGATAAAGCCTTGTTTTAGGGGAAGAAAATTCCAGATCAGAAGAAATACTAATGTACTAAAGTAGGAATGGATATGCTGTGTTTGAGCAAACCAACGTTACTGTGGTTGAGGGAGAAGGGTACAAGATGAAGTCGGGACTGTAGTTGGAAGTCAGATCACCTAAACTTTCTAAGCCTAAAGTAAGGAGTTTGGATTATTAGTGACTCTGGGAGCCATTACTTAAAGCAAAGGACAAAATTTGTGTTTTCAGAAGACTGCTTTGCTGCTTTTTGGAGAATGGATTGAGACTGAAGATGTGAGCAAAAAGGACTTAAGAGTTATGGGTTGAGTTTGGCTGGGTATAAGAAAAGAAACAGCAGTAGTAGTTTTAAATAGGAAAAATCTAGAGGAAAGAATCCCAGGGTTTCATGGTTAGGGGCTTTTTTTTTTTTGCTATTATTAATATACAATTACATGAGCAACATTATGGTCACTGGACTCCCCCCACTATCAAGTCTCCACCACACACCCCACCGCAGTCACCGTCCATCAGCGTCGCAAGACGTCGTAGAATCACTACTTGTCTTCTCTGTGCCACACCGCGCCCCCCACCCCACCGTGTACCCTCACCCCACCCCCACCCCTGCTACATTATGTGTGCTAATTGTAATAGCCCTTTTTCCCCCTTATCCCTCCCTTCCCACTCATCTATGGTTATGGGCTTTTAAGTGTAATAAAATACTTCTAGCTTTCAATTTACCATTCTTAGGAGTTTGACCCTTGTCCTTAAACTCTCAAAATGGCTGTCGGAGGTCCAGAAAACATGTCTGAATTTCAGAAAAAGAAAGCCGTAAGGCACATGTCATCTGAGTTCCCTCCATTTAAAGAGCTTTCTGAGAAGATCCATTCAGTGACTTCCTGTTTTTATTTTTTTTTCCAAGACGTGTGTCATAACCTCTTTTTGGTTTAAGAGAAGCTAGGAAATGTTTTTTAGTAGAGCATTTGCTCCCCAATTAAAATCAGGGTTTGTTAGTAAGGAAAAAGGAGAGAGGAAATTGGTTGGGCATCTTGCTGTGGGGTGGGGGTAAAATGAACTCAGGAAGATCTTTTTTTTTTTAAGTTTATTTTGATATCATTAATCTACAATTAAATGAGTAATATTATGGTGATTACACTACCCCCTTCATCAGGTTCCCCCCCCACCCAACCCCATTACAGTCACTGTCCATCAGCGTAGTGAGATGCCATAGAGTCACTACTTGTCCTCTCTGGGTTGTACAGCCCTCCCCGTGCCCCCCTAACATTACATCTGCTAATCGTAATGTCCCTTCTTCCCCTTGCCCCTCCCTTCCCACCCATCCTCCCCAGTCCCTTTCCCTTTGGTAACTATTAGTCCGTTCTTGGGTTCTGTGAGTCTGCTGCTGTTTTGTTCCTTCAGTTTTTTTTTTCTTAGTTCTTATACTCCACATATGAGTGAAATCATTTGATACTTGTCTTTTTCAGCTTGGCTTATTTCACTGAGCATAATACCCTCTAGCTCCATCCATGTTGTTGCAAATGGTAGGATTTGTTTTCTTCTTATGGCTGAATAATATTCCATTGTGTATATGTACCACATCTTCTTTATCCATTCATCTACTGATAGACACTTAGGTTGCTTCCATTTCTTGGTTATTGTAAATAGTGCTGCGATAAACATAGGGGTGCATCTGTCTTTTCAAATTGGGCTGCTGCATTCTTAGGGTAAATTCCTAGGAGTGGAATTCCTGGGTCAAATCGTATTTCTATTTTGAGTTTTTTGAGGAACCTCCATACTGCTTTCCACAATGGTTGAACTAATTTGCAGTCCCACCAGCAGTGTTGGAGTGTTCCCTTTTCTCCACATCCTCGCCAACATTTGTTGTTGTTTGTGTTTTGGATGTTGGCCATCCTCACTGGTGTGAGGTGGTATCTCATTGTGGTTTTAATCTGCATTTCTCTGATGATTAGCGATGTGGAGCATCTTTTCATGTGCCTGTTGGCCATCTGAATTTCTTCTTTGGAGTAGTGTCTATTCATGTCCTCTGCCCATTTCTTAATTGGATTATTTGCTTTCTGTTTGTTAAGGTGCATGAGTTCTTTATATATTTTGGATGTCAACCCTTTATCAGATACGTTTTTTATGAATATATTCTCCCATACTGTAGGATGTCTTTTTGTTCTACTGATGGTGTCCTTTGCTGTACAGAAGCTTTTCAGCTTGATATAGTCCCACTTGTTCATTTTTGCCTTTGTTTCCCTTGCCTGGGGAGATATGTTCATGAAGAAGTCGCTCATGTTTATGTCCAAGAGATTTTTGCCTATATTTTTTTCTAAGAGTTTTATGGTTTCATGACTTACATTCAGGTCTTTGATCCACCTTGAGTTTACCTTTGTGTATGGGGTTAGACAGTAGTCCAGTTTCATTCTCTTACATGTAGCTGTCCAGTTTTTCCAACACCAGCTGCTGAAGAGGCTGTCATCTCCCCATTGTATATCCAAGGCTCCTTATCAAATATTAATTGACTGTATATGTTTGGGTTAATGTTTGGATTTTCTATTCTGTTCCACTGGTCTGTGGGTCTGTTTTTGTGCCAATACCAAATTGTCTTGATTACTGTGGCTTTGTAGTAGAGCGTGAAGTCAGGGAGTGTAATTCCCCATGTTTTATTCCTCCTTCTTAGGATTGCTTTGGCTATTCGGGGTCTTTTGTGGTGCCATATGAATTTTAGAATTATTTGTTCCAGTTCATTAAAGAAAGCTGTTGGTAGTTTGATAGGGATTGCATTGAATCTGTAGATTGCTTTAGGTAGTATAGCCATTTTGACAATATTTATTCTTCCTGGCCAAGAGCATGGGATGCATTTCCATTTGTTAGTGTCCTCTTTAATTTCTCTTAGGAGTGTCTTGTAGTTTTCAGAGGTACAGGTCTTTCACTTCCTTCGTTAGGTTTATTCCTAGGTATTTTATTCTTTTTGATGGAATTGTGAATGGAATTGTTTTCTGATTTCTCTTTCTGTTAGTTCATCATTAGTGTATTGGAAAGCAACAGATTTCTGTGTGTTAATTTTGTATCCTGCAACTTTGCTGAATTCAGATATTAGTTCTAGTAGTTTTGGAGTGGAGTCTTTAGGGTTTTTTATGTACAGTATCATGTCATCTGCAAATGGTGACAATTTGACCTCTTCTTTACCAGTCTGGATGCCTTGTATGTCTTTGTTTTGTCTGATTGCCGTGGCTAGGACTGCCAGTACTATGTTGAATAACAGTGGAGAGAGTGGGCATCCCTGTCTTGTTCCCAATCTTAGATGAAAAGCTTTCAGCGTCTCGCCGTTAAGTATGATGTTAGCTGTGGGTTTGTCATATATGGCCTTTATGATGTTGAGGTACTTGCCGTCTATACCCATTTTGTTGAGAGTTTTAATCAGGAATGGATGCTGAATTTTGTCAAATGCTTTTTCAGCATCTATGGAGATGATTATGTGGTTTTTGTTCGTCTTTTTGTTGATGTGGTGGATGATGTTGATGGATTTTCGAATGTTGTACCATCCTTGCATCCCTGGGATGAATCCCACTTGATCATGGTGTATGATCCTCTTGATATATTTTTGAATTCAGTTTGCTAATATTTTATGGAGTATTTTTGCTTCCATGTTCATCAGGGATATTGGTCTATAGTTTTCTTTTTTGGTGAGGTCTTTGCCCGATTTTGGTATTAAAGTGATGCTGGTTTCATTGAATGAGTTTGGAAGTATTCCCTCCTCTTCTATTTTTTGGAAAACTTTAAGGAGAATGGGTGTTATTTCTTCTCTATATGTCTGGTAGAATTCAGAGGTGAATCCATCTGGTCCGGGGGTTTTGTTCTTGTGTAGTTTTTTGATTACTGCTTCAATTTTGTTGCTGGTTTTTGGTCTTTTTAGTTTTTCTGTTTCTTGTTTGGTCACTTTTGGAAGGTTGTATTTTTCTAAAAAGTCCATTTCTTCTAGGTTTTCCAGCTTGCTAGCATATATATTCTCATAGTATTCTCTTATACTTCTTTGTATTTCTGTGGGATCCGTCGTGATTTTTCCTTTCTCATTTCTGATTCTGTTTGTGTTTGTAGATTCTCTTTTTCTCTTACTGAGTCTGGCTAGGGGTTTATCTATTTTGTTTATTTTTTCAAAGAACCAGCTCTTGGTTTCATTGATTTTTTTCTACTGTTTTGTTCTTCTCAATTTTATTTATTTCTTCTCTGATCTTTATTATGTCCCTCCTTCTGGTGACTCTGAGTCTCATTTGTTCTTCTTTTTCCAATTTCAGTAATTGTGTCTTTAGACTATTCAATTGGGAATGTTCTTTCCTTAGATAGGCCTGGATTGCAATATACTTTCCTCTTAGAACTGCCTTTGCTTCGTCCCATAGAAGCTGTGGCTTTGTGTTGTTGTTATTTGTCTCCATATACTCTTTGATTTCTGTTTTGATTTGGTCATTGACCCATTGATTGATTAGGAGAATGTTGTTAAGTCTCCATGTATTTGTGAGCCTTTTTGATTTCTTTCTAAAATTTAATTCTAATTTAATACCTTTATGATCTGAAAAGTTGGTTGGTAGAATTTCAGTATTTTCAATTTTACTGAGGTTCTTTTTGTGGCCTAGTATGTGGTCTATTCTGGAAAATGTTCCATGTGCACTTGAGAAGAATGTGTATTCTTTTGCTTTGGGTGTAGAGTTCTGTAGATGTCTGTTAGGTCCATCTGTTCTAGTGTGTTTTTCAGTGCCTCTGTGTCTTTACTTATTTTCTGTCTGGTTGATCTGTCCTTTGGAGTGAGTGGTGTGTTGCCGTCACCTAAGATGAATGCATTGCTGTCTATTTCCTCTAATTCTGTTAGTATTTGTTTCACAAATGCCGGCGCTCCTGTGTTGGGTGCATATATATTTAAAATGGTTATATCCTCTTGTTGGATTGACCCCTTTATCATTATGTAATGTCCTTCTTTATCTCTTGCTAGTCTCTTCGTTTTGAAGTCTATTTTGTCTGATACAAGTACTGCAACACCTGTTTTTTTCTTCTTGTTATTTGCATGAAATATCTTTTTCCATCCCTTCACTTTTAATCTGGGGATATCTTTGGGTTTGAGGTGAGTTTCTTGTAGGCAGCATATAGATGGGTCTTGCTTTTTTATCCATTCTGTTACTCTGTGTCTTTTGATTGGTGCATTCAGTCCATTTACATTTAGGGTGATTATCGAAAGATATGTACTTATTGCCATTGCTGGCTTTAGATTCGTGGTTACCAAAGGTTCAAGAGTTGCTTCTTTACAATCTAACAATCTAAATTAACTTTTTGTTAAGTTATTGTAAACCCCGTCTGATGTTTCTTTATTTATCTCTTCTTATTCTTCCTCCTCCATTCTTTATATAATAGGTGTTTTATTCTTTGCCTTTAGTTAGTATTTCGATGGTCCACTTTCTTTGCTATGAGTTTATTTTCTCTGGTGACATCTTTTTAGCCTTAGGGGTGCTTCCCTTTAGAGCAGTCCGTTTAAGATATCCTGTAGTGGTGGTTTATGAGAGGCAAGCTCTCTCAACTTTCGTTTGTCTGGAAATTGTTTAATGGCTCCGTCATATTTAAATGATAATCGTGCTGGATACAATATTCTTGGTTCGAGGCCCTTCTGTTTCAGTACATTTAATATATCGTGCCATTCTGTTCTGGCCTGTAAGGTTTCTGTTGAGAAGTCTGATGATAGTCTGATGGGTTTTCCTTTGTAGGTGATCTTTTTTCTCTCTGTAGCTGCCTTTAACACTCTGTCTTTATCTTTGATCTTTGCCATCTTAATTATTATGTGTCTTGGTGTTGTCTTCCTTGGGTCCCTTGTGTTGGGAGATCTGTGGGCATCTGTGGACTGCGAGACTATTTCCTTCTCCAGCATGGGAAAGTTTTCAGGAATTATTTCTTCAAAGACACTTTTCTATCCCTTTTCTCTTTCTTCTTCCTCTGGTACTCCTATAATGTGAATATTGTTCCGTTTGGATTGGTCACACAGTTCTCTTAATATTCTTTCATTCCTAGAGATACTTTTATCTCTCTCTGCCTCAGCTGCTCTGTGTTCTTCTTCTCTGATTTCTATTGCATTAACAGTCTCTTGCATCTCGTCCAGTCTGCTGCTGAGCCCGTCGATGGCTTGTCTCATTTCTGCATTATCTTTCCTGACTTCCCTCACTTCCTCCCTTAGCTCTTGCATATTTCTCTGTAGATCCATCAGCATGGTTATGACTTTTATTCTGAATTCCTTTTCAGGAAGATGCTGCATTTCCATCCCTTCAGATTCCTTCTCAGATGGTGTCTGGATCTTGGTGATTTTTGTCTGTATCATGTTATTCTGTCTTGCCATGTTGATAGGAGTGGTCGCTGGTAGATGCCGCTTATGTCAGCTGGGCTCTTTAAGGTTAAAAAAAGAAAAAAAAACACCAAAAAAAACCAAGCAAGCCAAAAAAAAAGAAGGAAGGGAAAGAAGAAATAAATGAAAGAAAAGGATGGTGAAAAAAGAAAAAAGGGTGCAAGAAATAAAACAAACGAGAAAAAGAGGGGGGCAAGAAATAAAACAAACGAGCAAAAAAAAAAGCAAGAAATAAAACAAACGAGCCAAAAAAAGCCCACCTGGAATGGATTCTCTAAGCGTGCTGTAGGTGTCGCTGTTTTTCCACTAATCCACAGTTGCAGCTGTGCTGCTTTTTGGCCAGGGCGGGAATGAATGGGAGGCTATTGTGTTCTGTTTAAAGTCCAGCGTGTTTGCTCCCTTCTCTCCGTCACCAGCAAAGGAGACCGAAGTTCCCCAGGACTTCCAGCCTGCAGGGCTGAGCCCACCCGGGTGATGGTGTTCCCTCGCTTGGCCCCCCCGCCTCTCCAAGACTGCTACAAACGGCGCTTGCTTTCCTCTTGTCCCTGGGTGCTGGCTGCACGGTCCTGGCGCTTTCCTGGCCAAAACCTGCACCTTCTGCCTCTCTAATGTCCGATGCACTGCGCGATGTGTGTCAGCGCTCCCGGCGCAGACCACCGGGGCTGGTTTTTTTGTGCACCTGCTCTTCCATTCCCTCCCAGCTCCAAATCCTCTCCTCCTGCCGGCACATTGGGCTGGGTGAGTGTTAGGGTGCCGCCGGGTCGCGGCTCCGTATCTTACCCACCTCGCGGGGTGCTGAGTCCTCCCAGGTGTGGCTGCACGCTGTGCACTTTCCTGTGTGCCCTGATTTCTCTTTAAGGAATAGTTGTATTTGCTGTATTTTCTTAGATCTATATAGTTTTGGGAGGAGATTTCTACCGCCCTGCTCACACCGGCATCTTCCCGGAAGTCTCCTCAGGAAGATCTTCTGGGAAGCTTTTCTGGGTAGTCTAGGTAAGAGATGATTATAGCTTGGGTTTAGGGTTGAATAGGGGGCTAAAGAGAAGTAGAAATATTTTGGATATGTTTTAAAGGTAGACTTACCAGAGTTTGCTGACAGTGCAGAAGAAAAGTGAAGAAGCTAGAGAAACACCTAGACTTTTGTCTTTTGCAGCTAGATAGATGGTGGTGCTATTTTCTGAGATGGGAAAGAGTGGGAAAAGCACATTAGAAGTGTTGTTAGGAAAGATGAATTTTGCTTTGTTCTTATTAGATTTTAAGGTGAGGCAATAACAAGCAGTTTAATGAGTCAAGGTCAGATCTGGAGAAAGATTTGGGCATCATAGCAATATATAGATGGTGTGTTTAAAGCTTAGAGTGGGTGAATTAACTATGAGAATTTGGTTAGAAATTGGGGTTTAGGACAAAGTCCAGGTTTTTTGTCCCGGGCCCCTAGCACTTTTTTTTTTGGTATTAATATACAATTACATAAGGAACATTGTGGTTACTATAGTCCCCCCATTATCAAGTACCCACTGCATACCCAATTACAGTTACTATCCATCAGCATAGTAAGGTGCTACAGAATCACTACTTGTCTCCTCTGTGCTATACTGCCTACCCTGTGCCCCACCCCCTACATTATGTGTGCTATTTGTAATGCCCCTTATTCCCCTTATCCCTCCCTTCCCACCCATCTTCATCAGTCCCCTTCCCTTTGGTGACTGTTAGTCCATTCTTGGGTTCTATGATTCTGCTGCTGTATTGTTCCTTCAGTTTTTTCTTTGTTCTTATACTCCACAAGTGAGTGAAATCAATTGGTGCTTGTCTTCCTCTGCCTGGCATATTTCACTGAGTATGCTTCCCTCTAGCTCCATCCATGTTGTTGCAAATGGCAGGATTTGTTTTCTTCTTATGGCTGAATAATATTCCCTTGTGTATATGTACGACATCTTCTTTATCCATTCATCTACTGATGGACACTTAGGTTGCTTCTATTTCTTGGCTATTGTAAATAGTGCTGTGTTAAACATAGGGGTGCATATGTCTTTTTGAAACTGGGCTCCTGCATTCTTAGGGTAAATTCCTAAGAGTGGAATTCCTAGGTCAAATGGTATTTCAATTTTTAGTTTTTTGAGGAACCTCCATACTGCTTTCCACAATGGTTGAACTAGCTGACATTCCCACCAGCAGTGTAGGAGGGTTCCCCTTTCTCCACCACCTCACCAACATTTGTTGTTTGTCTTTTGGATGGTGGCCATCCTAACTAGTGTAAGGTGATATCTCATTGTGGTTTTAATTTGCATTTCTCTGATGATTAGTGATGTGGAGCATCTTTTCATGTACCTGTTGGCCATCTGAATTTCTTCTTTGGAGAAGTGTCTGTTTAGCTCCTCTGCCCATTTTTTAATTGGATTACTTGCTTTTTGTTTGTTGAGGTACATGAGCTCTTTGTATATTTTGGATGTCAACCCTTTATCAGATATGCCATTTATGAATATATTCTCCCATCCTGTAGAATGCCTTTTTGTTCTAATAATGGTGTCCTTTGCTGTACAGAAGCTTTTTAGTATGATATAGTCCCACTTGTTCATTTTTGCTTTTATTTCCCTTGCCTGTGGAGATACGTTCATGAAGAAGTTGTTCATGTTTATATTCAAGAGAGTTTTGCCTATGTTTTCTTCTAAGAGTTTTATGGTTTCATGAATTACATTCAGGTCTTTGATCCATTTCAAGTTTAGTTTTGTGTATGGAGTTACAGAGTAATCCAGTTTCATTCTTTTACATGTCATGTAGCTGTCCAGTTTTGCCAACACCAGCTGTTGAAGAGGCAGTCATTTCCCCATTGTATATCCGTGGCTCCTTTATCATATATTAATTGACCATATATGCTTGGGTTAATCTCTGGACTCTCTATTCTGTTCCACTGGTCTATGGGTCTGTTCTTGTGCAAGTACCAAATTGTCTTGATTACTGTGGCTTTGTAGAAGAGCTTGAAGTTGGGAAGCGAGATCCCCCCTGCTTTATTCTTCCTTCTCAGGATTGCTTTGGCTATTCAGGGTCTTTTGTGGTTCCATATGAATTTTAGAACTATTTGTTCCGGTTGGTTGAAGAATGCTGTAGGTATTTTGATAGGGATTGCATTGAATCTGTGGATTGCTTTAGGCAGGATGGCCATTTTGACAATATTAATTCTTCCTAGCCAAGAGCATGGGATGAATTTCCATTTATTAGTGTCCTCTTCAATTTCTCTTAAGAGTGTTTTGTAGTTTTCAGGGTATAAGTCTTTCACTTCCTTCGTTAGGTTTATTCCTGGGTATTTTATTCTTTTTGATGTGATTGTGAATGGAATCGTTTTCCTGATTTCCCTTTCTGCTAGTTAATCGTTAGTGTATAGGAATACAACAGATTTCTGTGTATTAATTTTGTATCCTGTAACTTTGCTGAATTGAGATACTAGTTTTAGTAGTTTTGGAGTGGATTCTTTAGGGTTTTTTATGTACAATATCATGTCATCTGCAAACAGTGACAGTATAATTTCCTCCTTAACAATCTGGATGCCTTTTATTCTTTGTGTTGTCTGATTTCCATGGCTAGGCCGCCGGTACTATGTTAAATAAAAGCGGGAAGAGTGGGCATCCTTGTCTTGTTCCTGATCTTAGAGGAAAATCTTTCAGCTTCTCACTGTTAAGTATGATGTTGGCTGTGGGTTTGTCATATATGGCCTTTATTATGTTGAGGTTCTTGCCCTCTGTATACATTTTGTTGAGAGTTTTTATCATGAATGGATGTTTAATTTTACTGAATGCTTTTTCAGCATCTGTGGAGATGATCATGTAGTTTTTGCCCTTCTTTTTGTTCATGTGGTGGATGATGTTGATGGATTTTCGAATGTTGTACCATCCTTGCATCCCTGGATGAATCCCACTTGATCATGGTGTATGATCCTCTTGATGTATTTTTTAATTCGGTTTGCTAATATTTTGTTGAGTATTTTTGCATCTGTATTCATCAGGGATGTTGGTCTGTAGTTTTTTTGTGTGTGTGGTGTCTTTGCCTGGTTTTGGTATTAGAGTGATGCTGGCTTCATACAATGAGTTTGGAAGTATTTTCTGCTCTTCTAGCTAATGTCACTCTTAGGAGATAATTCACTACCAAGCTCTTGAGTGTGGACCTCCTAAAAATTGCATTCTTTTACATACCCAGAGTATCATTCTAACTAAGAAAATTATTAATTGTTAGGTCCTTGGTATCTAACATTCTTATTTCCCCGTTTAACTAAAAAATGCCTTTTATAGCTTTTTTTCTTTTTTGGAAGCAGGTTCCACTTAACATTTACAAGTTGCATATAAATGTAATTTTTAGTCTTTTAAAGTTTATGATGGTTGTTAGACAAACACCCTTCTTTTTTCCTCCCCTGTGTCATTGGCACTGAAAATCCTGGAGATTTTTTCATAGTGGTGCTTTAACTTATACTTGTAAACTGGGAGTTTAGGTGTGGAGGTTTAACTAGATTCAGGTTAAACATTTTTGGTAAGAAGTCTCCAAGTGTAATGTGTACTTCATATTGAATCATACTAATATATGCATAATACCAGGTTGTCTCACTGTTTTGGTGATGGTAGGTCACTTGTTTAATCACTTGATTAAGGTGGGAACCACAAGATCTCTTTGTAAATGTTTTATTCCATTTGCAATTAGGAAGTAAATTGCGGGTTAAAATTTTGATACTTTGCAAATATTTTATTCTCCATCATCCTTTTCCCTGATGAGGATCACCATTCATTGATGATCCTTGCCTGAATCAGTCATTTCATTTGGGTTGCAGAGTTGATTTTTCTAATTGTCAACTTTACATCTACTTAGCTAGAACTTTCCTAAAAAGAGGAGCTTTTCATCATCAACTGGCATGAAAATTACTTATCAAAAGAAAGATTTGGTATAATAGTTATCTCCAATTGGGACAAATGATTTTTCCTTTTCTCTTTTTTTATCATCATCAGTGTATGGCTATCTTAGCCCAAGCTGCCATAGCAAAATACCATAAACTGCGTGGCATAAACAACAGAAATTAATTTTCTCACGATTCTGAAGGCTGGGGACTTTAAATCACAGTTTCAAAAATAATTTGCGATTTGTCTTTGAAATTCTTGTGGATAATGTAACATTTAAGCAAAATAAGTCTGTGTTGGATTTTATCAGTGTATTTTGGTGGAAAGATTACCGCAAGTAGTAGGAGTGTTGGCAAATATTCTTATCTTTTCGATTTTTTAAGGAAAATATAATTTTGCCTAAAAATACACAGTTGACCCTTCACCAATGCACAGGTAAGGGATGGTGACCCCTTGCCTAGATGAAAATCTGTGCGTAACTTTTGACTACCCAAAAACTTAAACTATTGATAGACTTCCGTTGACTGGAAGGTAACATAGTTGTCAATTAGTACATGTTTTGTATGTGGTATGTATTATATACTGTATACTGACAGTAAAGTAAGCTACAGAGAATGTTTTTTTAGATGTTGAAAATGTTTCCCCCAAATTTCCAGTATATTTATTGAAAGAAATCTACATATAAGTAGACCTGTGCGGTTCAAACCTATGTTGTTCCAGAGTCAGCTATGTAGTCTTTGTCAAATTAAGGCACTTCCAAATGCCTGTCTGACAAAAGTTTTGACGTAATTAAATAAACCTTGAATTCTTAGAATAAAATTCTTTTGGTTGTAGTGAATAGTACTTTAAGTTTGTGTTCAGAATTATTTATCTTTTTAGTAAGACTATCTTGTATTCAGAATTGTGTGGGGTAAGTTTGGGGAATCATATTTGTCTTGTAAAATGTGATTGTAATCGTTCTATACGCTTTATTGTTTTGATTATTTGTAAATTGGGATATATGTTTGAGAACGAGATGGCTCTTTAGAGAGTGGTTGCTAAAACACTTTTTTGTGAAATTCTCTTCCTGTCTTAATGTCGTTTGCAGTCAAAGTTTTTATTAGTTTAGGTGTTTTTTTAAAAATCAATATATGTAACATTTCACTTATTATTTATGATGTTATTAACATCAGTAAATACAGGGTACAGTTTACCTCATTTTTTAGTTTCCTTTTTCCTGCCTTTAATTTACCTACCTATTTTGCCAGTTAAGCCTTTGACTTTTCAATTTTATTTATTTTAATTTTATTTTAGTTACATTGTTTTTCTTCCTTTTTGTTTTAGTTCTTTAGTTTTCTTATTTTTTTCTTTTTACTTTGTACTCTTTTATGTTTTTTCTTAAATTTTCTTAGGAGATGTAGGAATTTGGAAGATAAAAAAAGTTGTTTTGAATTACTCAAGGATGTGGGGCTCATTTAAAAAACTTAGAGATACAGAAATATGCATACTAAAAGTTTTCAATTCTCATCCATTCTTTCCTTCCTCCCCTCTATCCCAGTCCTCTTTTCCAGAGGGAATCTTTAACAACTTCTTATGTGCATTTATATTTTAGAAAATATAGGAACTTGGGTTATGAACTTTGATAAATACAAGTAAGAGTATAGCCACACTAAAAGTATTTTATTTCTGATAATTGTTGGGAAAGGAAAGCTTCTGCAGTACCACTAGACTTGTGAACAAGGAGATCTAAGAACAACAGCCTTTTGACACCTAACTGGAGTTTTATTTAGATATTGACAGGAGAATGTCATTAACTTTGAGTAATAAATTTAAAAATATCTAGAGTGGCCAACATCCAAAAGACAAGGAACAACAAATGCTGGAGAGGAAGTGGAGAAAGGGGAACCCTCCTACACTGTTGGTGGGAATGTAAATTAGTTCAACCATTGTGGAAAGCAATATGGAGGTTCCTCAAAAAACTAAAAATAGAAATATCATTTGACCCTGGAATTCCACTCCTATGAATTTACCCAAAGGAAACAAAATCTCAGATACAGAAAGACATATGCACCCCTCTGTTTACCACAGCACTATTTACAATAGCTAAGATGTGGAAGCAACCTAAGTGTCCGTCAGTAGATGAATGGATAAAGAAGAGGGGGTACATATAAACAATGGAATATTATTCAGCCATAAAAAGAAAAATCCTACCATTTGCAACAGCATGGTTGGAGCTAGAGGATATTATACTCAGTGAAATAAGCCAGGCAGAGAAAGACAAGTACCAAATGATCTCACTCATTTGTATGACAACAAAGCAAAACTCAAGGAACAAAATCTCGGCAGACTCACAGACTCCAAGAAGGGACTAATGGTTACCAAAGGGAAGGGGTTGGAGGAAGTGGATGGGTAGGGAGGGGGAAGGGGGTTAAGGGGCACTATGATTAGCAATCACAATGTAGGTAGGTCACAAGGAAGGCAGTTTACCATGGAGAAGACAAGTAATGACTCTATAGCACCTTACTATGCTGATGGACAGTGACTGTAAGGGATGTTGGTGGTGGGGATGACTTGATAATATGGGTGAATGTTGAAACCACAGTGTTGTTCATGTGAGACCTTCGTAGGGTTATATATCAATGATACCTTAATGAAAAAAAATCCGCATTTTATTTTTGATTTTGTATTGTTTATTTCAGAACAAATTACTTGAATATTTTTAAATGCAATTACTTAAAAAAAATTTACCCTGTGGTATGGACATGTTGAATATATAACCAGTTTTATTTAACAACACAATTATAACACAAATAATTTGTGTTCCTTTAGGAGTTGCTATTTTATGAATATGTTTATATTTGGTGAGTCGTCCTTTTATTTTTAAAATTGTAGGTGACATAGTTTCAGGTGTACAACATAGTGATTTGATGTTTATATACATTACAAAATGGTCACCATGATTAAGTGTAGTTACTATCTGTCACCATACAAAGTTAATGCAATAATACTATTGACTATATTCACTGTGAATGTACTTTTTATCCCTGGGGCTTAATTTATTTTACACCTGGAGTTTATGATGTCTTTTTTGACCCGTGTATTATTTGGAAGTGTGTGGTCTAATTTCTGGCTATTTTGAGGTTTTCCATCTATCTTTCTGTCATTGGTTTCTGGTTTCATTCCATTGTAATCTGAAAAATACTTTGTGTGGTTTCTCTTCTTTTGAATTTGTAAGGTTTGTTTTATGGCCCAGAATATGGTCTATGTCTTCTGTGAGCTTGAGAAGAATGTATCTTCTGCTGCTGTTGGATGAAGTAGTCCCACCTATATTCTTACTGATTTTCTTCCTGCTAGATCTGTCAAATACTGGTAGAGGGATGTTGAAAGATGATCTATGATTAGACAGAGACATTTCTGATTGTAGTTCTCTTGTTTTTGCCTCATGAATTTTGAAACTCTTTATATGAGTATATGCTCATATACTTAAAGGATATTTAAGGTCTTTGTGGGTAATTGATCTCTTTATATCATTATGTGATGCCCTCTTTAATCCTGGCAATTTTCCTTGCTTTGCAGTTGGCTTTGTCTGAAATTATAATGACAGCTCTAACTTTTCTTTTTCTTAGTATTAATATGGTATACTTCCTTCCATCCCTTTCCTTTTTTTCAAAATTGTGATAAAATGCCCATTAAAGTTGCCATCTTAACCATGCACATCATTGTGCAGTCACTCTCCAGAATCTTTTAATCTTGCAAAACTGAAGCTCTGTTCACATCAAATAGTAACTCTCTATCCTCCTTTCCCCTCAGTCCCTGGCAACTATCAGCTTACTTTAAGTCTCTGTAAATGGAATCATACATTATTTGACTTTTTGTGACAGTCTTATTTCTCTTAACATAATGTCCTCAAAGTTCATCCATGTTGTAGTCAAATTTCTTTCCTTTTAAACTCTAAATAATACTCCATTGTATGTATATATGCCACACTTTATCTGTTCATCTGTCAGTGGGCGTTTGGGTGATATCCACCTTTTAACTAGGTTAAATAATGCTGCCAGGAGCATGGGTGTGCAAATTATTTGAGACCCTGCTTTTCTTTTGAGTATGTACCCAGAAGTGGAATTGCCAGATCATACAATAATCTCTCTTCAATTTTTTAATGAACCACCATACTGTTTCCCATCGTGGCTGCACTGTTTTACAGTACCACTTACTCCACATTCTCCACTTCTTCCACATTCTCACCAACACTTGCTACTTCCAGTTTTTTTTATAGTAATCATCCCGATGGATGTGAGATGGTATCTTACTGTGGTTTTGATCTTCATTTCCCTAATGATAGTTATGTAGTGATGTTGAGCATCCTTTTATGTGCTTGTTGGCCATTTGTATATCTTGTAGACAAATGTTCATTTAAATACTTTGCCTGTTTTTTAATTTTTTGTTGTTGAGTTTAAGAATGTTTTATATATTCTAGATATTAACCACTTGTCATTTATATGATTTGTCAATATTTTTTCCCATTTTGTAGGTTGCCTTTTCACTCTGTTGATTGTGTCCTTTGATGCACAGTTTTTCATTTTGATGTGGTCCAATTTATTTTTAGTTTTGTTGCCTGTGTTTTTGATGTCATATTTGAGAAATCAGTGCCAAATTCATGAAGCTTTTCTCTATGTCGTCTTCTCAGTTTTAGAGTTTTTCTGTTCCTTTATTGTTAATGTATTTCTTTATATTTAAAGTGGGTTTCACATAGACAGTATGAAGTTGGGTTCTTTTTTTTTAATCCATTCCAGTGTTATCTTTTATTCTGTTTAGTCCATTGACATTTAAATTATTATTGATAGTTGGATTAGTCTACTGTATTTTTTCAAATAGTTTTCTATTTGTTGCTCTTGTTCTTTCTTTTTTGTCTTCCAGTCTTTTTCTGCCTTATCTTGTTTTAATTGAGCATTTTAAATATTTTCATTTTTTTCTCCTATTAGCATGTCAGTTGTGCTTTTTTTTTTACCATTTGCCCTTGTATTTTTCCACATATACTTAAAAGTGCTCTTTCAAATAACACTACATGGGGTAGTCCCAGGTTCTTTATAAAACAACTCACAGTTCCTCCCTCTTGTCCATTATAACATTTCTGTCATTCATTTTGTTTATTCATAAGCTATAATCACCAAATACTTTATTTTGAACATACTGTTATCTGATAATTAAGAATAAAAAAATTACGGATTTTGTTTTACCTTCATTTATTCTGTCTCTAATGCTCTTCTTTATAAATTACACATTTTTGCTCTATAGCATTTTCCTTAAAAGTATATATTTCAACATTTCTTTAAAGACAGGTATACTGGCAACAGATTCTCTCAATTTTTGTCTGAGAAGTCTTTATTTGTCCTTCATTTCTGACAGATAACTTCATTGGACATAGAATTCTAGGCTGGTGGGACTTTTTTCTTTTACCACTTTAAATATTTCGTTCTATTCTCCCCTTTCTTTCATGGTTGCTAAAGAAAAGTCCAGTGTAACTCCTTTGCACCTTTTTAGGCAAGATGTTTTTCCTCTGGCTTCTTTCAAGATTATTTTTTTCATGTCTCTTTGTTTTGAATATGATAATGCCTAGGTATAGATTTCTTGAAATTTATCATGGTTTGCACTCATTGAGCTTCTCGGATCTGTGATTTGATATCTATCATTAATTCTTAGTCATTATTGCTTCAAATACTTCTTTTGTTTGCTTTCTTCTGGTATTCTCATTACTTGTATGTTATACCTTTTGAATATTCTGTTTTTTTTTCTTGTTTTTCCTTTGCATTTCAGTTTTGGAAGTTTCCTTTGGCATTTCTTCTAGCTGATTCTTTCTTTGTCCATGTTTACCTACTAATGAATCAGTCAAAAGCATCTTTCATTTCTATTACAGTGTTTTTGATATCTAACATTTCCTTTTGAGTCTTTCTTAGAGTTTACATCTTTCTGCTTCCATTACCCTTTTGGATGTTGTCAATTTTTTCATTAGAGCACTTAGTATATTAATAATTGTTTAAATTTTACAGTCTTAATTCCAGCGTTTTCACCATATCTGAGTCTGGTTCTGTGTTCTTTTTGTGTTTTAGTAATGCCTTGTAATTTTTTTCTTGAAAGCCAGACATGATATTTTGCATAAAAGGAACTGAGGAAAATAGGCCTTAGTGTGAGACTTTGTATGTCTAGGGATTAGGGTGTGTTTTAGTGTTTACTGTAGCTAAAGACATCAGAGATTAAAACCTCCTCTGATGTTCTTGTTTTTTTATCTCCCCTGTTGTCTTTGGGGTTCCTCAGAGACATCTTAAATAAGGGCTAGCTAGCACACACAGTTCTTCCAGTTGATACAGTGGTAAGGTTTAGCGGAAGGTGAAGTGTTCTGTAGTACTATAATTGGGTGTCTGTCTTTTAGTAAGTCTGTGCTCCTAAGATGTGACCTTCAAAATGCTTCTTGGTCCCCTCCTACCTTAGGTGAGACTAGAGGGGCTTGGAGTTGAGTATTTCCCTTCCCTCAATTCTATTAGGTCTATTAAAACACCAGTTGGTTAAACTGGTGAAAGTTTCTTTGAGGGCAGGCCTTGTTAAAAAGAACAGAATACTTGGGATGTATTTCAAAATGACTACTTTCCTCCTTCCTCTGCCAGAAGAATGAGGGCATTTTTCTTGATCTTCACTGTGGCCACTTGGTAAGGCATCCTGGAGGACCCACTGGAAGTTTTCCCTCTCATATTTTATCCCCACTGAGTCTCCAACAGTTCGTCAATTACAGTTTAGGTTTTCCTACCCAGATAATGATTCATGCAGAGATGCTTGTGAATTTTTGCTCTGGTAAGATTTGATTCTCTTTTTCTGCTTATCTTTGTCTCCAGTTTTTGGGGTAGTGGTTTGTCCTGTGACTTTAGTTCTCTGATGGATTTAAGAAGAGTTGTTGATTTTCAGTTTGTCCAATTTTTTCCCTTGGTGGGTAGGAGTGATGGCTTAGTTTATTGGAAACCAGAAGTCTACTCATTTTTTTTCATGAATTTTTTTTATTAAGGTATCATTGACATACAATCTTATGAAGGTTTTTATAGCATTCACTCATATGATTTCCCCCCCACACATACCCTGTTGTAGTCATTGTCCATCAGCATAGTAAGATGCTATAGAGTCACTACTTGTCAGAAGTCTACTCATTTATTTTTGTTCATGGTGTTCTATTAAACATTGCACTGTAATTCTTGTAGACATCCCTCAATTGTTGGATACTTAGATTGTTTCTCATATTTTGTAATGCATTATACAGCTATGATTATAATTTTTTTCTACCTGTAATGAAATTATTTCCTTAGGCAGTTTCTAGGAGTGGGAATACTGGGTTAAGAATATGACAAATTTTATCGTGTTGCTTTTTGCTCTAATATTTTTAAAATGGGGTTTATAAGCCTTATTGATAGCATTTTGACCTTACTGGTATTGGATATTAAGAATTTTGCCAGTTTAAAAACAAAATAAAAGATTACTTTGTACATGGATGTCCAGTTGTTCTAATAACACTGTTTTGTTGAAAATATTATCCTTTTTGTCCATCAGATTACTACTTAATCAAAAGTCAGTTCACTGAAGTATGGGCCTATTTCTGGGCTCCCTGTTCTGTTCCATTGGTCTTTGTGCTTTTCACCAGTATCATGATGTCTTAATTTCAGTAGCTTTACTTCAGTAGCCCCATGTATGGAGCTTACTTAAACCAAAAAAAAAAATGGAAAAGGGAAGGTGATTGCTCTCATACGAGATGAGGTGAAGTAGTATACAAATGTGTCTGTGTATCACTGTTGCTGTACATATACTAAAGTGATTTTGAACATTAGAAAATCTTAATTCAGGCACATTCTTATTCTTTCTAGACATGATTTCCTTTACAAATTAGAGCTTGTTTAAGCCAGTTCTCAAAGGTATTGCGATCTTACAGTGGGCCAGGTACTGAATTAAATTTAGACCCTGTTCTTAAATTTGGTGCTGTCTCTCCTAGTAAGTGACTCTTAAGAGACTCTGACAGATAAGGATGTTTATGAAAAGGGGTCACAGTTGAGACTTGATTCCTGAAGATTTAATAGCTTTCACAATTAGGGTGGGAAAAAGTTAGGAGTTCATCAAGGGTGGAACAGCAAGAAACCTGCAGAGCTACATTTACCTGCTTATAATTTTTTCTCCATCTTTTCTGATACAGTTTAACTGTTCCTTTCTCTTACTTAAAACTAGTCATTTATTCTTCTCATTCTGGATTTCACCTGTTCTACCCCATTCTCTCGTTCATTACAATATTTACCAACCTTAAAAATTATTTTATTTTTAATTTTCTCATTGAAGTATTGTTGGCAGACAATATTATATTAGTTTAAGGTATACATCATAGTGAATCAGCAATTACATACATTACAAAATGCTCACCATGATAAGTGTGGCTACCTGTCACCAATCAGAGTTATTGCAGTATTGACTATATTCCCATGCTGTACTTTCTATCCTTGTGTCTTATTATTTTATAATTGGAAATTTGGGCCTCTTTATCCCCTTCCATCTATTTCTTCCATCCCCATACACCCACTCCCCTATGACAGCCACAGTGTGTTCTCTATATTCATGAGTCTCTTCTGTTTGTTTATTCTTTGTGCAGTCTTAAAGAGTGATTATGTAAAGTCTGTAAGTGTAAAATAAAAATTCTAAGTGATAAAATATTGTGTCATAGTTTAAGTGACAGTGTTTTTTTCTTCTTAATTGGCATATATTCAGGCATCCTATAATTGATGGTATCTTGGAGTTAATAAAATAGAATGTGTATGTCTTTGCTCATGAGTCATTTTTGAAGCCTGACTTCACTAATTATTAGCTTTGTGACTTTTTTGTATCTCAGTTTCCTTATTGGTAAACACATAAGATTGTTAGGGGTAAATGAGTTATTATATGTAAATCAGAATACTGCTTATAAGCTATTAGGTAAATAGTAGCTAATGTTATTATTAATATTATTTTTCTCTCAGCAACATCAGCTACTCTCTCCTAGAGACATTTTTCTTCCTTTGGTGCCAGTGATAACAGACTATCCTGGTTTTTCCTGTCTTGCTCATCATATATTCAGCCCAGATCACTCCTGAACCTCTAGGTCTGGGTTTTCAACTGGCCTTTTGGATTTTCATAGATAGTTGGTGGTTGTGATTTGACAACTTAGTAGTTTCTTTCTAGCATATGAAAATTATCTATAAATTTAGGGGTCATTTAGAATTATATTTGTCTTTTCTGAAATTTAGGTTATTTTTTATAGAATGAGTTTTCCAGAATAAATAGAAGTGAGACTATTGTGATAAATTATCCTCTAAAAAAATACGGTATTTGCTTTAGTTAGAAATTTTCTGTTCCAACATCATTGTCAAAAGTGAGCATATTACAATATTGACTACTATACATTCAGCACTTACTGTGTGACAGGCATTGTTCTATATAGTATATTAACTCATTAAATTTCCCCATGAACTTTATGTGGTAAGTACTATTATAACCCCCAAGTGGCAGAGGATGAAACTGAGGTACAGAGCAGTTAATAAACTTGCTTAAGGTCACATGGTAAATATAAATAGGTTAAACAACAATATATTCTATATTTACTGTTTATATGATAAAATCTTTCAGTTTCTTTTTCCCAGCAGAATGTTAGCTCAAGTGAGCAGGGACTCAGTTTTGTTCACTAACATTTGAGATTGCTTTCTGGCATATAGGAGACCCAGGAATTATTTGAAAGAATTTTGTGATAAGATAAATTCACCAAAGACTTGGCCTTGGAAATCTATTAGAATCGCTTTACATTCTGCACTGTTGCTTATTAGCAGTGATGTTCATTTGCCACATCCAGTTAACTTCAACACTGTGTGCTGTTTTGCATACTTTACATATATCTTAAAATAGTTTATTTAAAACATGCTTACTAGGAGCTGTAGCTTTTCTTTTAAAAATTTTTTTAATTGAAATATAGTTGACAAACAGTATTATACTGGTTTCAGATGTACAGCATAGTGATTTGACAATTATATGTGTTACTGAATGCTCCCTAATGTAAGTGTGGTTATCATCTGTCACCATACAAAGATATTAAAATATTGGCTATATTCCCCATGCTGTACTTCTGTTCCTGTGACTCATTTATAATGTGAAGTTCATACCTCTATATCCCCTTTACCAATTTCATCTACTCCCCACCTCTCTACCCTCATGGTAACCAGAAGTCCATTCTCTGTGTTTATGAGTCTATTCCTGTTTTTTTAGTCATTTGTTTTGTTTTTCAGATTCCACATATAAGTGAAAGCATATGGTTTCTCTGTCTGGCTTATTTCACTTAGCATAATATCCTGTAGGTCCATCCATGTTGCCTCAGTGGACACTCGGGTTGCTTCCTTTTATTAACTATTGTAAATAGCACTGCAACAAGCATAGGGGTGCATATATCTTTTCAAATTAGTGATTTTGTTCTCTTGGATAAATTCCCAGAAGTGGAACTTTGGGATCATATGGTTTTTTTTTTAAGAAACCTCCATACTTCTTTCCATTGTCACTACACCAATTTACATTCGCATTCCCACCAACAGTGTACAAGGGTACGTACCCTTTTGTCCATGTCCTCATCAACATTTGTTATTTCTTGTTTTTTAGTATTAGTTATTCTTACTAGTGGGAGGTGGTATCTCATTTGGGTTTTGATTTGTATTTTCCTGATGATTAGTGATGATGGGCATCTTTCCACATGTTTGTCAGCAGTCTGTATATCTTCTTTGGAAAAATATCATTGAGGTCCACTGCCTGTTTTAATTGGATTAGTTTTTTTTTTTTTGTATTGAGTTGTAAGAGTTTTTTTGTACATTTTGGATATTAGCTCCTTATCAGATATGTCATTTGCAAATATATTCTCCCATTCAGTAGGTTGTCTTTTTGTTTTGTTGATGGCTTATAGCTTCCCTTCTTCTCTTTTCCTTTTGTGTATTAGAAATGCATTGGAGGCACAAGGGAACCTCAGAAAAACCAAGACTAGCAGAGGTCTCACTCTGTATTTAGATGAGTTGGGAGAAGAAAATATAGAAAAGCAACTTTGTAGCAGTCCTCACAAAAAATACAGTGCAGTGGTAACAGTTCTTCAAGGCTTCATCCAGAAGCTTTAGCCTCTCGTTGCAGGTATTAAAATGAATAACAAGTAAATAATAATAAAAAATACTAGTAGTTACATTTCTATAGACTGGAAACAGAACTGTGAAATTAATGAAATAGGCCTTTGAAATCAAAGGTTTTGTAACTAATATTGGTTAGGGAAGGTTTTTCTGATTCTACCCAGGAGATCATCCTTTAATTCTGAGATAATGTACTCTCATTTTACAATAACAAAATTGAGAGTTAGATGTTAAGTGACTTACCTAAATTAATACTACAGTAAGTGGCAGAACTAGGATTCAACTCATATCTGATTCCAAAGCACTCCTTTTTAAAAACTGTCAATTTTTATAATTTTCCATGTCTTCCTTATGTTCTTGAGTCTTCAGTGGGATTGTAAATTAGTGTGTGGGGCCACTGGATTGCAGTTTTGGATTGCAGAATAACTAGATGTTTGAATTAAACTGTGGAGGTAGTAAGGGATGGATGTTGTGTGATAGAAGAATAAAGCTGTGAAACATCTGTCTTTAACTTTGCATTTTCTTTTATCTTTGGTTATCTGTAGTTAAAGACTCTGCACTAGACCCTATAGAATGCTTCTTTATAATGGAATTCATCATGGTGACTGGATTTTCTTGAGCTGATTTAGTAAAATTTTTGCACACTAATAGTGTTCTTTCTCTAGAATGGGAAAAAAAGGTCCGTTTTTCTCTGAAGTATAGTTTGAGTGTGATTAGGACAGAGATATAAAAATTAGTAATTGTTTGTTTAGCCTTAGTAATTTACTAACCAGGCATTTGGTGGCAATCTGGAAGTCAGCTTTACTAATTTGTTACCTCCTCCCTTCCCAAAAGTTTAGTCTAATTATCGTTCAGTGTTCTGACATTTTAAGGTTATCTACTTCTTTTTGGGAAGGGGGTATTGTGACAAGCTCTAGAGAACTTTGAACGCATTGATGATTTGCAAGATCCAATTACTCTTTACTGATGACTTAGAAGTTTTAGGGGGAAAATGGAATCCTGTAGTTAAACTTGTAGCTTCTTAATTTGTTCAGTGAAAATCTGAAGCTTCAGATTACCATTTTAACATTGTTCATGCCTGTGCATACTGGAAAAAAGTTTTTTATTGCTAAAATGCATATTTCATACTCTACCATAAATACCAAGGATGATAATGACTTTTTAGGGCACAAGAAGTTTCTCATTATGCATATTTATAATTAATTTTAATTTTGGGGTTAAATAATCTTCAGGAAAATATGAAACACCTTAATCCCAGATGTTTAAAAAGGTTATGAAATAAATCAGTACAATTTAAAAATTTTTTATAATGAATAAAGTATTTTTAATCCTGCATTCTTATTTAAAAGATATGATTAATTAGGAATCATGAAATCTTTAAGATTTGGTTTATAAGTTATATATTTTTTTGTACTTAACATTCTGTTAATATAGAAAAAATAAAAATAGTATCTTCTCTTGGGGCTTTTTCTGTTGGGGGAGAAAGCCAAAGAACTTAAAACACTAATTCTTACACTGTTCCATCCAGTAAGTAAGCTTAAGAAGGTTAGTTCAAAAGCAAAAATTTATTCTTGAAATATTGAATGGCTTTCTTCCATAAGAGGAGATAATGTTGTATTGCTTAGGTAAAAGAATGAGATCTTAAGCAAAAAATGAATACATACCTTGTATATTAAGGATTTCTGTTTTTAAAAATTGAAAAAAGGGGAGGATTTTCTGGATTAAGAATAGATAAGTAAGATACTAGTATAGGTTAGAAAATAGTTTAAGAGCCCATTTGCAGACAGCTGCTTGTGAACGTTATCATGAATCTCACTGGAGGGGTTTCTGAATCATTTAAGGTCACCGTTGACTCAGATAAATGGATTGAGAAATGGAAGCGATACTATAGATATGAAAGTATTTTAGGATGTGTAAAGTGCAAAATAAACAGATGTAGATAAACTTAAAACAATCTGTTTTGAAAAAGTAGGTAGTTGTCACTGAAATAAACAAAAACAAATAGAAGAAGGCATTTGAAGACTTTAGGCTTCAGGTGTTTAGGCTTCAGGAATTTTCATGTAAAGGGAAATTAATTAGATGCTTAGAGCTTTTCACCATCCTGAGAGCTTGTAGCCTAACTGGCTTTTAGGGACCCTGAATTTTCTGTTTTATAGGGATAGAACCTATTTAGCTTGGGGGTATAATACAGCAACGTTCACCTGCAGATGAATAGATTTATTACTTTGGACCTAATGTACATGAAGTTGGTAAATATAAAATAGGTGTCTACTATTTTTCTTTAAACATTCCTGAAAGCCATTGTAGTATTGTTCAAAGTGGTGTTATTTCATTAAAAACATTGAAGTGAAAATTTTTTAGTTTTTTTGTTTTAAATATTCTTAAAAATGGCTAATTAAGCCCTTGAAAACCACATACTATTTTACGAGAGGAGATACATTTATGAAAGGGGGCGTTTCAAAATATTTTGTAGGTAATATATATATATATTTTTAATATAATTTATTTTATTATCATTAATTTACAATTACATGTGCAATATTACGATTATTAAACTACCCCTTCATCAGGTCCCCCCCACCAACCCCATTACAGTCACTGTCCATCAGCGTAGTGAGATGCTATAGAATCACTACTTGTCTTCTCTGAGTTGTACTGCCCTCCCCGTGCCCCCCCAACATTACATCTGCTAATCGTAATGCCCCTTTTTCCCTCTTATCCCTCCCTTCCCGCCCATTTTCCCCAGTCCCTTTCCCTTTGGTAACTATTAGTCCGTTCTTGGGTTCTGTGAGTCTGCTGCTGTTTTGTTCCTTCAGTTTTTTTCTTTGTTCTTATACTCCACATATGAGTGAAATCATTTGATACTTGTCTTTTTCGGCTTGGCTTATTTCACTGAGCATAATACCCTCTAGCTCCATCCATGTTGTTGCAAATGGTAGGATTTGTTTTCTTCTTATGGCTGAATAATATTCCATTGTGTATATGTACCACATCTTCTTTATCCATTCATCTACTGATGGACACTTAGGTTGCTTCCATTTCTTGGCTATTGTAAATAGTGCTGCGATAAACATAGGGGTGCATCTGTCCTTTTTCAAACTGGGCTGCTGCATTCTTAGGGTAAATTCCTAGGAGTGGAATTCCTGGGTCAAATGGTATTTCTATTTTGAGTTTTTTGAGGAACCTCCATACTGCTTTCCACAATGGTTGAACTAATTTGCAGTCCCACCAGCAGTGTAGGAGGGTTCCCTTTTCTCCACATCCTCGCCAACATTTGTTGTTGTTTGTGTTTTGGATGTTGGCCATCCTCACTGGTGTGAGGTGATATCTCATTGTGGTTTTAATCTGCATTTCTCTGATGATTAGCGATGTGGAGCATCTTTTCATGTGCCTGTTGGCCATCTGAATTTCTTCTTTGGAGAAGTGTCTATTCATGTCCTCTGCCCATTTCTTAATTGGATTATTTGCTTTCTGTTAAGGTGCATGAGTTCTTTATATATTTTGGATGTCAACCCTTTATCAGATACGTTTTTTATGAATATATTCTCCCATACTGTAGGATGTCTTTTTGTTCTACTGATGGTGTCCTTTGCTGTACAGAAGCTTTTCAGCTTGATATACTCCCAGTTGTTCATTTTTGCTTTTGTTTCCCTTGCCCGGGGAGATATGTTCATGAAGAAGTTGCTCATGTTTATGTCCAGGAGATTTTTGCCTATGTTTTTTTTTGTAGGTAATATTTTAAAATAGGCTTTTTCTTGCTGATATAACTAACATTTATTTTCTGTTTATTTTTAAGACGAGCAAAAATCAAATTAAAGTAGATCTTGTAGATGAGAATTTTACAGAATTAAGAGGAGAAATAGCAGGACCTCCAGACACACCATATGAAGGCAAGTACTGTTTCTGTATCAAAATATTGTGGGTATTAGAACTTGTCTGCAACATTAAATAGAATAATCTTAAGCATCTGTAAACTACATGGAAGGGAACTTAATTTGGCTTAGGATATACAGCAATTTTTGAATAATAAATTTAGATATTTACCTAGACTCATTTTTCTTACTGAATTTTAGTTAATTTTTTTCTTTCACAAAATAGATTTACTAGAGCCAAGTTACAGATTATATAGGTTAGACTTTAAGAGCATAAAACATCTAGCATATTAAGCCTCTAAATTATATGGACCATATAGACTCTCAATTACCCTTCATATGGTATGTATAACAAACAAACCTTGTCCTAAATTTCTGACTGATAAAATGCTTATTATATTTTTTAAAGATCCTCTTCCTTGTATGTCGTTTAGCATTTCATTTACTCACATGTCTTCATACAGGCTATATTCCAAATATTTAATTTTCTTCATTCAGGAAAATTTTTGAGTGGTTATTTCAAGACATACAGAAAAGAAAGGCAGTTTTACTGAAGCTTTGTAGCTTTTTATTTCCTCATCAGACAGATTTTCACTAATGAATATTACTGTAAATTTTTTTATGTAGCATAACCAAGATTCTAACATATTAGGCATTCAAATATTTGTCTAATAGAAATCAT
This sequence comes from Smutsia gigantea, assembly GCA_032199065.1. NCBI lineage: Eukaryota > Metazoa > Chordata > Mammalia > Pholidota > Manidae > Smutsia > Smutsia gigantea. Next base: position 51,898 of record JAVSCE010013929.1, read on the forward strand.
ATAACAAATTTGTAGTAAGTAGTAACATTTATTAAGTTATTTATTAGAGCTTTATATGTATTTTCTCATTGAATCTTTACACATCATATGAGGTAAGTACAGTTATTACTCACTATTTCATAGATGAAGAAACGTAAACTCATGGAAATTAAGTAACTTATTTAAGGTCAAACATGTAGTGCCATAGCGGATATTTGAGTCCTAATAGACTTTGACTTCAAAGCCCATGTTTCTGATCACTTTCTGCTTTTGAGTAAATTAGGATTGACTGAATTTTGGGAGTGGTGGTTATATCTACTTTGAATGTAGTAGTTCTGTAATTCTGTAATGAACAGTTACTGAGAATTTTTCAGAAAAAAAACATTATTCTAGAATATTTTTCTGTTTTCACTAAAATTTTAAAAGTCCCTACAAAGTTATTAGCATATCCTACCAAATCTTAAATGATAAAATTTTACTTTCCGTTTTATAGTTCATATGAGCCATTTCTAGACATCATTTAATTTTTTATGTTTGAGTGCCTCCTGAATGCCAGGCTTTTGTCTGGATGCTTTCATGGATGCTATTTATTTGGTCCTTTTGACAGTCATTATATAGAGAAAAGATTTTTAGTTATCTTATAAAAAACAAGTTCTTAATAGCTAAAGATATGTTTAATGATATAATAGCTTCTTCTTGAAGATAGGCATAAATATTCTTGAATTACTTCCTTAGATTGTTTAGATGTATTTTTAAGACAGGGGCAGTAAGTAGCATTATCGTTCTAGAGCTCTTCCAGCAAATTGATACTGAGAAGCAGGATACCTCTTGGACTAAATTAGGTATGCAGAATGTTCATTACCTTCATGGCAACCTTTAATAAAGGTTGACGTATTTTTTAAAATTGGGTAATACATACTTATTTGTAGGATGATTAACTTAAAAATATACCATTGTTACTAATTAGAAACAAGTTTGGTCATTTTTAAGTGCTTATTTTTGCTGCTGCCACTAAGAAATTAATGCTTGATAAGATTAGTTTTAATATGTTTTGGGGGTATATCTTTGAGATAGGTTAACTTAAATTGTATTCTTTCTATCATAAAACTATTTGAAGAGAAGTTCATTTTGTTGGGAAAGCACCATTCAATGGCATAAGCTTAGATACTTTTTTGGAAATATAAACATGGGTAAAATATTTTTATAATACTTAACTGCAGGTCTCTTGCTAGTTTTTGAGGGTTTTTTTGTTTTTTTAATCTCAATAACTAAGGCAAAAGTTTACATGTTGAATATTAATCTATTTATAACCATCATTAAGTAATGAGGCAGTTGTGTTATGTTTTGTTAAAATCAGATTGAGAAGTAGACTACCCATTGAAAAATTACTGTATTGCACATTTTACTTGACTCAGTTTACTTCTTTTGCCCTAATAATTCAGTGGCAAAGGAACAATTTAGTCTTGAGCCTTTCTTTCTAAAAGTTGTTTTGAATTTATGGAATTGTTGATTCTTTAAAAAATCTCATCTGTTCCTCATCTTCCCTTTTGATTAAGTTAAATTTAAAGATTATAAATTTTTGATATTAAAAGTTATTCTTCAAGAAGTAAATGCTTTTTAGTACAGGCTGTTACAATATGCATAATGTAGTTGTCATAAAACTCCCTTAGTTGTTTTGCTTTGATATATATCAACTAATGCTATGGCTAATGCTATAGTGGTTATATACCACTGGAAGTTGTTAGATAATAGTGCAAGACAGAGCATATTAATTGTATATGGACTGGAAGTAAGATTTGGGAGACTTAAGGGTCAAGCATTATTTGTGTAATATCTCTGGGTTCTCACACATGCTCCCAAGAGATTGTTTTGGACATTGAAGAAGGAAGAACTTTATATGAAAGATTGAGAGATAGCAATCTGTAATTTAATCAGATAAAGAGTAAGATTGTTAAAAAGAAAAAGAAGAACCTACATATTACTTAAGCCAAATTTATTAACCTTATATTTAAAGCTAGCATCTAAATGCAGAACATAAAAGTTATCTCTATAGTCAAAATTTCCTTAGATACTCTTCTCTTACTGTCTTGTTTTTGTTTTTTTCTTTTGTTTTGACTGCTTTCATTTTTATTTCATGACTGCCATATGCTCTGTGGTTCAGTCTAGTTCAACTTATGCATCAGTCACTTATGAATCAAAGGACTTGAACAAAGTGGTATCAAGTGAATTGCTTCTCGTTTTTCTCCAAAATCCTCATTCCTCTATTCCTAACAGTGGAGGAGGTAGATTTGAGAGAATCCAGGATATACTGATAGTTGAATGTATGGAGTTTTGAAATTAATAATGCTCCTAGTGCAGTGCACACTTTTACTTTGGAAAATTTCAGATACACACCGAAGAAGGCAAATGGTATAGAATCTTCTATGTACTCATCATCCAGCTTTAGTAACTATCAACTCAGAGCCAGTCTTTGATCTAATGCATCCCTTGCCTTGATTATTTTGAAGCAAATGCCAAGGCATAGTTTGTAAATATTTTTTGGTAGCACAGTTTTATTTGCTGTATTTTGGAATAGCAAATATTCCATGTTAATTGGCTATAAAATCTTAGAATTGGGAGGTTCCTTAGGATTCAAGTCCAACCTCTCATCCATTGTAAGGCTTCCCTTTGGAGTTTTCTGAGAAGCAGTTGTCTTCCCCTTGAATACCCCAGTTGTGGGAAGTTGATAGACGTAAAATACTAGTTTAGCTGTTAACTGCTCACAGTAGTTTCACATCAAAACAGAACTTTGCCTTCTGTTTATTTTACTAGTTACAACAACCTCTTTGTAAAGTTGTGTATTTTTTAAACCCATGTAGAGGAAGAGAATAGTTTTAAAAAGAAGTGTTACCATTTAATTTAGGGCACAAGTTAAAAGGTTGGGACATTTTTGCATTTGACAGAACCAGATAGAAGTAGTTTTTTTTTTTCAGTTTATGACATAATCTATATATCTGTTTTCTCTACCATCCATGCCTTTAAACCTCCCTGCCCGCCCTTTCTTCTTCTTTTTTTTTTCTTTCCATTTTTCTGTTATTTAGCAACTTTTATCAGTGTGGACTGGAGGAAACAAAGGGAGTGAAAAGCTATACTACTTTATCCCAGTGAAATATTTGGCATTGGATTCTCTGTGGATTTAGTGTATTCATTTATCTCTAGCCCTGCTATTCACTGATAAACTAATACAGTTGTATACAGTGTGTATTCTTTATGCTTTAAATAAACTTTTAATTAAAAATTAGTGCTTTTGATTATTTCCTTTTTGGGTTTCAACCTTAAAACAAACTTGTTATTAAGTATACTACATGTTTCAAAAAGTTCTATAACTATATTTGATTTCACATATTTAAAGTGAGCAGCATTTTTAACGTTCTGTTTCCCCATTTTTTAGGAGGAAGATATCAACTAGAGATAAAAATACCAGAAACATATCCATTTAACCCCCCTAAGGTATCGTAAGCCTATTTTTGTGCATGAACTTCCAAATATATTTCTTGGCCCATTTAATTAATACATATTTCAGTGTTTATTAAAATGACAGCTTTCTGAGTTGCTGACTATGTAAATTCAGTGTGGAAAAGATTTCAGGTAATGGCAGATGGTTTTCTTCTGGACTTAGAATGTAAAGCAAGCTACTCAGAGGCAGCCAATAAATGACTCTAGAGAGGAATAGGATTTTCATCTGACAATGGCAGATGCAAATTTAGAGGAACCTTACACAACTTCTTACTTGCCTCAGAGAAGCATGTTTTTTTAGAGAAGAATGTATTGAGAATTCATCCATTTATTTGATACAGCAATAAATAAGACTTACACTGTTCTTTCATGGAGCTTATATTCTTGCAGGAAAAAATAAATGAACAAATAATTGCAACTGTGGTGAATGTTAAAAGAAGAAATAGAATACCTTAGGATCATATATAACAAGGGGAACTAACCTAAACTTAATTTTTGACCAACAGCTTTATATCTTCTTGTGATGTCTGCTTTAATTTAAGCATTCAACCTTTAATTTCCTATTTTGTCTATTTAATTACCTTTCCATCTTTGCCACTCCTGTTCGTTCTTTGTACTGCTATTTTCCTAAAATGCAATTTTGATCGTATTTCTTTTCTTTCCTTGTAAATAAAGTCTGAACTCCTTAGCTGGGCTCTTAAAACTTCCTACAACCTAACGTCATTCTTTTTCATCTTAATCTTCTACCCCCTAACCACAATGTAGGTGTCATTTTCCAGCCTAGATTATTTGCTCTTTGTAGATGATACTTACTCTTTCATACTTTTCTGTCATTTTCACTTGAAACATTGTCCCTGTCATTTAAAATTTTAGCTTTCTTTTGAGATCTAGGTAAGAAAAGTATCATTTTCTCCATTAAGCTGTGCCCATCAAACTGCTTCTCCCTCTGCTCTCTCAGTGTATTTTATATCATTTATTTAGTACCAACATGAATACTAGATACCAATTAATGTATTATTTGGGTGTATGTATCTTTCACTGGCTTTTACACTCCCGAAGTGTGAAGGACAATGCCTTATACCCCTCTGTATTTTCTGTGGCTCCTAACAAATACAGTGTGCCTTGAGCATATGGTAGTAGTCATTCAGAAAATGTTCTGAAATTCATTCATTCGACCTACTGGTCATTCCCATTTAAGAACAGACATGGTAATGGAAATTCGAGGGTGAATTGGGGTCATTCCAGTTTGGGGTGCCTTTTATTCTGTTGCTTATATATATCTATTTTCTGATAAGCCTGGTCGATTTTTTTAATTGTGGTAAGAAATACATGACATAGAATTTTCCATTTTAGCCATTTCTAAGTGTGCAGTTCAGTGGGCAGTTAAGTACATATGCGTTGTTGTAAAGCTATCCCCATCCAGTCCAGCTCCAGACTTTTTCATTTTTTCCTTTTAAGCAGCAACTTCTTTTTACCCCATGTCTCCAGCTCCTGGTAACCACTGTTGTACTTTCTCTGTATAAATTTGACTTAAATAAGGTAACTTATTTAAGTGCAGTCATGTAATATTTGTTTTGTATATGGCTTATTCCACTTCACATAATGTCTTCAAGGTTCATCCATATTATAGCATGTGTCAGAATTTCATTCCTTTTTAAGGCTAAATAGTATTCCATTGTACATATATACCACATTTTGTTTATCTATTCAGCTATAAATGGACATTTTAGTGGTTTCCATCTTTTAAGCCTGGTTGGTTTTTTTGTTTGTTTGTTTTCTTTTCTCTTATAAAAGTAGTTTGTGTTTGAGAAAATTATATACAGATATTTAAAAAGAAAACATTTTTTGAGATGACCAGTATTAAGCTTTCATCATATACGTGTGACTTAATTTTCATCCTCTTCCTGGTTACTCTCCACTGGATTCATCTGGGTTGTTGTTGTTATATCATTAGAATGAATAGTCACACAGGGTACTTTAAATGTAGAATACCCTGAACTTAAAAGATTTATAAAACATTTTAGAGATAAGGATGACCTCATAAGAATGAGGAAGAAAAAGAAAAGACCTCAAGAGAGACTGCTCTCAATCACTACATTTTTCTATTGAATAATGATAGTAACAGCTGTCATTGTTTTGTGTTAAGAATTTTACATGCCTTTCCTGAAATTTATCGAAATCCTAATAAATGAGGGTACTGAAGCTTAGAGGTTAAATAGAACCTGGATCCCATAAGGCCCATTGTGCTCTACTTTAGTAATCCTGACAAGGAAGGAGTGAGGGTGTAACCTCGGAAACAGTGAATATGACTCTACCAAGAACAAGAGCAATCAGCCACAGTTCAAATCTTAACTTCTGCCATTTAACTGGCTTTGTAGTTTTAGGCACGCTAGCTGCTGTGTGCCTCAGTTTCCTCACCTGTAAGATCCTTTCATAGGATTGTAAAGATTAAGGAATTAATCCATGTAACGAATGGTACTTGAATAATTCTGTGAAGCATTTTTTCACATTTTTAACATCTCTGAAATCAGAATATATCTTTCAGTGCATGGCTTCTCATACTTTAATTGGCAGTTTTTTTCTTTATCAAGGGCACATAAAATAATGATGTATTGAATAATTTATGGTACATGAGATTTAATGAAATTAATACAACAGTGCCTGCATAGAGTAAGCACTCTGTAAATAGTAGCTAGCATTAATCAGTGACTGCCACCCTAAAGCGCCTTTCTTGAAATAGTCTATTGGTTTCTAACATAAAATATAGTAGCATTGACACTTAAATTTCCTCTATAAATTGAAACTCATACATTGCTGATGGAAATGTAAAAGTGTTGGAGCTGCTTTGGAAAATAGTTTGGTCAAAATGGTATATATAGAGTTACCTTATGATCTAACAATTCTACTTCAAGGCATCTACCCAACAGAAATGAAAACATTATGTCCATATAATAACATATACAAAAATGTTCATACCAACACTATTCTTAATAGCCAAAAACTGGAAGTGATCTAAATGCCCATCAAGTGGATGGATAAATGAAATGTGATATGTCCATACCACAGATATTATTTGGTTATAAAACTAAGGAAATGCTGATACATGTACGAGATAGATGAACTTTGAGAACATTGTGCTAAATGAAAAGCCAAATACAAAAGGCCACACCTTGTATGATTTCACTGATATGAAACATTGGAAGAAGCAAATCCATAGAGATAAAAAAATACATTGGTGGTTGCTTAGGACTGAGGGAGTAAAGAAGAATGAAGATTGACTGCTAATTGTTATGTGGTTTCGTTTTGAGGTAAAAAATTAGACTGTGGTGATGATTGCACAACTCTAAATATAGTGAAAATCATGAGGTTGGGCACTTTAAATGGGTGCATTATGGTCTCAGTGTTTATTTTCCTTCATAGTCTGTATATGTAGCTCCAAAGTGCACAGTCCTTACTTACTCTGTTTTAGGCTCTTGATATATTACTTCACTTAATTCTGAAATCACTTTTATTAATTCCTTCCCTCTTTTTTTAGTACAGTGAGAAAAATAGACTGAAAATATAATAACTGAGGTCTGTCTAGTGCTTTTACTCATTATTTGCTCATGTTACTCTAGGACACTGCTGTCCTAATTCTAGCTGTTCCATATTGAGGTAGCTTCAAGATTTAAAAATCTCTTCCCTCAGTCAACCCACATTGTCTCCCATTGGCTTCAGTCAGACACAGTTGGAATTTAGTATTCTAAATACAGTACTCATCCCATTTAATGGCATTAACTTTTGTAATAAATGTTAGTGAATCTAGGATAAATATGTTCTAGAAAGAATGGGGAATGTTTGTGTAAATATCTTGCTGACTTAAGTTCACGTGTTTAATATGTAGGCTGAGGTTTAATTTTAAGCCTTTGGAGGTAAAGTATTGAAGTTAACTGGTTATATTCTCTTAGTACTGTGCAGCTAAAATTACACAAGACTGAAAAAACTTAAACATAGATTTATCTGAACATGACCATGGAGTATTTTCTGTTTATTATTCAGCAATGAATTATTGACCTGACAAGCAGATTCACTTCTAGACAGAGAAGATAAGCTTTGAATTAGCTGAATATAATATAGAAAGAATGTGATTCAATGACTATAATGTTATTTCTAGAGTGAATTGTAATATATATTAATGAAAAACCCATTACATTAGGAAAACTTTTATCTCAATGAATTGTGCAATTCTGTACTAGAGGTTAGGTTGTGAATTTCCAGTTTTTCCTTGGCATATAAACATTTTATATGTGAAATGAAGTATAAATAACAATGCTAATAGCCTTTAATGAGTCTGCCCACCTGCACATGCATGCTTGAAAAAAAATAGCAGTTTTTTTTTTTTTGGTACAATAAGTTAGTTAAAGCTGGGTTAATATTGTAACATCTTAATAAGTTCAAGCTTGAGACTGGAAATTCCCAATGGAAATATGATCTCATTTTTACCGTGAAGTAGGTGTAAAATGTTTGTTGAACTGAAGAGTGAATGAGTATAGGATGCACCCTTGAAGGAGGAGATAAGATTACTGATGTTGGTGTGCCAATATAGACGACTAAGAATAGTCCCCTTCCTTTATTGGTATGGTAACACTGTATATATAGTGTTAAGATTATTGCTTTTATTCTTTGTGTGTGCCTTAAAGCTAATTAGTGTTCTGATTCT
>JAVSCE010013930.1:0-38157 GCA_032199065.1 Smutsia gigantea
GTAAATGGTTATGAGTGGCACATTACAGAAACTTAGTAAATGGTAGCCACTATTGTTGGTGTAATTATTCTCAGCAGCACAAATGAGCCCCTGAGATTTAAGAATATTATTTTTTAAATGTATGACCTAAAATATATGTTTATTACCCGGAAATAAAACTTTTATATCCATGGAATAGATAATTATAAAACACCTCTTCCTGCTTATATAAGTGAAGGAGAAAATAAAGTGCTAATCTTGCTCTAGGCACATTAGTGCATCTACCCCTCTACTGTCAAGATGACAAACCTAGATACACATGACATTTACCCAGGCACTAGCTCCCAAATCGCTCTCAACTTCTCTCTGAATGTGGGATCTCAAGGGGTTGATCTCCCCACGTCACTTAATATTGCTCAGCAGGCTAGACAGGGATCCTTCATTCTGAAACACTGTTTTAAATGCTATGAAACCAGAAAATGTTAACTATGTGAGAGCAGGTGAGATTTGAAGGTGTGAAGTGAGTATGAAAATTCAAGAACATGAAGTGTGTGATAATCTTACAGACAAAACAAGGAAGGACCTGGCCTGTTTCTAATCACATTAAAGTTCTATGTGGATCTCAGAGATATCCTGGCTTCATTCTTAAATCTCTTAGCACTGCTCCCAGGTCTCTATCCCAAAGCCACTGCAGAAGAAAGACAACAGAGAATCAAGAGTTTAAACAGCTTAAAATAAGTTGGCATTAGACATTAAATGCCCTAACTTCCTCTATCCATGTTGGCATCATCTTAAGCTGAATTAAAACAAAATCCAACAACTACACAACAGCAATATGTTGATTGCTAGAAACACATGGAAAGCTGAACTGGAAGGGAATGAATTGAGGACTGGGTACCTAGACAAAAGGGAAGCAGGTTTGGCAGTATTACTTCAGGCAAAATAGGATTTTAGGCATTTTAAGGTAAGAGAGCATTGTATTATGTTAAATTGGTCACCTACTAATAAAGATATGACATTTATAAACTTTAATATGAAAACAAGAAAGCCTCAAAAGGTATAGAACAAGAATATATAGACACATGGCCGAAACTAATGTTTTCTAACTGCTGATATCAAAATATAATAGATTCTAAGTTCTCATCCTCTTTCGTATCCTTGGTCCACATATGATCACCAACTGTGAAAATAAAATTATCCACCTATTTCAAGGAATTATTATGGCAAAGAGCTGATAAAAATATTTACCCAAATGAGCCATTGGAATGCTAAATGGTGGTGGTATACATGACAACTGCTGCTTGCACGCTTTGCTAGGCCCCATAATTCAGATACTTGTGTTTGCACTTTTACAACCTTCTGGGCTGCAATAATAATTTGATAGTTTGCTGTGGAACTGCACCAAACCTATAAAACCTGCAAAAGTCCTCAAAATTCCACATATGTGAATTGTCACTGGTCCTAATCATTGTTCCCCATGTTTTTTGCACCAAATTCTTAACAAAGAAAGAATGCACCACGTGCTAGAACAAAATGAATGAACAGTACCTACCGAGAGACTACCAAGCTAACACTCAGCACCTTCTGTAATTCTGCCTTTGAGTCTTTTCTAGACAGCTCTGCCTTTCAGTTCCCCAATCAACACATTAAATAGGCATCCTTTTAAAAATTATTGTCTCTTTACCTTATGAATCTAAATACCAAAACTTTTTTCACCAGGAAGGGTGGGAATCTTTTCCATGTTTGCTGGGAATGTCAAACTCACATAGCTCGACTGAACCATCGGTGTGCAAATCTAGGTGAACACCCGGAATGGCAGGACCCTGAGTGTGCAGACAGGACCATAAAATTTACTGCTTTTATGACAGCTGCTAACTTTTCCCAGAAAGCAAACTGTTTGGATTAGTAGCTGTTTTTTCTTTCCTTTTTCTTCTCACTCTCCTTTTCTTGTTGACATTTGAGACAGACGTCCCTCTACCCTACTACTGCTGCCACCACCCCTCCCCACCAGTGAATCAGTTCCTTGCGTGAATCGAGGGAGAGACATCTTGTCGCCAGTTTTTTCTCTGTCCAGATGTGATTTGCCAGAGCAACAAAGCTCCTCAGGAAGCTGGCTTCACTATAAAGGTTCTTTTGTGGACATTATTCTCTGACAGACGTAAGGAATAAAGTGCAGGGGGGGGAGGAGGGTTAATGAGGCAAATAAGGATCCCAGTGGCTCACAGATTTCTCTAATACCACATTATCACTCCACAGAATGCAAAAGGGTTGATTTAAGAAGCCCTTCAGAAAGCCAGTATTGTTTTAATTTGCTCTACAGAATAATTTTTCAAAGAAATACAAAATCTGTTCTGCACAACGATGTATACGTGAATGTCCATGAATACAAGTTTGTGTGCAATGGCAATAGTAAATAAAAGCAAGCAAAACAGGGACTAAATTTCCCCTCCCCTCTATGCTTCTTCCTCTGAAAATGGTTCCATAACTGTTAAAATATATTTCCTATAAAATCAGCCTCAAAAGGTTAGAGACTGATACCAAAACATCCTAGGTTCCTTTAACTCATTATGAAATGATTCTCCTGGTATCTACATGAATACTTTTGCAACCTTTGAACTTTCAAATGTAACTATTTTCCCTGATTACCTCAGGAGAAAAATTTGTAACTGTGGATTTTTTTCTAAGCTTCAGGGTCTATGAATTGACTGTGAATACAAAATGAACAGCTCATGTTTGTTAGAATCCATTCCCACCACGCGGAAAGGTTCCGGGTCAAGATGGTGACACAGATTCTGACTCACCTCCTCCCTCGGAGGCACCGCGTATGCCGCTTCCTACGAGGCAACTTCCTCTGGGGAAAAAAAAAGAAACACTTTAAAAACTGTGAGAGCCTCTGGTGGGCAACCAGCGCAGGAGGGAAGGCCCACGCGGCCGCGGGGAGGAGAGGCTGGGACAGTCCCGCCTCCACCAGCGACCCTGTCAGGGAGGCTCTCGCGGCCTGGAGCGACCCCCAGAGGAGCGAAGGGCTTACACCTCCCCGGGCAGCCGGCTTTTAAGACCTGCACCTGGGAGACGGGCCCGACACCTCTAGCTCTGCAAACCCACAAGACTCCGTCCCCGAGGCTAAAACCAGCTGTGGAGCGGCTCTGAGGGGCTGACGCGCTAGGACTCGCCTGCACGGAGCTCAGCGCAGACGCAGCTCGTCCCGGGGCGCCCGGCTTTCGCGTGAACGAGGCTCACTTGCCAGTCTTACAGCTCAGCCTGAGGGGCAGGTGTCACATCTAAAAGCCTGAAGGCCGGTGAGCATCCTTCCTTTCCTTTCTTTTCTTTTTCCTGCACGCGCCATAGGCTCTATCCCACTTTGCCCCAGCCGCCCACTGGCGTCAACTTCGATTTTTTTCTCTCTCCTTTGCGTTCTTCTTCCGGCTGGCACCGTCCGCGCGCTGCCCCTCCGCCGCCCTCCGGAGCGCCAGGGTTCCTGGGTCCCACGGGCCTGTCACAATGAGGGGCAGCTTGTGGCAGGCCACGGCCCAGGGCGCTGTGCGGCGGGAAGACTGAAGCACACCTCCAGCCTTTCTGTGAAGAAGCCCATTTGCTTATCCTAGAGCTTCCGCCTGAGGGACAGGCTTCAGGTTGGCACACGAGGAGAGGCCAGGACGGCGCTCTCCCTCAGCCAGGCCCGGCCTCCCGGCGTCTCCAGAAGGGGGCTCATACGCTCCTCACCCACACTTTTGTGGCTGCCACTCAGGGGCACCTCCAGACTTCCTGACTGTGGTGGCCAACCGGTCTTGCTGAAACAGCCCCACAGGATTGTAAGTATTGGCGTAATTTTAAAAGCTGCTGCCAGAGGGCCTGGCTTCCATTCAGCGGGCACCTAGGTGCCGACTGAAATCCTCCCCTGGGACACTGACTGGTCTTGGCACACTCCCAACTGCTTGGAGTTACTGAAAATACAACAGGTTGCTTGGACAATCCTAAAGGATTTGAGAGACAACCAAGAACCGGCTCAGGGTTGAAGAAAAAACTTCATCTCCTACGGGAGGCCACTCCTTCAACGCTGGAAGAGACGGCTGGCTGCTTCATCTAATGCATAGAAACCAACACAGAGGGTCAAGCAAAATGAAGAAACAGAGGAATATGTTCCAAATGGAAGAACAAGATAAAACCTCAGAAAAAAAAAAACCTTACTGGAACAGAGATAAGTAATTTCCCTGATAAGAGTTCAAAGTAATGGTCATAAAGATGCTCGCTGATCTCAGCAGAAGAAACAGATAAACTCAGAACTTCAACAAAGAGAAAATATGAGGAAGAACCAAATAGGACTCACAGAGCTGAAAAATACATAGCTAAACTGAAGAATAAATCCATTCCTGCTCCAAATCCCAGAAAGGCGGGACAACGTAATGGAAAGCCCAGTGGTCTGGAAGTCAGCAGACCCAGCCCTTCAGCCTGGTCATGGGCTGCCTCTGAGGTCACCGGCAAGTCAGGACCTGCCTCTTTGTTGTCAACTGGGTGTTAAACCATGTATGATCTTAGGTGCCTCACAGAGTTAATATTCTTTGCTTTGCACTTCCTACCGAACAGTTCCTAGGACTCGGTATAGTTCATCCAGTGGAGAAAGGCAAGCTGAAGACCCACAAGTGGAGCTGTTGACCGGGACAGAAGACAATGATCTCCTTTGCTGACTGTCCCTGCTGTCCTCCCTTTCTTCGTTCCTTCCATGTGTCAGGATGATTGGAAGAAATAAGGCATTTGCAGAGAAAATGTGTTCATGGTCTACTTCTCCTGTCCTTCAACAAACAAAAAATTGTAAATTGTCTTTTATCATGTCCAGTATTCAGAAATTTATATTCCAATGCTGAGGCACTGTGTTAAGGGAGCATGACCCACTGAGTGCAATGATAGCCCACACCTGTTGCCCTGACCTTTCAGCTCATTCTCCTCAGATACAGGCCATTAATTTGACACCATAATTTATTTGCCTATGAGAGTATCTCAGACATCCCAAATTATGGACATCAAGTGTACTGCAAAGAACACAACACAATGGCCCTGAACTCCTAACTAAGACATCCTAGAAACAGAGTGGATAGGCTGGTCTGTTATGATCGTGGGCAAGAAAGCCCTCAGCTTGCTCTGGGAAAGCAGGCAGGAGTTGTACCTGCCAGATGGTATCATCAGCTTCATCACAGACTACCCCAAAGGGGGAATTTGATACCATCTTGCCTTGTTCTAAATCTTAGTTATTACGCTTCTCCAAGGAGTCCCAGGAGAGTTTTAGCCTGTGGGGAAAAGACAAGAAGTGAATTATTTTTCATAAATCTGACCTTAAGCCCAATTATGCTCATTTATTTAGCCCAAGAGCATAGTCAGGCATCAGGGCAGGTGTGGTTTCAGATGATAGCTGACTTTTGCTATTTCCACCTAGACAGCCGGTTCTGATGGTGGGCAGAACATCTTTTCTTTTATAGAAAAGGTTGTGTTATACCACACAGGTGGTTAGACTTCTCCCCAATGGCTGTGAGATGGTGCCCAGGGCACCTAAATTCCCAGGTTGGTCTTCCAGCCTCATGCCTCTTCTTTTTCACAGGATTAACAGTCCATAAAATCACCAACTCTGGAAGTCCCACCCCAAACAGGAAACTGCCTAAGCAAGAGTAAACAATCATGATTTTTTAAGTATATGGCAACTCATCTTTACATTATTATTATTTACATTGTTTAATAATACAGCCTTGTTTTGACTTACAACTCTTAGAGGGATTCTTTCAGGTTAATAAATGCTAGCTTTATTTCAGCTCATATTAAAATATTTTTTTAAGCTAGGATAAAGTAAATTGTAACAAGTACCACGTAACCCCATTCTTGGGCAGACATGAATAATCAAATTTTCATTTTTTCCTACATCTTCTAACATCACCAGGCCATGCAAACACTTCAAAACAACATTGTACTGGAGCTAAATGTACCATACTATTATTATGGTGGAATTACATATGATTTTTATTTTATTCTGTGTGTCTCTCTATATTTTCCCAATTTTCTAGAGTATTAAGAAAACTTGTTAAAACTGTAACAACCTTTTGAAAGTACATACATTTAGTGATGCAAAACACTTGTAATTATATGTAACATTCTAAAAAAGATGAAAGCCCCAACCAGCACTGTGTTTCTATACTGTATATCAAAATCACTTACAAGGTGCTGAATAAACAAGTGCTCTGAGACTAGTGGTTTCAGAGTTAAGCAAGCATCAGTTAAGTAAGGAACCTAAATTCACAAATTACAACAGTAAAACCTGAAATACAGAATAATTGATGGTTTGCCTGAGATGCACACATACCCAGCTCTCTGGGAAAAGACCATCTATGACTCCTGTCATTTTGACCGCTCCACATTTTGCTCCAAGACCTGTACTACTTTCAGAGGGCATGGCATGGACCACACTGAAAGAGTCAACTTCTCCACCAGTTTTCCTTTCTTTTGCTTCTTAAATTGAAGTTTGCCTTCAATATGATTGTGCAGCAGAACAAAAGACTTTTAAAAAGTTATGTTGCAAAAGAGTTCCTCAGAACACCAAATAATGAGTCTAACATTTTCATTGAATTGGCAATTGACTTGTTCCCAAATTGACATTTTTTGTCCTTTGGCATCACACAGAAACAACTTCAATTTAAAAGTCATTAGCAACTAAATGTAAGATTATTAATTTAGCTCCACAGGACACCCAAAACTTGACAACCCATTGGAAAAGGTGTATACATTTTTATAAGAATAGGTAATACTTAGCGAGAATTTAGTATGTGCCAGCGGTATTACCACTTTACACGTATTAACTAATTTAATCCCTAAACAACTTTAGAAAGAAGGCAATATTAGTACCCTCATTTTAAAGAGAAAGAAACTGTGACATACAGCAAGTAAATAATAGCTAATAAGTAAAGACAGAAAGAATTGATCCACGAAAGGCTTGGTCTGGGAACTTCTAACCACTGAGCTAAAACTGCTTCATCACCCTACAAATGGTTCTTTTATTTATTAACTTTGTAGGGCTATCTAATGTGATTGACTCATGGGCTTTGGCATCACATAGACCCAGGTGTTCATGCCCAGTCTGTCACTTGCTAGCTGAGTATCCTCAGACAAATTCCTTTATTAAGTAAATCTCTTGGCTTCAGTTTCCTTAATCTAGTACATGACTTAGGTGATTGTCATAAGGGCTAACATAGATAATATTTGCAAAGCGTTTAACCAATATAACCACACATTAAGGCTCCTAAAAATGGTACTTACTAGGATTATATCTACTTTCTAACTCAAACTTTGTCTTCAGAGATAGTAAAAGGCATTTAGAATGTTTACAGTCAAATGAGAAATTTACTAGGAGGAAGGTGGATTCCCTTGTTTCAGAACTGAAGAAGAGTCAAAAGCCAAGATTTAGCTGTAGCTGGAAAGTTTTGCAGATCTCAAGCAAGAAGCACTTTCATCTAGTTGTTCTTTTATTTCAGGGCATGGAATACCCCTATTGGAGTGTTCTTAAACCCGTTTTGCTGCCAAAGGCAGAAATACAAACAATTCACTGCTTGTAATCCTTGCTTCAAGAGATCTGTGAATGAAATGGAGAAACAAACAGTTGGCAAGAAGGACTGTGCTGGACCAATTCAATACTACACTGTGTTTTGCAGTGGAAGAAGAAACAGTAATTTCTTCCATGAGAACAGCCAATACATATTACTCTAATGGAAGTATTTAAACACACAGAATAGAGACAGAACATTTAAAAAAAAAAAACAGCAAAAGGCTTTAAGAAAAAAAAAGAACGCCTATGGGGAAAAGATGCTCTAGTTTAGTACCAGGAGAGCAGAGGTTAAGACTGAGAGGGAATGGCTAGCACAGGGTCTAGCATGTAATAGGTAAGGAAGTCAATTAACATTTGCTAGATGCACACTAGAACACCTAAAGAAACCTACATGACAGTGAAACTTTCTTTCAGGAAAAACAACTATTTGCTTTGATTCGCTCTTGAACATATGTATCTTCCAACTGCCGGTACAAAGAGAAATTTATTTGTAGAAAACTATTCCAACATTTTTAACTATTTGCCATATTAATACATACTTAAAATCTTAAAATTTAGTGGAGAAAAAAATGATTTTCCCTTTTGGGGTTTAGTCAGTTTAGCAACTCTTTGCCAAATATTTATTCAGACTGCTGAGTCTGCAGAGTTGAGAGGTCAGCAGAGACCGTGGCGATGGTAACACAGTAGATGGGATATTTTTTTGTTTCCTCACCATTCTAAACCTGGTAGCTGCGATGGTTTCTGTGTCAACTTGGCTAGGTCATGGCCCTTGATATTAAGCCAAACACCAGTCTAACAGTTGCTGTGAAAGTATTTTTCACAAGAGATTAATGTTAACATGAAAGTCAGTAGACATTGCGTAAAACAGATTACTCTCCACAAAGTAGGTGGGCCTCAGTTCAAGGTGGAAAAAAGACTGGTCTGAGGAAGAGGAAAATCTGGCTTCAGACTATCTTTGGACTTGAGCTGCAATATCAACTCTTCCCTGGGTCTCCAGCCCATCAGCCTGCTCTGCAGATTTCAGACTTGCCAGAGCCCAAAATCACGTAAGCCAATTTCTGAAAATAAATCAATTTCTCTCCGTCCCTCTCCCTCTCTTTCATATGTATGTCTTATATAAATATATACACGTATTATATAGATACATCCTAATGGTTTTGTTTCTCTGAAGAGTCCTGACTAATATAGGGTTAGACAACAGCTTTTATTTAGCTTGCAATTTGTGAGTTGGCAATTTGGGCTGCCTTCATCAGGGCAGCTCTGGTAAACTGGGCCAGGCATAGCTGATCTGGGCTGACCACCTATATCTTCAGTCTGCTTGGTTGGCAGGGGCCTGGCTGGTTTAGGATGGCTCAACTGGGATGGCTTATCTCTGTTCCACATGGCCTCTCATCCTCCATAAGGCTAGCTGGGGCTTATTCACATGATGGCTGGGCAGGTTTCCAAGAGAATAAGCAGAAGTATGCAAAGACTCTGAAGGTCCAGCCTGGAATTTGCACAAAATTACTTCTGAATTCTGTGGTCCAAAGCAAACAAAAGGTCATACCATATCTAAGGGAGAGTAAACTGTGCTCTACTTCTTAACAGCAGGAACTGCAAAGGGATTGTGACAATTTGCAATCTACCACACAGCTGAGTTGAAGCTCACAGTGTTAGTGGTAGGGAGACTATTACTTCAGTGGTTAGTTTGGAATATATACTATGAAAAGTGAGTAAGATGTTATGCTTGACCTAAAGGAGCTTATAGTAAGTGTGAATAAGGGAGAGATAAGCATAACAGAAATTATGGAAAACAGTGGTATATGTAATAATTGAAACCAGGAAAGCCTTAAACTGAGAAATTCACATCAGTTCAAATGGAAGACTTCCTGGAAGAGAAAACACTTGAATGATTATAGTTGGAGAAGTCCATGATGAACTAAATTGTATGCCTGGAAGAACACCAAATTTTCATCTAGGTAAATAGGGTAGGAAGTATTTTATTAGCTACTTTCACTAGTGATTAATGTTGTGGGTCTTTGAGTTAAAAACAACAGAGTTGGACACTTGGCTTTGCCACTTACAAGTTGTGAGAAACTTGGGCAAATTTTTTAACCCCATTACTATTTAAATTCATTATTGTGAGATGGGAACAAGAATAGTACCAGCCTATTAAGGCTGCTGTGTGTATTAAGGGAAGTGTTTGTAAAGTTTGTCAATGGTGTCTGGAGCACAGTTAGGACTCGGTCAATCATGTCATTATATTATAGTATGTTTTCCTTTTAAATATTCATTGTGGCATATTTTAGTTTTTTAACTCCCACAGAGATAATTGTCAAAACTCTTTTTAGTGTTAACAGTTACAAACATTAGATCAAATGCTTAAATCATTGTTTCTCTTGAGCTTCCAAAAAAGCCCTTTTCTGGGAAGCAGAGGTACTGTGACTGCTTTCCAAGACAGCAGCCTTCAGTGTGGGGTCTACCCACCCAGGGAAGTCCCCGAGACTCTTACAGGGGTAAGCAAAGTCAAAACTATATTCATAAGAGTACTAAGAAAAATTTGCCTTTTCCACTGTGTTGACATTTAGGCTGATGGTGCCAGAGCAATGGCAGGTAAACTGCTGGTAACTTGACACAGGTCAGGGAAGAGACAACAAAGTCCACTAGCAGTCATTGAATGCTTCACCTCCAAGCACCTTCTCATAATAAGAAAGCTGTCCATTAGACCTAGGGATCTCCTTAAAGAAGCACATACATTATCAATTTTACCAAATTCAGTCCTTGGATACGGGTTATTTTAATACTCTGTGTGATCAAATAAGAAATATACACACAGCACTTCTGTGGCACACCGGATTAAGATAGTGTCTTGTAAAAAATCACCGTGTGATTGTTTTAGTTGTGAGTGGAACTAACCAGTTTTTCCAAGGAAATATAGTTTTTCAGTTGAAAGAATGATAGATAAAATGCCAAATAAACAGATAAATGGATTTTTAGATTGAATATTATATGATGGACATTTTCACAAAAATTGAACATAGTAAGTCTATCACTTCAAGGAAAGTATTTATTGCCAATGATAAATTTCCAGCTTGAAAGCTTCCCAATATTTTGAGACTTTCTAATGAGATTGGTGATCATAGATACAAATGTGATTTTGGAGTATTGTATTTTAAAGTGGGCCAATATTTATTTGGAAGATCTGCATAAATCATGAACCAGTGTTTTCAAAACAACCAATGCATAATGTTGCAAAATCATGCATATATAGTTGATCCATTCCAAGTTCAAAATATAACAGTGGATTTTAATGTAACACCATGAAAAGTTTATTGATAGGGTTTCAGATTCCACATTGCAATATACTTTTAAGAAACTGCCAGTAGTCAAGGTTTGGTGAATTATCAAAGAAGAATGTCCACAATTATGTATAAAGGTTATTAAAATATTCCTCCTTTTTCTAACTACATATCTATATGAGACCAAATTTTCTCCTTATATGTCAACCAAAACCACTTATCACAACAGACTGAATACAAAAACAGAGATCCAACTACCATCTATTAATCAGACATGAAAGTTTTTGCCAAAATGTAGAAGAATTTCATTTTTCTCATTAATTTTTTTTTGGTTTTTGGAAAACAGTTATTTTCATAAAAATAAGTTATTTATTTTAAATTTTTTGGCATATTTTTAAATGAGCTAATAAATGTTAAATTTCTCAGTTTAGTTTCTAATACAGCAAATATAGATAGATATAAGTCACAAAAACAAATTATTGGGCTCAGAGGCCCCAATAATTTTAAAGTCTGTAAAGGATTTCTAAGAACAAAAAGTTTCCGAACTACTGCTCCATAAAACATGTCACTGTCATCCAGAAGTAGCTACTGTGGATTACAGCTTTGTCAATCTCCAGTTACTAGTTTATTCTGTGGCAGCAAGGATTATTCATTTCTGTATCCCAGACACTTAGATTATTGCCCAACACATTGTAAGTGCTCCATGAAGTCTTGCTGAATATGTTAGTTAAGATATCCACCAAGACTTATGTACAATGGTATTCATGTAGCATTGTTTACAATAATTAAATATTGGGAAAATATCAATGTCCACCAGTGGGAAACTGATTAAGAAAATAATGGTGCTATTATACAATGGAATATCATGTAGCCACTAGAAAGTAAGAATATTTAAGACTATGAGAAACCATTTGCAATATATTTAAAAGTTAAGAAAGGATTAAAAAGGTGTATGGATAGTAACATATCAACTTATGAAATGGTAATAATGCCAAAATGTTACAATGATTAGTTCTGTCTAGTGAGGATGTAGTTATTTTTGTTTCCTTCTCTATGTTTGCCAAATTTTCCAAAAGCACATAAATAAAATTTTGAACCATCCACACACACCACAAATTTCTGAGCATATTTCACACACAGCATGGTGTTATAATAATGTTTATAATAACAATACAAGCTCATTTTATAAATATTAAATTCACTCAATTTCCTCTATAAAGAAGAGAAATACGTGTGATGGAAACATGGATTTGATTATGCTATATATGTTTCTGTGCTTTTATTTCTAAATTCAGGAGGTAGGCAATGCACTTTTTAATGCTCTCTGTTCAAACAAGTTTAAATTTTTAGATGTTAAAGTTCTTTAAGGGGTAATGTTCAATTACCTGAAAAAGTCATTTATATGAAATACCTAGTTCCCTTATTGCTGGTTAAGTGAAACATTATTGCATGTATTACAGGGGAAAAGGTATTTATTTGACCTTTGGCAGTTTTAACAGTTCAATTTAACACTATATTTTCCATACTGCTCAAGCTGATCATACAATTCAAATGGCAGAATTATGAAAAATCAATCCTCCATTAGTATCAATGTGCTGTATCAATTACCATCAATATATTATACATAATACCTAAAAGTTTTATAAATATTTTTAATAGTCTTACAACAAGATTCTAAAATACAGTATAAGAGAAATAGAGGAATGGGGAGTTTGTGTGGCTGGTCCAGGCTTTCATAGGAGAGCATGCCTACACTAACACATCCAAGAGGAGAATTAGAGAGATAGGAGTTGAGTCAAGGGTGCCTCTCAAACCATTACGGCAGCCTCAAACAGTTTGACTACATGTTGAATTATGTTTTTCTTCATCAATACACTCCATTAACTAGACATTTTTTAATTTAATGAGAAGTAAACAAATGTAATCGTACCATTTATTGGAATAGAAACAATTTCTTCCCATTGATCTTCTAGTTCTCATTAAGGAAAGTTTATGCCAGGACTCCCATCTTCACTTCAGCATGATTCTTAGCATATAGATCTATCTGTGTGGGTTTCTCGATCTGCACAGCCCAAGTATATGCTCAGAATTCAGCCAGAAGCTGATCCCATAGTAGCACTAAACTCCAGTGCATAATACTATTGGTTTGATTTGGTTGTTATCAAACCAGATTTTGACTGCCTGGCTCTTTTATTTCACCAGTCTGTGTATTGCCTGGGATATTATTCTATAAGGAAGTGCTTAAATTGAAGAAATAACAGGTTCACAATAAATAATCCAATGAAATATATCATGATGTTTGTATTTGGCTCTGTCTGCTGAGAGTTGATTAATAGCCCTTGGCCTGTTGCTTCATCATCTCAGCATGTTTATTTAAATTTATTCCCTCCTCCTTTTCTCACCTCCAGGAATCATTTTCTTCACTATCTGCATGTGCATGCTTTTATTCTCTTTAGTGGGATAATTGCAAAGAATTAGTCTTAGCACCTCTGTCTGCATGGATGATTATAGGTGCACTAGATAGGTACACTGAAAATAAGGGAAAATAGTAGATATGATATTTTAAAATCTTTTAAAAATGCATTGATGAGCTAGCAAGAAATCCTAAAAATTATAAGTCTAAGTCAAGCCAGAAGCCTGGAAATGTAAGTAGAGCACTAAAAACAAGTTGTGACCATTGGTCATTTGCCAAACTCAATGAACTCCAGCTACAACTTTTATGGCCTGGTGGTAGCTGGGAAGAGAGAGAGAGACAAAGGACAAGGCCAGTCCAAAAGCCCACCCAGTTCAGAGAGTGAAAAGACACCTGAATTCAGAGAAAAGATTAATCAAAATAAAACAAAGTAATAAAATAAAAATTAAATTAATAAAATAATAAAATAAAGCCAAATAAAATACAGTGCCCTACATTTCCTATTTGCAATACTTCCCATTACAGAAGCCGAAGAGAGAGCAGACATCTAACCTCTTTGCTCTCACAAAGCTAGGGCAGAGGAACATGACCTAGGCTTGACCAATCAGAGTGATGCAAAGCTCTGAGGATGGTAGAGATTCAGTAAAGACATTGTGACAGTGGAGATCACTGCAGCATTAAAGCAGTAACTGTCCATTACCAGCAGTGCTAACGGCTGTGTTCTCAGCTGCCTAGTTCCATTTGGTTCCATTTTCTGAGTGTGGGTCTCCAAACTTGTGAATGATTCTTCTAACTATGCTTCCAGTGAATATTACTTCTAATAAGTTTCTACTTAAATAAGCCAGGGTTGATTTCTGATATTTGTAAACTGAGCATCTCATTGATATCATCTTCCTCCAAAGTCATAAATTTTCAATGCGAAAGAATTCTATCTGGGGGAGAGGTCACCCAGAAAAGCCTAAATCTAAACAAAAGATGGTAATCTGGAAGAAAGTTTTCTTATAATCACAACAGCTATAGATCAGGGATCTATCCAGGGTTCTGACCTCCATTATAATGCTGTGGCCTTGAAAGCCTTGGCTGTGATCCTAATTTCTCTGCTTTTTATCTTCCTAAACTCTCATCCCTATGACTATGACTCATGACCATTCCAATAACCTGTCTTGAATCTTCATGGTCCACTCACACCCTTACTAATTCACATCAAGAAGAATTATGATGCTCATTTTCCAAATCATAAAACTGGAATTAGTTTAGTAGCTTGACAGAGTTTCCAGTGAGGAACAAAAAGACTGTATCCTAGTCTTTCACAATTGATGTTCCTCACAGTACTAATAATTTTTTCACTTTGTTTTCACAGAGGGAGTCTTATTCATTTTTTAATAAATACATATTAAGCACCTGCATAATCCCAGCACGTGGCTGGTGTCTAGTTGGTATAAAGAAATGGTCTTCCGTCAGGTGGGCCCTGCGGTAAGAATGTCAGTTTGAATGCTGGTTTATGCAGTTACTCTGTGTGAATTCAGAAAAATTTCCTAACACCTTAAGCCTCAGATTCTTTATCTTTTGGAGATGATACTTATCTGTCCTGTCTGCCTAACAGGGTTTTCATGAAGGTCAAATAATAAATGTTACCAGTAAAATAATAAAATGTTCTCCCAGGCACTTGGAAACAAGAAAATTAAAATCACTCTCCAAGAATATTATATCACTTAGGTATGGAATCTTACACAGCTGAATTAATAAAAACAGAGTAGAATGGTAGTTACCAGGAGCTAGTGGGTGAGGGCATTGGGGAGATGTTGTTTAAGGATGCAAACATGCAACAATAGATAAATAAGCCCTGGAGCTAATGTATAACGTTGTGACTATAGACCAGAGTACTGTATTATAAACTTCAGAGTTGTCAAGAAACTAGATCTTAATTGTTCCCACCACAAAAAAGAAATGATAATTATATGAGTCAATAAAGGTGTTAGCTGCTACTACAGTGGTAATCATATTGCAATATATAAATTTATCAAGCCAACACAGTATATACCCACTAATTATGCCCAAATAAAATTTTTTTTTAATTTTAAAAACTTTAAAAATATCTCTTCAAGAATTAAATTATGAAATCAAAACACAAAGAATCAAAACCAAGCTAGGTCACCGCACCTTAAGGAGACAATGAATTTTAGGTCAGCAGAAAGAAACAATAATCTGATAAATCACATTAAAAGACTTAAATATTAAATGTGGTGATAGTAAATTAGTATTTTTTAGTAAATATTAATAGTAAATAGTAACTTACTACTTAGTAAATGGTAAAAATAGTAAAAATAGATGAGAAACATAAAAAGAAAAGCCAGAGATGCAAACACCGGAAACAGTGCCAAACAGAGAGCTTTAGCTGAAGGACTTTAGTATAATAGTTGCATTAGCAAGACCATCTGCATTGCAGAGATGAAAAGACAAGACTTGGCAACTTTCTTAGCCTCATCTTTGCCAAGTGATCATCTAGAAATTATTAGGTTTCTAAGGTAGGTCTGTCTACAGAGTGATGTTCAAATGAGCTTTCTGGTCAATGTGACAGTTGTAGTTCACTTTGGAAAAATTGTGGTTTTAAAGTAGTCTTGTGAGTTGGCTTCTGTGAGCCCACTCCTGAGGATGATTCGTTGACAAAATGATTTCTGAGCCTACAGCTTGAGGACCAAACCCTAAACTTGCCGAGGTGATACTTACCTGGGAAAACTCAAGAAAGGCAACCCACACTGAGTCAGAAATCTCAGGGTCTATTTCCTTATGGGACAACTCTTTCCACAATTTCACCTGAGTTTGAATATTAAGAGTAGTTAATATCTGAGTAAGAGGAAAACTATGGAAGGGGCAAAGGCGGATCATGGGCACATAAATGGAAATGATGATAAGTTCAGTAAGTTCTAGATTCAGAGCTTAGATGAGTTTGGCTTGTGAAAGGGAGTCAAAGAAATGGAACTAGAAGGGCAGGGTGAGACCAAATTCTAGAGGACCATGAGAAGGTGCTTGGAGTTTCTCTTGTAGGTAATAAGGTAACTGAAAGGTTTGAGCAAGGAATGTTGTAACTAAATGAGTTTGGAGAGATTATGAATCTGACATTGGTGGAAATAATTAAAGGGCAAAAGACCAGTGAATAAGTTATTGTAAGAATCCAGTTGCAGAATTATTCAGGACTTGACTAAGATGGCTTATTTTTTTTTCCTGCACAGTGCCTCTCCTTTCTTTTAGAAAGAACGCATCCCTTCACATGGAGAACTATTTCTCCTCCCTCTTCAACCTATACCTCCAATAGAAGTTGATTTAGGGGTACTCCATCTCTTGATTTTTCTCACTGGTCAAGGATTGGGCATATGATCCCAACCAAGGCAACTGAAGTCCTTCAGTGGAATTTTTCAATAATTCCTATCTGAAAGTGAAACCAGTCATGGTCTAGTCATATTTGATTTGGGCAGCTTAATCATATGGGAAAATTTTCTCAGTAATATTACTAAATTCTACTCATCCATTGTATGAACTGGCTTTATTCCATTTGCTGTTTGCTCCTGTCCCTGCACACATTATTATACAGGTCTTTCCTCTGTGCCCCATCCCATTTTTTTCCAATTTTCAATTAGCAGGTCACAACTTGCAACTGCTCATCCATGCTCATTTGAGACATTATACTTCAAAATATTCTTTTTCAATTTTAATTATCTGATATAAATTAATACTTATTTCTAAGTAGATATATAAAGCTAGTCCCAGGACTTCAATATTCTAAATACCAGCATTCAGTACAGGAAATTCTTGAACATGTGACAAACTATAGTGTGAAGGAGTTAGTTATCACCTAAAGCAGTGGCTCCCAAAAATTTTGGTCTCATAACCTCATCATTTTAAAAAATGACTAAGTACCTCAAAGAGCTTTTGATTACTTGATTTATATTTACTGGTATTTACCATATTAAAATTAAAACTAATAATTTTTTTAATATTCTGTTTATAACAATAATAAGTCCATTACATATTAATGTAAATAAATGTTTTCATGAAAAATGTCTATTTTCCAAAACAAGAAGAATGTAATGAGAGGAGCCCATTATTTTCACATTTTTCACTTTTCTTAAATACCTTGCTTATTAGAAGGCATCCGGATCCTCCTATCTGCTTCTTTGTTCAGTCTGTTATACTATCACTCCTGTATACTGGGAAGAGAACCAGAGCAAAAAAGGCAAATGAAGCTTAGATATTGCTATGAAAATAGTTTTGACTTTTTGGATCCACTGAAAGGGTCATGGGAACTTCCAAGGTTCTCCAGACCACTCTTTGAGAAAGCTAAACTGTAGTAGGTGTGGACAACACAAACCCCAAATCTAAAGTAGGTAAGGTTTACCTTCTGCATACTTCTAATTCCTATCTATTATTTTGGCCTTTCAAATACCTGGTATCCAGGATTTTCATGCTGTCTTCTGGTTGCCCGGAAATCTTTATCCCACTATGACACCAAAGTGGGATGCTCTTTCTGTACCACATGTTCTCAACTTGCCAATTTCTTTAAATCAAAACATATTCTCTGAGGGTCCAAATAGATAATGTGCTAGTTTAGTGAACTAAGCTGTTAACTGGTGATAATCATTTAATGGCTTAGCCATCCTCATACCATACCATATTTAAACTCAAGTCTTCAACGCCTTCACCCAAAGAAGTTATTTATATGTGAATGTACCCAATGGGAGGACTTTTATGCCACTTTCCTCAGATTACATCACTTATTCTCTTTGCCTAGTACTGTGCATACATGTGGAGTGAATATTGTCAGGTATATATGTGAGATATTTGAATAAATGCTTAGATTATTTTGCATCCCTGAATAAGAGCCACTTTTAATCATAAAAAGTAGACAAAACCTAGGTAAAAAGCAAAAGGTACCAGCAGAAAAGTAGACCAACCACATTAACAAAAATAATGAAAGATATGCTAAACGTCTGACATTCAAAGACAAATAATGATAGTATCAGTTCTGGAAACACTTAGCCATTTTCAACTAAACCTTTCTTAAAAATAAAAATCAATAGCATTAAAAAAATTATTTACAATATAACAGGTCTTAAAATTATAAGCAAGATACAACTAACTATTGGTTGTGAGAATTGTACAATTTTGACACCTCACCCTCCTGAAAGAGGATCTGGGCTAGTTTAACTGAGTCATTTGAAAACCACAAAAAGATAAAATTGAGCTGTTGAGTTGTGGTGTTAATAAGCATCAATTCACACATTGCCTCAAGATAAGGAGGCCACATTCTCAGGGTGTAAGATGGGTAATTAATGCTTCCAATTATCATGAATTTTCAGAGGAAACAATGGTTAGGAACTGCCACAAGCTGTGCTTTAGTTATTGGAGTAGCCAAGGGGGAAAACCTCTCAGAAAATTTTATATCCTGTCTGTGCTGGGAGATACAAACTAAACTATTTAGAAAAATATCTTTATTTCATGAGAAACAAAAATAGTTTGTCTTAAGTACCAAACTTACAGCATCCACTCAGGTGTAACAAAAGGTTTCCCAAACTCGCTAGTCTCATGTGGTAGGTCTGTTCTCCAGTAACTTGATCCACCTATAACTCCAGACTCTTTCCATGGATTGGCTTCTAATTTTGTCAAATCCAAGTGTATAGCCATAGGAAAATTCAGAACAGGCTCACGAGTTTTGCACTTCAGTTACTGAAAGGGATGTTGCCTTGTTAATCTCAAAGGATTGGCAGAGCAATTTTACCACATTTTCTGAAAAAAAAATCTATACAGATTTAAGGTCATGTTCTGGATTTAATTGAAGTAACCGTTTGTACAATCTAGCTTTAATGAAGTGCAATGAAGTTAAACTCCATGGGGGCCATTAATCTGAAACACTCCATTTAAAAACTACAAGGGGAGTTTTTAATAAACAGTGCAAACTAATGCCCATGTGGAAAGGTAATTGAGAGGTAACTGGTGTCTGGGCCAGACTGTTATTAAACCCTTATCACAGGTAAAGCTTGAAACCCCCAATGGCAAGCTGCCCTGTGATTTATATCGCCCTTCTCATCCTAACTTTAAAGGAAAGGCTACGTTTAATAATGAAAAAATCCTGTGACTAAGCTATAAAATAACTGAGCAATTACTTAGAATAATTTATACAGTGCAACACACTGACCTTGCTTTAAGCATAAAATCTACAAAATAACTTTGGCAATAAAAACTACTAAAAGGAGTAAAGGTTTTAACCATTTTTATTGTGTGGTGCCTGGGGAGACCATAAATACATATTACACTCCAATCACAAGGCTTAAGAAAATTCATAATTTTTTTTCTTAAAATGAATTTTCACAGAAAAGTTTGCTCAATTTGGCCAATTGCAAATCAAGAATTCCAATGCCCTTGCTTTAAAAGGATGGTATGTAATTTCTATAATTTTTTTTCCATATGTGATTTTTGCATGGCTCTCTTTTACCTCGCAGCTCATGGCCTATGGAGGAAACTGGCAATAACTTTTCTGTATTACCTATTTAAATATTTACTCTTTCAAAATTAAAAAAAAAAGAAGGCAACTGGACTCTTTTGCAGTAGGAAAGATGATGCTATATCTCCAACCCGCTGAAGCAAGAATGCTTTTATTTCTCGATAAGTAAATAATGCTGCACCACACAGCAATCCATTGGCAGTGTTTCCACTTTCCACCACAGCCTTCAAAATTCAGCTTTTATGCTGACTGGCATCAGAGCAGCACATAACCAAGCATGACATATCACTCTCACTTCCTTCAGTTTCTCAATCACCGTAACTGAGCAAACACCTTTTCTCTGAATGCTTTGAATTCGTGAAATGATTCCAACAGATTGTCTTTAAATTGACTTCAAATTCCATGAAATCCAGGCAGTTTCAGCATGATTGGAATATCAGTACATTGAAACCCTGTAGAAACAAATTTTCAAAGGAGCATCTTCTCTTTGGAAAATGAAAACTCTGTACTCCAGACTTTTACCTTGCTTCATCCCCAAAAAAGCTAAGTAGTTAAGCTCCTAGATGAGAACAGTATCACAAAGATGTTGTCCCTGGGATGGCTTTATATAAACAGATTCTAGAGTAAAACCTTTCAGTCAAAAACTGTTGGAATAGTCTGTCTTTTTCACTCCTTGAGCTACAGGCGTTAAGAGTTACTGCTTAAAAGCAAAAACGTTTTAAGGTACAATGTATTAAGCCATTATTGGTCTCTTAAGCACACCTGGCAGAGGAACTAACTCATCATCAAGAGGGGCAGTAAAAGAATGGGAAATATTTAGTAAGGGGATCAAGATGGTGAAATAGGAAGATTCTGACCTCACCTCCTCCCATGGACACACCAAAATCTACAACTGCATATGGAGCAACTATTTCTGAAAATGAACTAAAGACTAGCAAAACAGATCATATACAGCAAAAGATATAAAGAAAAAGCCACATGGAGACAGGTAGGACAGGCAGAGACGTGGTTTGGTCAGGACCCGCACCCCTGGCATGACAACATACAAACAGAAGGGATATCACACGGAGGCCCTCTCTGAGGAACAAGGGTGTCCAATCCCCACATCAGGGCCCATAGTCCAGGGGGCCTGCACCAGGAACATAAGCACCCATGACATCTAATTTTGAAAAACAATGGGGCTTATGTTCAGGGAAACGGAGCAGGAGCAAACCAAGACTGCTCCTAAAGGGCATGCACACAGTCTCACTCCAAGTCCCAGCACAGAGGCATCAGTTTGAAAAGTGCCTGGGTTACATTTGAAGGCGCTCTATTGACTAATTTTAGGGAATATGCCTGAGGGGCAGAGATCTGTTGCAACATTCTCTGGGGAAGGGAGCACTGTTAGGCATCATTTTCTTTTTTTATTTCCCTTCCACCTAGCTGGCCAATGCTGATGGGTACCATTTTTGACACTCTCTATCTACTTTGCTAGCACCACAAGCCTGGCCCACTATTCCCCTGTAGACCTGCCAGACATAACCCACACACCTGACCCAGAGCTCTTCCCAAGCAGCCCTCTACCCCACCTGGTAGGTGCACTCAGACAGCGCTGAAGCTCCACTCAAGTGCCCCCTCCTCCACACACTAGAACTCCTGCAAAAGTTGCAGTTGGACCTTGCTGCCAGCCTCGCCAGAAGCTTGCCCTGCCTACCACAACATCTTCAGCTTTCACAACTGGGCCTCACAGCCAGTCATATCTGGGCCTCACAACAAGCCAGGCTGGGGGCCAACCCCATACCACATACTCACAATGGTGTAGCCAAACTTCTCAGCCAAACAGGTCTTGGGTAGCCCTACTTATCAGTGAATCCATACAAGTTGCAACCCAGCCACAACATGCAGCCCACATGGTATACACCCCTGGGAAATCTGCCTCAAGTGACCAGGGGGTTTGTGCTATGGGACCCCACAGAACATCTAATGCATAAAGTCACTCCTTCAAACCAAGAGATCTACATAAATCATAGAAAAATACACAGAGATGCAAAATTAGGAGACAGGACTATGTTCCAAATAAAAGAGCAAGACAAAACCTCAGAAGAAGAACTAAATGAAACAGAGATAATCAATTTACCAGATAAAGAGTTCAAAGTAATAGTCATAAAGATGCTTACTGAACTCAGGAGAAGAATGGATGAACACAGAACTTCAACAAAAAGAAAATATTAAAAAAGAACCAATCAGAGCTGAAGATACATAACAGAAATGAATATACACTACAGGGAATCAAGAGCAGATTAGATGATGCAGAAGAAAGGATCAGTGATCTGGAAGACAGGATAGTGGAAATCACCCAATCAGAACAGCAAAAAAAAGAAAGAACTGGAAAATATGAGGACAGATTAAGAGATATTTGGTATAATATCAAGCATATTAACATTCAGATTATAGGGGTCCTAGAAGGAGGAGAGAGAAAAAGGAACAGAAACCCTATTTGAAGAAATAACGGCTGAAAAATTCCCTAACAAGTGAAGTAAAGATCCAAGTCCAGGAAAAATAGTCCCAAATAAGATGAACCCAAAGAGACCCAAACAAAGACATATAATGATCAAACTTTCAACAGTTAAAGAGAGGATCTCAAAAGCAGCCAGTGAAAAGCAACTAGTTACATACAAGGGAACTCCAATAAGACCATTAGCTTATTTTCAGCAGAAACTTTATAGGCCAGAAGAGAGTGGGACAATATATTTAAAGTGCAAAAAGGAAAAAACAGCCAAGAATACTCTACTCAGCCAAGAATACATCTCTCAGAATTGGAGAGATAAGGAGTTTCAAGACAAGCAAAATAGTATGGAACTGGTACAATTAGAAACATACATCAATTGAACAGAATAGAGTCCAGAAATAAGCCCCTGCTTATATGGTCAATTAATCTATAATAAAGGAGGCAATAATAAACAATGGGGAAAAGACAGTCTTTTCAATAAATAGTGTTGGGAAAACTGGACAGCTACATGCAAAAGAATGAAACTGGACCACTTTCTTACACCATATACAAAATAAACTCAAAACTGATTAAAGACTTAAATGTAAGATGAAAAACCATAAAACTAGAAGAAAACATAAGCAGTAAGCTCTTATACATCAGTTTGAGCAATATTTTTTTGGACCTGTCTCCTCAGGAAAGGGCAACAAAAGGAAAAATATGTAAATGGAACTATACCAAACTAAAAAGCTTTGACACAGTGAAGGAGACCATCAAAAAATAAAAAAATGCAACCTACTGAATGGGAGAGGATGTAGAGGATATTTGCAAATGATATTACCAATAAGGGGTTAATATCCAAAATATATACATTAGAGAACTCTCACAGCTCAGTATCAAAAACAAGCAAACAATGCAATTTAAAAATGGGCAGAGAACTTGAATAGACATTTCTCTAAAGAAAACATATAGCTGGCTAACAGTCACATGAAAAGATGCTCAACATCACTAATCATTAGGGAAATGCAAATCAAAACCACAATGAGATATTACCCCACACATGTCAGAATGGCTAGTATCAAAAAGACAAGAAACAACATCTGTTGGCAAGGATGTAGAGAGAAGAGAACCCTTGTACACTGTTGGATGGAATATAATTTGGTACAACCACTATGGAAAACAGTATGGAGGTTCCTCAAAAAAGTTAAAAACAGAACTACCATACAATCCAGCGATTCCTCTACTAGGTATCTATCCAAAGAAAACAAAAACACTAATTCAAAAGATATATACACACCTATGTAAGTTGCAGCATTATTTAAAATAGCCAACATATAAAAGCAATCTAAGTGTTCATCAATAGATGAATGGATAAAGAAGAAATGTACATACATACAATGGAATATTACTCTGCCATAAAAAATGAATAAACTCTCACACAAAGAAAGACAAATACTGTATGTTTTCATTTATATATGGAATCTAAAAATAATGAACAAACAGAACAGACTCATAGATACAAGAAACAAATTGGTGGTTGCCACAGGGAGGGAGTACAGAGATGGGCAAAATAGGTGAAGGGGATTAAGACTTACAAACTTCCAATTATAAAATAAATGAGTCATAGGATATAATATACAGCATAGGGAATCTAGTCCATTCTAATAACTTTATACAGTGACAGATGGTAACTAGACCTATCATAGTTATTTGGTAATGTATAAAGTATCAAATCACTGTGTTGTACACCTGACACTAATATAATGTACATCAATTGTAAGTAAAAAAAAAAGTATAAATTTTCTGGATACCATCAATAGGGAAGTGTAGGGGAAGAAAAATAATTTGCCCTCTAGCCCTCTAAGATTTTAGCTGGGACTCCTATAAAACAGATATATTACAAAAGGAAAACAAGTTTATTAACATGCATACCTGAGTGTACATTTATACCTCTTCCCCACCTCTCAAGATCTAAGTAAGCATCTTATCAAAATATGAAGATACAAACATGAGCTGAACCTAAATAATTCCTCCTTCATCACACTATGAATTCATTCAATTCACTGACTGTGACAACTCTAAAATACTAGACAGGATGCTAGGTATATCAACAGAACAACTGGACCTTAATCTGCCCATTGGTAAAGTGACCTATTACACAACACTCAGGTCCCATCACATAATTTCAGGTTCTGTCAACCTGAAACAAATATATTGAGTAAATGCAAGAAAATTCTGGAACATACCTTAAAGGGCTAAGAAAGTACTCATAGCCCAAGCTTATAAATGGAGAATCACAGGGAAGTACTTGCAGGCAGGGCATCAAGACTATACAATTAATAGCTGTGCTCTTCCAGCCTTGGAAAATCAGACAAGACTGCCTCTGCCGGTAGCCTTGTCTAGACTTAAAATGATAATCTTCGAGACTGTAAAATCAGGGTTCAGTTGTAAAAAGCACAAACCACAACCAATCAGCAGAAAGGGGTGTGATATAGGAAACTGGGTGATGACAACATAGAAAGGGGGAGTGAGCCTGGGGCTGGGTCTCCAGGAAGAACTCCCTGAACACCCTGCAGAGGTGGCAGTCCACTGAGAGCCACCCAATCAGGAAGGTAGAAAATGAGAAAACAACTGCCATTTGATATCCATTGAAGGTAGTGACCAGACTCTCAAACGCTTCTACAGAAATACCATCTCCCCATCACTGGCTTTACCAGCAAGGTGACTACCTCCTTCTCTTTTCTGCTTTCCAAACCTTTCAAGAGAGAATCCAATTGGTAAAGCTTATTTGCATCTAGAACCACAAGCAGAAAGATGTCTAAAAAATGTAGTGTGAACTTTGCAGCCTCTGCAGTACAGTAAGGTTCAATAGAAGGAGGGAATGGATATTGAGCCTTAGTCCACCACAGATTAGACTACTAATCCATCTATCTAATTTACCACACATACCTAAAAGCATCATTTTCCCAAAAGCTTCTAAGTGTATATTTCCATATTCTCCACAAAGACTTCCTCCCCTATACCAGCCTGGGCATAGGACCACACCCACAGCTACAACCAGACAAATATGATAGCTAATTCTGACATGCACTTACTTTTACTACTATTATCCCCATTTTAAAATTGAGGAAACTAAGAAACAGAGAGGTAAAATCATGTATCACAGGAAGTGGAATACTCTGGTTCCATAATTTGTGGTCTTATTCTCTGTATAAATGGAAATAAATATAATCACTATATAAATGGCAATCACAGATACACTTGCAATCCAGACTGTCCAGACTAGGAGACGTATGAGGCAGACCTAGGATTTTACCCACAACAATGTCATGTAATTCAGATGTTCTGATAGCTCATTAAGCCCAAGACCTTAATCCTACTGATAAGGAACCTAGATAGAAGGAGAAGTTAGGGCTTAGGTCACTGTCCTCTCTCCTGGTTCCCAGAAAGTGTTGGACCACAGAAGATTCTCTTTTCTGAAAGAGAAATAAGGACCTGGAGGTATAGCCATCCACCATAGACAATAAGTGATCCATCATAAAGAAGGACTTGGACACATTCACTGATGGTCAAGTCCTGCCTTAATAAGCCTGGTCCTTTAGGAGACTTCACCTCAAAGAATGAGAGGTGGAGTAAAACGTGCAGGTCCACATTAATGGGGCAGCAAGAGCTCTGGTATGCCAGCAGAGAAAGAAGCCTCATAGCTGACCTAGGACCTCAGCACCAGAGCCTGCCTCACGGCCGCCGCACCAGCTTTGATCTCTGCCCATTGGTCAAAGGTCCCAAGCCCTTGGGCCATACTTGAAGTTTCCCTCCAGCCAGCAATCCTGCCTTTCCAGATTCTTCCAACTTGGTCCTGCTGTTGCCACCCACCTTGACAACAGTTAACTTAATCTGTGTGCAAACTCTTGCCCTCCCAAACCTGCCACTGCCCCTCAAAGACAGCATATAGATTCGTACTATAGAGTTTTCTCTTACTTCACAATTTTTACAGGGTTCATTCCATGTAACTTCCATAAATGCAAAAGTAGGCATGCATACCTTTTGGTGAGCAAAGAAACAAAATTCGCAAGAAAAATTTGGTCTTCAAGTGTTTGAGTTGGTTTTACTCAAAAAATGTAACATAACTGCTATAGAAAAACATGTTAAGACTTTTCAAAGGCTCATTGGACATCAAATAGTCCTTATAAAACTGGATATAGTGTAAATTAATCAAAATTACATATCTTTAATGTCCCTTAAAAATCCAGCATTTTAGATTTTTTAGGGACCCACTGAACCTTCAGAGCTATCAGAGTCACTGAAAGGAGAAATAAAAAGGCAAAAAAAAAAAGGGCGAGGGGCTTGGGGAGGAGCGAAGAGGGCATTAGAAAAAGGGCTTCTGGGGAGAGAACACTGGCAGAGGATGGGACAGCTGAAATGCAAAGACACGAGGAAAATGAAAGAGGAGAATATGGAAAGAGTAAAGATGGCAAAGGCAATAAGAAGGGAATAAGCAACAAAAGACACTTGCTCACCTCTAACACGCACACGCATGCTCATGCTCATTACCACACAATCTCACACTGCTCCTTGCCAAATTCACTTATACATGTAAGCCAGTGAATCCTCACTGGACCAATCAATGTGGTAGAAAATATCCTGGCCTCGAATACAGAAACCCCAAATTCTACTCCCTGTTCTGCAAATGACTAGTGGTATGTGACTTTTGGCCAGTTGCCTCATCTTTCTTCATTTAACCACATGACTTCCAGGCATGAGAGTACTGGGTCCCTGTGGACAAAGAAAGCAAGAAGACACTGGAGAAGAAGGAATGAGAACCCACACACAAGACGTAAAGAATGAAGTTCATCTGATTCGCTCAAAACCCTGGACTTGTGGGCACCGTAGACAAAGCCCAAAGGCTAGGCCACTAGAGGTGTAGTGAACATTTGCTTCCACTGAGAACAGTCAGGCTGATGCCCCAGCTGTTCAGTGTGAGAAAAGTTTCTGCTATTTTTCTCCAAAAGAAGTCTCCAAAAAAAATAAAAGAGGTGTCGGAGGGGAGCTCTGGATGCCCTCCTTTCCCCTAAAGTCTTCTGAACTCCAGAGTCCCTGCAGCCTTGTCTTCTGGCCTTCTGTCTGGGTTCTAGCTGTTGCTAGCCATTCCCTGCTGTTATAGAGGTGGTATCAGATGATGATTGGTGAGGATTATAATTATGGTGGTGGTGACAGAAACAACAATGGCAACGAAAACCAGTAACTATAACACACAGGAGAGAGAGAGGAGTGAAAAGGAAGAGGAGGAAAATAAGAAAGAGCATGAAAAAGAGAAGAGTTACTAGGTTCCAACAGCTGTGCTAGTTGCTTTGTTCCTTTTTTCTTTCCATAAATATTGCTGGCATCCCTACCAACTACTGTGTTTGCTCACAGTGCTGCCAAGGCTTCCCCTCCCTCAGGGAATCCACAGGGTAGGAAGAATCACAAACAAACATGGTTCCTAATCTATCATGATAAGTGCTGTGATGGGAAACACAAGGTCAGATAGATGCACACAGCCCAGTCTGGGATGGTCAGGAAGTCTTCACATTTGTGTGTTAAAAATATGAATTGATTAGAAGGGGACACAGCTACAGATTGTTATTGTGGAGAACAAGGGAAGAAACACCAACAGTATGAACTGGGGTACTGGAAGTAGGCAAGGAAGGGAGTGGACAGATTGACAAGGTTTCACAGTTAATTAGGTGTGCAGAGCAAGAGGAGGAAGAAATCAAGAACAAATTCCAAATGTGTAGATGGACAGAGCAGGTTCAGGATAATCAGTTGAACTTTAGACATATAAATTGCATATGTATATATGGCACCTAAATGTAAATAACCAGTGGGCAAGTGAATCTCTAAGACAGCTGTAGTGAGTGGAAAAGAGATGCTGTTAAGGAAACAGATTTCAGGGCAGTACTGAGGGCTCACATAAAGTTAGTGATCAAAACAATGGCTCCAATCTTTGCAGTGCACACATTATCTCTTGTAGCCCTTTCTCCACCATGTGTGGTATGTATCATTATCCTCACTGTTCAGAGAAAAACAAGGCTCAGGAATATCAATTAATTTGCTGCAGTTCCCAACTCTTGTCTAGACCTGCATATAAATATTAATCTCTCTGAGCCTAAAGCTTACTCTCCAGCGCCCACACCATAATGTCCTCAGGAAGTGTTCACTCTTGATCCCTTCCCAGGGTAGCTGTTCTGTGGATACAAAGATAACAATGAAATGCAGATTCCCCTCTCTAGAAAATCAGTCTAGTGGCAGGAGAGAGACAAATAAGTAGCCATTAAAATGTGATGTGCTAAAAATGCAATGTGATCAGTATAAATAAGGTAGGTATAAAATCTGCAATAATACAGAGGAGTAGTCAAGGGAGCAGAGAGAAAACTACAGCTGGGTTAGAATATTTGAATTGACCTTAAAGATTGAATAGGCCTCAAGTATGCCTTGGATGATGATTTTTTTCCCACATTTCCAAATGAGGTGAACAGGCGAAACCAATAAACCCTTGCCGACCAAATGCACCCATGCCTTCCAACCAAAGCCCCCTGATGGTTGACAGCAAATACAGCACAGCTGGAGGCCTGTTTCCACGCCTTAACCCATATCACGGCTGCCTTGCTCATTTTGAGCAACATCACATGGGCATGTGACAAGTCAAGCATCAAACAGTTCATCTGCTAATGTCATTCTCGGGTGCCTCCTATTTACGCCACATCCCTTGGTAAAAGTGCTGTTCTCCAGACAATAGGAGCTGTTCCTAAAAAGACCATTTTTACCTGAAAGGGACTTTCCCCTGAGCTTTTGATATCCCTGTTAGAATGACTATCTCTTTCTTCAAACTGAAAGTTCCTCATGTTCCACGTAGATCTATTCAGTAATGGCCATCACTTTTTATTCCCTTGTTCTTACTAAAATTAGGAATAGCAAAGTAGTAAGAATCTGCTTGGAACACACTAAAGAAATAAGTTGCATATTGCTTCAAGTTACCTATTCTGGTTTTATTATGCTCTTTTAGGGATACTTTTTTCTTCTCTTTCATACAAAAAGAAATCATCCCTGTGAAATTATGTTGTCCAATAGCTCATTCACATATAGCCATTATTTTAGATTAGAGAGAAAGAATGGCTGATTTAGAAATCTTTGCATTGTCCAATTCTACTGCTTTCCAGTTTTGATGATAGTTTGTGCAACCCAGCCAGATTAATTTCTTATAACACAACCTTTATGTCCCATTCCTGCTTATATAGTTCCCTATTGCTACCATATCTCATTGAAATTTCTCTTTGATTACCTTGTTAGTAGTGTCTGTTATTGCCTCAAACTTGTTTCTACTAATCTCAACACAAACTCTCTCCTCCAGCCACTGGGATTTCCTTTACTGAGCCCATCTTCACCTCTTCACCCTACACCTACACACGTGTGCCATGCTTACTTCAGCTCTCAGCGTCACTCTTAATTCAATCAATATTCATTAACTTTCTACCATGGTCCAGCAGACTAGAAGACTCCCAATATTTAAGATAGGCTCCCTGTCCTTAAATAGCTTACACTTCTAATAGGAGAGATGGAACATTCAGGTAAATAATTACCAGAGTGTGATTGGTGCTCTGGTCTATACAGGGTATAGACAGATGCTGTTTCAGGATCCAAAGAGAATAAACATCTTGAATGCCCTACCTTCACCTTCTCCACCCTATGCCATTCTATTTTCAGTTTCTGGTTCAAGTCCTACCTCATGCATGAAGTTTCCCTAGAGCACATCTGTCTCCAGTGATCTTTCCCTTCTCCTAATTTATACTATGCTTTAATCTGCAATAAAGAAATCTAACTCTGAATGGTAGACTGTCTTGTACTATTCTCAGTACTTTCATGTGAGTTGTTCTCATCTCTCTGGTTATATTGAACACTTCAAGGGCAAGGATTATGTCCTCTGTTTCTTTGCTTACTGCACTATACCTAGCATGGTGGGTAACTATTAAAGACATTTGTATTTTACCTAAGCTTATAGTATAATGTACCTATGTCACAAAGATTAGGTTTTAATCATTTCTAAAAGAGTAATACAAAAACATAATAACTGGGCTAAAATAAGATTTTTAATAGGAAAATTTTTCAGTTTTTTAATGAGAAAATATAAATCACATATGTTTAATAAAAATAATTTTCACTTGATTTGGTCCTGATTTTTAAAAAAGAATAATCCACTTCATCCATTCATTCAACCATTGTGTACTGAGGACCTTTTATGGGCTAACTGCTGGTATTTTTTCATTAGGTGAGCCTGCTTCCAAGAGCTTCTACTCCAGGAACTCTTTAAGAGGTACAAAATCCTGAACTTTGGCCTCCAAGGGTTTCCTGATGTTACAGAACCACTTGATCACTGAGTTGGAGCCACAGTTCACAACAGGTTATTTTAAGAATTTCTAAGCTAAGAATACATATATGTACGTTGTTATTTGTGGTTTTTCCGCCTTCTACTTACTAGGTCTTTGATATGATATATAACATGACTACTCCAGGTCAGCTCCAGCATGGACCACAAACAGTAGAGTGGGTGAAGAAAGCACAAGTAAAAATATGGCTGACTACATTCTGTTACTATTGCCCAACAATTTCATGATTTTCTCCAAAGAAACACAGAAATTAGTAGTTCTGAACTACTTATGCCCTTAGCATTTTATTCCAATTTGGCCATATAAGTAACTTATTGTGGCCCCTGCATTAAGTAGCAACCCCTTTGGTAAGTAACACATAACAGTTCTATCCACCTAGATCAAGGACTGAATCCCAAAACACCAGGAGAACTCACTCCCACCATGTTTCTGTTTTCCTTCCTGCCCTTTGAGGATTTATTTCTCTTAAAAGAAAGAAAATGATCTTCATTTTCTACTTAAGCCAAACTTCCAGACAATTCCCAAGAAAAACTTGGAGGAAGGAAGGGGATTGGAGGGCTCGGGAAAAAGAATATAAACCTCCTTCCATCTTATAAATCCCAACACTCTATTGCTCAAAAGAACATGGAATCTGAAAAGCAATTGAAGAAAATATGAAAAGGATGTAATTCATTTATAGGCAGCCAGGTAAATCATACCCTAATACAGTTGCAGAGAACACTGTTGTTTTTCAGATAAAGCAACACAAAAATGTTTGGCCAATGAAGTTCGCTATGTGCAAGTCAGGGAGTGCTGGGCATACCTTCCAGTTTTGCACTGTCATGTTAAAGGGTCAGATCTGTAGAGAAGTCTTGACAAAGAATTTCATTGACCTCACAATACATTTCATGTTTCTCCTCAAAAATGTTTAATGTCTGCAATTATGTGTCAGCCACCCGAGAGCTTCAGAGCACTCTACAACTGCAGTCATCAGAAAGGAAACCAGTCAGAAAAGAAAACTAGGACTTTACTGTCCTCTGCTGGATACCCACACTAAGGACTATTTTTGGATTCTCTTCAGAGGATTTTTGAGAAGTGACTGAATAGCTGTATGTGGCTGGGGGCACTTTACGTAAATGAGCCATCTCGAGCACTCAGTGCTCATATATGCAACCCTGGTGACAGGCTGAATCATCAGTGAACATTCAGCTATACCTCATTAAATTATGACTAAAACCAAGGAGTGATTTTTTAAATATTTTAATTGTCCCTTTGAAGAAGTTCTTATTTAAGAGAAAATTTTTGTCAATGTGAAAGATACCCACTAACATTTATTTATAATATTAGTAATTACCACCATGACATGTCAAAAGAGATGGAAATACCAGCATTCACAGAAGGGTTAACACTGCTATTTCACAGGTCAGCAACATTAGACAAACCATTAAGGACACTTCTATATGTTTGTTGTTTATAGATTCTGGCTTTGTTTTTGATTTTGAAACTATTACTTTCTTTATATGTTGTGCTTATGTGTGCCTTTCAAAAGGGTTGAATTACTTTGAAAATCATTTTGTGCCTGTGGCCACAATGACAGCAGCTTGGATACCCAAAATGCGGCCCTGTGAAGGCCTTCTATATTCGAAACACTGAAAAATCAGTGTAGCCAATTTCCAGGCATAATAATGCCACTATAAAGACAAGCCACTGATGTCAGTTTCCATACAAACCCAGTATGTTTGGACAATGAGGGGCACATTTCCCCAGCCTGTTTTCTGCCCATGCCTTGTCCGTGTATGCTCACAGCAACGCGCTGAGGGGCATGTTGTTATGCAGGTCTTACAGCTGACCGAACAGTCTCAGACACAGGACAGAAAGGGCTGCCTGCACTCGTTCCCACCCCCACCCCCCACCACCGCTCAGGCTTCAGAGACATGATCTCACCTCCAGTTCAGTCTCTCTCTCAGCATGTCTTTCTACACCGAATAGAGAAAGGAAAGTTGGGGAGAAAACACCCAGAGCTTTACCCTTGATGCAGCCACTTAGACAGCCCTATCCAGGGACAGATCATGCCCTTCCAAGCCTCAGAGTCCACATCTATACAATGGGGAGGGGAGTAGTCCCACCCCTCCTTGTGTCATAATCACTCAAATGAATTCTTTTTACTCACAGATTCTTGGTACTAAGAATAACTGATTTGATTAGTCTTTTTTTAAAGGGGCTTGTCTAGGTCAAAGAGCTCTGATTCTAGAAGTAGACAGAGCTGGGTACAAACCCAACCTCTGCCCTCTTGCCAGTTAGACAACTGTGTGCATCTCCAAGCCCCAGACCCTGGCTTCCAAAGAGAACACTAACAACCCTCCCCCAGTGTTCAAAGGATCAGATTATCTTGTCTGGGGGTAAATGTTCAACAGACTTTCATGATTTCCATCTCCCCAGTTACCTTCAAACATGAGCAGGTCTTCATCTATCAGAAGTGTTTAAATCCAGCTGGGAAAAGAGACTACATTCTTCACAGGGTCCCTTCCAGTCTAACTTTTTTTTTTTAATATAATTTATTTTATTATCATTAATTTACAATTACATGTGCAATATTACGATTATTAAACTACCCCTTCATCAGGTCCCCCACCAACCCCATTACAGTCACTGTCCATCAGTGTAGTGAGATGCTATAGAATCACTACTTGTCTTCTCTGAGTTGTACTGCCCTCCCTGTGCCCCCCCAGCATTACATCTGCTAATCGTAATGCCCCTTTTTCCCTCTTATCCCTCCCTTCCCACCCATTTTCCCC
Organism: Smutsia gigantea; assembly: GCA_032199065.1. NCBI lineage: Eukaryota > Metazoa > Chordata > Mammalia > Pholidota > Manidae > Smutsia > Smutsia gigantea. The sequence continues at coordinate 33,407 of JAVSCE010013930.1, forward strand.
AGTCCCTTTCCTTTGGTAACTATTAGTCCGTTCTTGGGTTCTGTGAGTCTGCTGCTGTTTTGTTCCTTCAGTATTTTTTCTTTGTTCTTATACTCCACATATGAGTGAAATCATTTGATACTTGTCTTTTTGGCTTGGCTTATTTCACTGAGCATAATACCCTCTAGCTCCATCCATGTTGTTGCAAATGGTAGGATTTGTTTTCTTCTTATGGCTGAATAATATTCCATTGTGTATTTGTACCACATCTTCTTTTATCCATTCATCTACTGATGGACACTTAGGTTGCTTCCATTTCTTGGCTATTGTAAATAGTGCTGCGATAAACATAGGGGTGCATCTGTCTTTCTCAAATTGGGCTGCACCATTCTTAGGGTAAATTCGTAGGAGTGGAATTCCTGGGTCAAATGGTATTTCTATTTTGAGTTTTTTGAGGAACCTCCATACTGCTTTCCACAATGGTTGAACTAATTTACATTCCCACCAGCAGTGTAGGAGGGTTCCACTTTCTCCACATCCTCGCCAACATTTGTTGTTGTTTGTGTTTTGGATGTTGGCCATCCTCACTGGTGTGAGGTGATATCTCATTGTGGTTTTAATCTGCATTTCTCTGATGATTAGTGATGTGGAGCGTCTTTTCATGTGCCTGTTGGCCATCTGAATTTCTTCTTTGGAGAAGTGTCTATTCATGTCCTCTGCCCATTTCTTAATTGGATTATTTGCTATCTGTTTGTTAAGGTGCATGAGTTCTTTATATATTTTGGATGTCAACCCTTTATCAGATACGTTTTTTATGAATATATTCTCCCATACTGTAGGATGTCTTTTGTTCTACTGATGGTGTCCTTTGCTGTACAGAAGCTTTTCAGCTTGATATAGTCCCACTTGTTCATTTTTGCTTTTGTTTCCCTTGCCCGGGGAGATATGTTCATGAAGAAGTTGCTCATGTTTATGTCCAAGAGATTTTTGCCTATGTTTTTTTCTAAGAGTTTTATGGTTTCATGACTTACATTCAAGTCTTTGATCCACCTTGAGTTTACCTTTGTGTATGGGGCTAGACGGTAGTCCACTTTCATTCTCTTACATGTAGCTGTCCAGTTTTTCCAACACCAGCTGCTGAAGAGGCTGTCATCTCCCCATTGTATATCCAAGGCTCCTTTATCAAATATTAATTGACTGTATATGTTTGGGTTAATGTTTGGATTTTCTATTCTGTTCCACTGGTCTGTGGGTCTGTTTTTGTGCCAATACCAAATTGTCTTGATTACTGTGGCTTTGTAGTAGAGCTTGAAGTCAGGGAGTGTAATTCCCCCTGTTTTATTCCTCCTTCTCAGGATTGCTTTGGCTATTCGGGGTCTTTGTGGTTCCATATGAATTTTAGAATTATTTGTTCCAGTTCATTGAAGAAAGCTGTTGGTAGTTTGATAGGGATTGCATTGAATCTGTAGATTGCTTTAGGCAGTATAGCCATTTTGACAATATTTATTCTTCCTAGCCAAGAGCATGGGATGCATTTCCATTTGTTAGTGTCCTCTTTAATTTCTCTTAGGAGTGTCTTGTAGTTTTCAGAGTACAGGTCTTTCACTTCCTTCGTTAGGTTTATTCCTAGGTATTTTATTCTTTTTGATGCAATTGTGAATGGAATTGTTTTTCTGATTTCTCTTTCTGTTAGTTCATCATTAGTGTATAGGAAAGCAACAGATTTCTGTGTGTTAATTTTGTATCCTGCAACTTTGCTGAATTCAGATATTAGTTCTAGTAGTTTTGGAATGGAATCTTTAGGGTTTTTTATGTACAGTATCATGTCATCTGCAAATAGTGACAATTTGACTTCTTCTTTACCAATCTGGATGCCTTGTATGTCTTTGTTTTGTCTGATTGCTGTGGCTAGGACCTCCAGTACTATGTTGAATAACAGTGGAGAGAGTGGGCATCCTTGTCTTGTTCCCGATCTTAGATGAAAAGCTTTCAGCGTCTCGCCGTTAAGTATGATGTTAGCTGTGGGTTTGTCATATATGGCCTTTATGATGTTGAGGTACTTGCCTCTATACCCATTTTGTTGAGAGTTTTAATCATGAATGGATGCTGAATTTTGTCAAATGCTTTTTCAGCATCTATGGAGATGATCATGTGGTTTTTGTTCTTCTTTTTGTTGATGTGGTGGATGATGTTGATGGATTTTCGAATGTTGTACCATCCTTGCATCCCTGGGATGAATCCCACTTGATCATGGTGTATGATCCTCTTGATGTATTTTTGAATTCGGTTTGCTAATATTTTGTTGAGTATTTTTGCATCTACGTTCATCAGGGATATTGGTCTGTAATTTTCTTTTTGGTGAGGTCTTTGCCAGGTTTTGGTATTAGAGTGATGCTGGCTTCATAGAATGAGTTTGGAAGTATTCCCTCCTCTTCTATTTTTGGAAAACTTTAAGGAGAATGGGTGTTATTTCTTCTCTATATGTCTGGTAGAATTCAGAGGTGAATCCATCAGGCCCGGGGTTTTTGTTCTTGGGTAGTTTTTGATTACCAATTCGATTTCGTCGCTGGTGATTGGTCTGTTTAGTTTTTCTGTTTCTTGCTTGGTCAGTCTTGGAAGGTTGTATTTTCTAAGAAGTTGTCCATTTCTTCTATGTTTTCCAGCTTGTTAGCATATAGATTCTCATAATATTCTCTTATGATTCTTTGTATTTCTGTGGGGTCCGTCGTGATTTTCCTTTCTCATTTCTGATTGTGTTTATGTGTGTAGATTCTCTTTTTCTCTTAATGAGTCTGGCTAGGGGTTTATCTATTTTGTTTATTTTTTCAAAGAACCAGCTCTTGGTTTCATTGATTTTTTCTATTGTTTTATTCTTCTCAATTTTATTTATTTCTTCTCTAATCTTTATTATGTCCCTCCTTCTGGTGACTTTGGGCCTCATTTGTTCTTCTTTTTCCAATTTCAGTAATTGTGTCTTTAGACTATTCATTTGGGAATGTTCTTCCTTCTTTAAATAGGCCTGGATTGCAATATACTTTCCTCTTAGAACTGCCTTTGCTGCGTCCCACAGAAGTTGTGTCTTTCTGTTGTTGTTGTCATTAGTCTCCATATATTCTTTGATTTCTGTTTTGATTTGGTCGTTAACCCATTGATTAATTGGGAGAGTGTTGTTAAGTCTCCATGTATTTGTGAGCCTTTTTGATTTCTTTCTAAAATTTATTTCTAGTTTTATACCTTGGTGATCTGAGAAGTTGCTTGGTAGGATTTCAATATTTTTGAAATTACTGAGGTTCTTTTTGTGGCCTAGTATGTGGTCTATTCTGGAAAATGTTCCATGTGCACTTGAGAAGAATGTGTATCCTGTTGCTTTTGGGTGTAGAGTTCTGTAGATGTCTGTTAGGTCCATCTGTTCTAGTGTGTTCAGTGCCTCTGTGTCTTTACTTATTTTCTGTCTGGTTGATCTGTCCTCTGGAGTGAGTGGTGTGTTGAAGTCTCCTAAGATGAATGCATTGCTGTCTATTTCCTCCTTTAATTCTGTTAGTATTTGTCTCACATATGCTGGCGCTCCTGTGTTGGGTGCATATATATTTATAATGGTTATATCTTCTTGTTGGACTGACCCCTTTATCATTATGTAATGTCCTTCTTTATCTTTTGCTACTTTCTTCGTTTTGAAGTCTATTTTGTCTGATACAAGTACTGCAACACCGGCTTTTTTCTCTTTGTTGTTTGCATGAAATATCTTTTTCCATCCCTTCACTTTTAGTCTGTGTATATCTTTGGATTTGAGGTGAGTTTCTTGTAGGCAGCATATAGATGGGTCTTGCTTTTTTATCCATTCTGTTACTCTGTGTCTTTTGATTGGTGCATTCAGTCCATTTACATTTAGGGTGATTATTGATAGGTATGTACTTATTGCCATTGCTGGCTTTAGATTCGTGGTCCCGGGGTTCAAGGGTTGCTTCTTTACTATCTAACAATCTAACTTAACTTTCTTGTTAAGTTATTGTAAACACAGTCTGATGTTTCTTTCTTTCTCTCCCTTCTTATTCCTCCTCCACCATTCTTTCTATACTAGGTGTTTTATTCTTTGCCTTTAGTTGGTATTTGGATGGTTTGCTTTCCTTGCTGATTTTTTTTTCTCTGGTGACATCTTTTTAGCCTTAGGTGTGCTTCCCTCTAGAGCAGTGCATTTAAGATATCCTGTAGTGGTGGTTTGTGAGACGCAAATTCTCTTAACTTTCGTTTATCTGGAAATTGTTTAATCCCTCCATCATATTTAAATGATAATCGTGCTGGATACAATATTCTTGGTTCGAGGCCCTTCTGTTTCATTACGTTAAATATATCATGCCATTCTCTTCTGGCCTGTCAGGTTTCTGTTGAGAAGTCTGATGATAGTCTGATGGGTTTTCCTTTGTAGGTGATCTTTTTTCTCTCTCTAGCTGCCTTTAATACCTGTCTTTATCTTTGATCTTTGCCATCTTAATTATTATGTGTCTTGGTGTTGTCTTCCTTGGGTCCCTTGTGTTGGGAGATCTATGAGCTTCGGTGGACTGCGAGACTACTTCCTTCCCCAGCGAGGAAAGTTTTCAGCAATTATTTCTTCAAAGACACTTTCTATCCCTTTTTCTCTCTCTTCTTCCTCTGGTACTCCTATAATGCGAATATTGTTCCGTTTGGATTGGTCACACAGTTCTCTTAATATTCTTTCATTCCTGAAATCCTTTTATCTCTCTCTGCCTCAGCTGCTCTGTACTCCTGTTCTCTGT
>JAVSCE010013931.1:0-288630 GCA_032199065.1 Smutsia gigantea
TGTCTTGTTCCCAATCTTAGATGAAAAGCTTTCAGCGTCTCGCCGTTAAGTATGATGTTAGCTGTGGGTTTGTCATATATGGCCTTTATGATGTTGAGGTACTTGCCCTCTATACCCCATTTTGTTGAGAGTTTTAATCAGGAATGGATGCTGAATTTTGTCAAATGCTTTTTCAGCATCTATGGAGATGATCATGTGGTTTGTTCTTCTTTTTGTTGATGTGGTGGATGATGTTGATGGATTTTCGAATGTTGTACCATCCTTGCATCCCTGGGATGAATCCCACTTGATCATGGTGTATGATCCTCTTGATGTATTTTTGAATTCGGTTTGCTAATATTTTGTTAGTATTTTTGCATCTACTATCATCAGGGATATTGGTCTGTAATTTTCTTTTTTGGTGAGGTCTTTGCCGGTTTGGTATTAGAGTGATGCTGGCTTCATAGAATGAGTTTGGAAGTATTCCTCCTCTTCTATTTTTGGAAAACTTTAAGGAGAATCGGTGTTATTTCTTCTCTATATGTCTGGTAGAATTCAGAGGTGAATCCATCAGGCCCAGGGGTTTGTTCTTGGGTGGTTTTTGATTTTAGGTCGATTTCGTCTGGTGATTGGTCTGTTTAGTTTTTCTGTTTCTTGCTTGGTCAGTCTTGGAAGGTTGTATTTTTCCCTGAAGTTGTCCATTTCTTCTATGTTTTCCAGCTTGTTAGCATATAGATTCTCATAATATTCTCTTATGATTCTTTGTATTTCAATGGGGTCCGTCGTGATTTTTCCTTTCTCTTTTCTGATTGTGTTTATGTGTGTAGATTCTCTTTTTCTCTTAATGAGTCTGGCTAGGGGTTTATCTATTTTGTTTATTTTTTCAAAGAACCAGCTCTTGGTTTCATTGATTTTTTTCTATTGTTTTATTCTTCTCATTTTATTTATTTCTTCTCTAATCTTTATTATGTCCCTCCTTCTGGTGACTTTGGGCCTCATTTGTTCTTCTTTTCCAATTTCAGTAATTGTGTCTTTAGACTATTCATTTGGGAATGTTCTTCCTTCTTTAAATAGGCCTGGATTGCAATATAGTTTCCTCTTAGAACTGCCTTTGCTGCATCCCACAGAAGTTGTGGCTTTGTGTTGTTGTTGTCATTAGTCTCCATATATTCGTTGATTTCTGTTTTGATTTGGTCGTTAACCCATTGATTAATTAGGAGAATGTTGTTAAGTCTCCATGTATTTGTGAGCCTTTTTGATTTCTTTCTAAAATTTATTTCTAGTTTTATACCTTTGTGATCTGAGAAGTTGGTTGGTCGGATTTCAATATTTTTGAAGTTACTGAGGTTCTTTTTGTGGCCTAGTATGTGGTCTATTCTGGAAAATGTTCCATGTGCACTTGAGAAGAATGTGTATCCTGTTGCTTTTGGGTGTAGAGTTCTGTAGGTGTCTGTTAGGTCCATCTGTTCTAGTGTGTTGTTCAGTGCCTCTGTGTCTTTACTTATTTTCTGTCTGGTTGATCTGTCCTCTGGAGTCAGTGGTGTGTTGAAGTCTCCTAAGATCAATTCATTGCTGTCTATTTCCTCCTTTAATTCTGTTAGTATTTGTCTCACATATGCTGGCGCTCCTGTGTTGGGTGCATATATATTTATAATGGTTATATGTTCTTGTTGGACTGACCCCTTTATCATTATGTAATGTCCTTCTTTATCTCTTGCTACTTTCTTCGTTTTGAAGTCTATTTGTCTGATACAAGTACTGCAACACCTGCTTTTTTCTCTTTGTTGTTTGCATGAAATATCTTTTTCCATCCCTTCACTTTTAGTCTGTGTGTATCTTTGGATTTGAGGTGAGTTTCTTGTAGGCAGCATATAGATGGGTCTTGCTTTTTTATCCATTCTGTTACTCTGTGTCTTTTGATTGGTGCCTTCAGTCCATTTACATTTAGGGTGATTATTGATAGGTATGTACTTATTGCCATTGCTGGCTTTAGATTCGTGGTTCCCAAGGGTTCAAGGGTTGCTTCTTTACTGTCTAACAATCTAACTTAACTTTCTTGTTAAGTTATTGTAAACACAGTCTGATGTTTCTTTATTTCTCTCCCTTCTTATTCCTCCTCCTCCATTCTTTCTATAATAGGTGTTTTATTCTTTGCCTTTAGTTAGTATTTGGATGGTCTGCTTTCTTTGCTATGATTTTTTCTCTGGTGACATCTTTTTAGCCTTAGGTGTGCTTCCATCTAGAGCAGTCCATTTAAGATATCCTGTAGTGGTGGTTTATGAGAGGCAAACTCTCTTAACTTTCGTTTATCTGGAAATTGTTTAATCCCTCCATCATATTTAAATGATAATCGTGCTGGATACAATATTCTTGGTTAGAGGCCCTTCTGTTTCATTACATTAAATATATCATGCCATTCTCTTCTGGCCTGTAAGGTTTCTGTTGAGAAGTCTGATGATAGTCTGATGGGTTTTCCTTTGTAGGTGATCTTTTTCTCTCTCTAGCTGCCTTTAATACTCTGTCCTTATCTTTGATCTTTGCCATTTTAATTATTATGTTTCTTGGTGTTGTCTTCCTTGGGTCCCTTGTGTTAAGAGATCTGTGGGCTTCCGTGGACTGTGAGACTATTTCCTTCCCCAGCATGGGGAAGTTTTCAGCAATTATTTCTTCCAAGGCACTTTTTATCCCTTTTTCTCTCTCTTCTTCCTCTGGTACTCCTATAATGCGAATATTGTTCCGTTTGGATTGGTCACACAGTTCTCTTAATATTCTTTCATTCCTAGAAATCCTTTTATCTCTCTCTGCCTCAGCTGCTCTGTACTCCTGTTCTCTGTTTTCTATTCCATTAAGTCTCTCGCATCTCATCCATTCTGCTGTTAAGCCCGTCGATCGCTTGTCTGATTTCTGTATTGTCTTTCCTCAGTTCCCTCACTTCCTCCCTCAGCTCTTGCACATTTCTCTGTAGGTCCATCAGCATGGTTATGACTTTTATTCTAAATTCTTTTTCAGGGAGGCTGTGCATTCCATCCCTTCAGACTCCCTCTCTGGGGTTGTCTGGTTGATTTTGGTCTGAACCATATTCCTCTGTCTTTTCATGGCTATAGAATTGGTCACTGATAGTTGCCACGTATGTCAGCTGGGCTCTTTAAGACTTTAAAAAGAGAAGAAAAAAAAAAGAGAAAAAAAGGAAAAAAAGGAAAAAAAGAAAGAAAGAAAAAAAAGAAAGAAAAGAAAAAACAAAAACAAAACAAAACAAAAAAAACAAAAAAAATGCCCACCGGACGTAGATTCTGTGGGAATGCTCTAGGTGACGCTGTTGCCCCACTATTCCACAGCTGTGACTGTGCCACTCCGCAGGGCCCTTTATCGCTCTGGCAGGGGTGGGAACGAGTAGGAGGCTGTTGATCTCAGTGAGAAGTGTTAAGTATGGCTACGCTTCCTCAGTCGCCAGCTAAGGCGTCTGAAACTCCCAGGACTCCCAGCCTGCTGGGCTGAGTGTGCTGGGGCGATCCGGCTCCTCCGCTGGGCTCCTGTCTCTTTAAGACTGCTGAGGAAAGCGCGCACTTTTTTTTTCCTTCCCGGAGCCAGCTGCAAGCACCCTGGCGCGTTCCCCGCTCAGATCCTGCCCCTCTGTCTCTCCAGTCTCCGCTGCACTGCGCAATGTGGGTCAGCGCTCCCCGCGCAGATCACCGGGGCTGGCTACTTCGCGGGGTGCACTTCCACTCCCTCCCGGCTCTGAATCCTCTCCTCCCACCGGTGCGCTGGGGTGGGGGAGGGCTCGGGTCCCGCCGGGTCGCGGCTCCGTATCTTACCCGCCTCTTGGGGTGCCGAGTCCTCTCGGGTGTAGCTGCACGCTGTGCGCTTTCCTGTGTATTCTCGTCTCTCTTTTAGGAATAGATGTATTTTCTGTTTTCGTAGATAAATTTAGTGTTGGGAGGAGATTTCTGCCGCCCTGCTCACACCGCCATCTTCCCGGAAGTCGCCACTATTATTTTTAACTATTTATTTTGGGGGAGGAAATCTGGTGAGATGATAATTTGAAGCTAGAGTTCTGAGATTCTTTCATCAGGTTTCCAAGCACAATACTGGTAAGAAACTCTAGAAGTGATATACCAAGTTCAAAATTAGTTAACTCTTTATAAAGAGAGATGCCTTCCTTACATTTTAATAAAAACTACAAAATTTCTACCCAGTGACTCTTCACAAGTGCTTTTTTGGATTTAAATTTTTCGGGTAAAACTTGGATTGCCTGGGCAGAATGGCAAGGATGATTTTTTATTCTGTAAATACTGCAATTATTTTTCCTTTTTCAAATCTGCTCTTACCTTGGAAAAAGACAAAATGCTGAGAGAGGCTGTGATTTCTGGTTAGTTTGTGCCTTTCCTGTATTTTCTTTGACTTTGTAAGCTCTTGAGTTCTACTGATAGTCACTGTCTGTAGCATTGACTTTTCTCAGAAATCTTGGGAGCACCTGAGTCATGAACAAGAAATCTTAACACAAAATTATTTTAAATAATTTAATTAATAGGAAATATTGTACTGTATTGAATGTGCATGAGAATTTAGGTGTGAGCTCTATCAGCAAACCCACTTATCTTACCTAAATCTGGTATTTCATTTCTTCCCTGGGTTGTGCTGGGATCTTGTGTCTTAGTTGTGTCTTGGTTTTCTTGACTTCATGCTTTGACTTTAATTCCTTCTCTATCAGCCCTGGAAACGTCTTTGTTGGGGATAGGTGGCTCATTCCTTGTCTAAAACTCACTCTAACACCCTTCAATGTACATGGCTCATGGAGAAGCCAGGAAAATTACTTCCACTGATTCTTTCATTTACACTGGTTCTGGCCAAGCCTATACTTTCCTCAAGCTGTGATCCTTTTGCTTTCTTGCTTTAAAAGTCCACAGATTTTTTTAAATCCAGAGATTGCTTTAGGTACAACAGTGAACTGGTTGCAGGGCTGTTGTAACTTGATCCTCACTGAAATGCAGGCCTATTGTGCAGCCCCACAGGTCCTGAAGATCAGCAAAACAAGCTATTGATTCTACAGCAGAGAAACAGAATTACTACTTCTTAACACGTTGGACATTGATTTGTTTTTTCATGGCAACTTTCTACATCTAAAGATTTTAATTTGACAAAGCCCAAATTGTTGATTTTTGGAACTATTTAATAATTATAATTTTATCAGTTTGACTTTTTAAAACCCCACCAAATTCTCCTATAATATTTTCAGTATTTGCTGACGGATGACATCCCCTTTGCCTTAATCATGTGCCAGATTACTCGTAAACCTGGACCATATGCCACTGCAATTTGCTGATGGGCCCAAGCTGTTTTGGTAGATAAAAAACCCAAGGAGATTAGAATGGCTCAATCCTCACTGTGAACAGAGCAACGGCAGTATGGGAGCCACATGCTCTCCTCTCTTCTTGTCCATACATTACCTATATTCTTTTCACTTAGGTCATTGGTCACCCAAAACCCTAAGATCATATCAGTGCCCACAAAAACTTATTTCACCCTAATAAGATCTATCTTTAGAGACATAAACAGAAACAAAGTTTCAGAGACATACAGATCATACAAAGGATGGACTAGAGATTGTTATGTGCAAAAGTAAGAAATGTTTCCCCAATTTTGGCTTTAGGATGGTCCTGTGGGGATAATACTCTTAAATTGATGAGTGACATAAAGCATCTTTCTCTTTTCCTTGGCCCCTGTTTTCTCCCAGCACAGCTAATGATGTTATTCTCTGTCCTCAATGCTTAAATGACTACAGGTTTTTCTGTTTACAATAAAATGATCCTCTATGACTCTTGACTTGAAATCAGAACCAGTGGTTGATTACATCATTAAAATTTTAAATGACCTTTGGTAAAATATAATTTTCTGGAAGTCACTTTCCTTTATTTCCACTTTTCCTTTCTGTAACAAGTGAAATTTTTCCAAATAAGAAGGTCATTGTGATGTATTTTTTTGTACCTTAAAATCCATTTTCTTGATAGAAGCCACTTGTTTTAAATATCTGACTTTTTAATGTGGTTTTTTTCTCATTTATCTGATGTATAGGAGTTGCTAGTTTTGATGTTTCTTTTAGAGGAAATTGTTCCACATGCAGCTGTACATTCAGTATGTCCATGGGAGAGGCTGAGTTCAAGATGCTGCTAAATCTTCATCTTGAACCTGCACCTCTCTGGTTGCCACATATCTCTGTGTAGGGAACCCAGCATATTCAGTAGGGCTGTAATCCACTTTGCAAGGACTGGAGGTAATTCAGGCTTCTCGTGCTTCCAGATTATTACTTGATCTGCTATATTCTCATTTTCTCCAGTTTTGACAGATGCTGAAATATAGAGCATCCCAAGGAAGCAACACTGCCCATGGGAAAACGATACATTATTATTTTTCATGGATTTGTTCACATTTATAATTTTTCTGAAATAAAGCTCTTTACAAAGTAAGGGCATTATATACATACATATTTTGTGTATGTTTTTCACCAGTTCATTACTAAATTTTATTTTGACATTAGTAGTTTTTTTACTTAGAAATATTTTGTATATACCCACTTTATTTAAGTGCAAAATTGAAAAAGAACAACTGACATTGTAAAATTACCAAGACAGCATTCTTTAGAAAAAGAATGTCTTCTTCAGAGAGAATATAAAAACAATAAACTAAGTGTATTGGTTCCCTGTTAAGTGACCTGAACAGTACTAGTAGAGCTTGCACTGAATATGAGTCAGTAGGACAATATATTATTATTTCACACTTGCCATTTTTGGTCTCATCCTTTCCTACTTTTTCCCGGTGGCAGGTGATATGGTTATAAATAGCCTTGAGTTCATATCATCTCAATTCAGTGACTTTACAAGAGTGAAAAATCTCCTGTAAGCCTCTGCATAAAAAATTCTAGGGATTTGGGGCTATTTTTATGTATATATACCTGAACTGGTGACCATGGCCATTGAACTGATACCACAGTTGGTCTTGTCAGAGTCACAGGCCCCACTTCACACCCTGGTTCCAGTAACTGGGGTCTTATCTGGTCTCTCCATCTTTTTTCCATACGGACACGGAAGGCAAGGTAATATGATTAAATGTGCACATAATTCATGTGAATGCCGTGAGCTTAGGGTTTTCCTACATGGCTTTTGGAATTAAGCTGGAGAAACATATGTTTGAAGTCATTATGCTTCCACTGCTAAACTTTGTCCCTGAAATGGCCTAAGAAAGTGAACACTTCTGAAAATAATTATCTTTTTAGTCTGAAATCAATTATATAATTTAACACACAAAGAAATCTCTGTCACATGGAAAAGGCTTAAGTGGATGTATTTACAGTGATTAGGAAACAAAAGAATTTATGATGAGTGCTCTGGGTTATGGGAAACCTTTTTCAGCTATCAACTTAAAAATATTTCAAAAGTCCCTTTTTGTCAAATGAAAGCTTAGCAATACCACACTGTATAAAGAGGTATTTATTTAGTTTCAATAGCTAGATAATTGCCTTTTAAAGATTCTTAAAATCTTTAGACATCTTAACAGTTCTTATAAACAGAGTATAAGATGGAGGAAGTGTGAAATCAAAAATGTTTTCACTCATTAGAGATGACCTTATACAGATTCACCACTTACGAGTTATCAAGACATCTATAACTTGTGAAAATGATTTTCCTATCTTATTCCCAAATATTATGTATTTTCTCTATATTTGAAAACATGTAAATAAGCAAATGCACATATTGAAGGGTATATTTTTTCACATTTAGTATACCAAGTTGCTAAACTGGGAGCTAAGAAATCCATTGTTAAGAGATCCCAACAAAGCATAACTAAACATAGTACCAAAATTCTGTATGTCCTGGCTCCTTCACAGAAAAGCTCACCTTTCTAGAGGCATTGGGATGTAGAGAAACAGTCAATAATGTCAAGTACATTTTTTTACTTGTGTACTGAAGGTACAGTAAATGAGCATAAATTTTAAAACTTTTAAAAAGTAAGTGGTGAATGGAAGATCAATGGACTGGATGAAAGGGTTAAGCAGACAGAGAAATGGAAATCTGTTTCATATCTTTTTTCACACAGTCACTTCAAAGAAGGATATGAGAGACTATGTTTTAGGTTGGTTGGAAATAGTTTTAAATCGGCTGCTTTGCAGGTATGATTATGCCCCCTGGGTGTGTCACATACCCTGCCTGACATCTTCCTGGGCCACTTCCTCCTCAGGCCACTGCTGCAGCAACCAGTGGTGTGCAGCCATAACACGACAGGACTTTGCCTCGACTGCACAACCATATCTGGGCCTCCAGGGGGCAGCAGTGAGGCTGAAATGGGGTCAGCAGGTGCCAGGGGCTATGGAGAAAAGTGAGATGAAGAAGCAGAAAAGGGGTGCTAGAGTGTGTAGAGGGGTGGGTTGCAATTTTTAATAAGGTGGTCAAGGAAGATCTCTCTGGGAAGACAGAATTGCCAGAAAGCCGGAAAGGAGTGAGAGAGCTCTGGGGGAGGAGCCTTCCGGGCACAGGAAACAGGGCAGAACTTTTGCGCTAGCAGCCTGGCTGGAATGGTCATGAGAACCAAGGAAGCCAGTGTTCCTGGAAGAGAGCCAGAGAGGCAGAAAAGCAAGAGATAAGCTGCAAGATAATGGCGCCAAGATGTACAGATCCTCAAGGGCCTCTCTGAAGACGATGGCTTATGCCCTGATGAGAGAGGAGCTCAATGCGAAGTCTTCAGAGAAGGAAGCAACCTGATGTGGTTGGTGTCGAGACTAGACTGGAGAATGTGTGGGCAACTGTAGAAGCGGAGACATCTGTTAGGAAACTATTGCAATAATTCAGTCAAGAGGTAATGGTAGCTTTGTAAAGTGCAGAAGCAATAGATTCAGGAAGATGAGGTGAGATTCTGGATATATTTAGAAGGTAGAGCCTTCTAGATAATAAGAGAAATGGCTAACTTCTAATAGAACCTGCTAACAGGCAAGATGTGAGATATGAGGAGAGGAATGAGGGATAATTTCAAAGTCCTGATTGCAAGACCGGGAGGAAGAAGTCGCTATTAACTAAGATTCGGAAGACTTTGGCAGTTGGTAGGTTCAGGGAGGGGATCGGGTTTTGCATACAGTAAGTCTGAGATACCTATCAGAAATCACGATGAAAATAGAAATTAGGCAGTAGACTGGGTGTGTGCATCCAGAGTACAGGAAAGTGCCTGGGGTGACTTGTAAATTTGGGAGTCATCATCATATAGGTGATATTTAAAGTCACAAAACTGGATGAATGACTGAGATAGTGTGTGCAGGGAGAAAAGAGGGGTTCTGAGATCTGAGCCTTGGGTCACTCCAATGTTGGGACCTAAGGAGAGATTGGAAAGAAGCCAGAGAAGAAGTGGACACTGAAGGAGAGGATAACTCAAAGTGTAATATCTTGGCAGCCAAATGAACAAAGGAGTTTCAACTGTGTCAAGCCCTGCAGGGAGGCACATGGGATGCAGATTGAGAGTTCACCATTGGATTTAGAACTGCGGAGGTCATTGGCGATCTGCAGAGCAGTTTCAGTAGAGTGGTGGGGGCAAAATCAGAGGAAGTTTAAGAGAAGAGAAGAAGACAATTAAAAACAGCAACTATAAACAATGTCTAAAGGAAAGACTAGAGTGGAGTTGGAGCTGGAAGGGGTCTGTAAGGTTGAGAAGGATTCTTTTTTAATATGGGAGAGGTAACAGAATACATATAAACTGTTAGAAGCTATTTGGTGGGGGGGAAAAATAGGTGCTGCAGGAAAGAGAAAGAATTGGTGGAGTTATGGCCTTGAGTAGGCAAGAGGTCATGTGATCCAGTGTACAGGGGACATTAGATAGCAGCACAGTTTGTACCAAACACCAGGATGACAGGAAGCTGGGAAGAATACATGAGCCTGGATACACAGAGGTGTTTAGATGTATTGATGAAAGCTTGAGGGGTAGGGAAGGGATAGGATGTCATTGTTTCTATTTCCTGTGAAATAGGAAGCAAGGTCAACAGTTGAAGTGAAGATGGGAGAGGTGTTGGGTGTATGAGGATAGAGAACAAGGTTTGAACGGTCCTTTGGAAGTGTGGGAGAGCAACTGGGTTAGGGAAACATATTGTTCCTGAGCAACATAAAGGGCCTGTTTGACAGTGGAACACGTACATTTAAAGTTGTGTTCTTTTTCCAGCCATGCTTAGCTGGGTGGAGGAGCAGAGGTATCGAAGGTGGTTTTGCAGTCTAATATGCTAAAATGAAAGGTGCAGTGAACTGGGGGTGTACACAGGGAGGACTTTCATGACAGCAATGATTCCATACTGGAGAGATTCATGCTTTCTTTCAGATCAGTTCCCTTCTCTGACTTTAGTCTTTCTACTAAAGGTACCATCTCTTATTCATCTAACTTCAGAATCTCAGAATCATTTTTGTATTTTCTTTGCTCTCACTACATAACTACACCCAATCACCAAGCAGCTGCTCTGTCACCGTTCTCACCAGTATCACCATCATAAAAGCTAAATGTAGGAGCTGACAGTGCATGGAAGGGTAGAGCAGGGTAAGGCAGGAAAAGTAGTCTAGTGTCAGAATATGGAGGTTCTAGAAATCCGAGTACAGAATGCTATCTTTAATTAAGCAGTTTTCCCCAGAGTGAGCATCCCAGGAGAACCAGGAGGAAGCTGCATGGTCCTTTCTGATGTAAACACAGAAATCTGACTTAAAAAGGAGCCAGTTTTATAAATAAATTTTATCGGGCCACAGCCACAATCATTTCTTTACAGATCGTCCATGGCTGTTTTCACGCTTCAACGGCAGAGTTGAATGATTGCAGCAGAAACTGTGCAGCATGCACGGCCGAAAATAATTACTATCTGGTCCCTTCCTGGAGAAAGTTTGCTAAACCCTGCTGTAAACTAAAAAGAAGGTGTCCTAAGTGGGAGCTTTCAAACTGACCAGTCATGGCCCTCATTGTAGAATTGAACCTCGTAACTTTTAATGAAGATTGACAATATTTATAGAGCAGTATCTACAAAACGATCAAATTTTCTCAGTGAGATTAGAGAGAAATTCCTGCCCCTCATCTCCTCTCTCCAGAGATGTTCCCTAAGATAACACAAAATACATGAACTGCACCCAGATTTAAACATTAATTTTGGGATGTTTGCCAGACCAGATGGTTAGAAAAGCTAAATAGCATTGATTTATTTCTTACCCTTTATGGAGCAACGTTAGAGACAATGAACCTTATCAGAACAAATGAGAATAAACAACAGAATGCAGATCAGAGGAGAATTGAGAACAAATGCTATTGGATTTTTTTATGCTATAATTAATTTTGTATGTAGAAAAGTACTAATTATTAGCAAATTGTAAACTGCACCAACCAAGCTTTAGCTCATGGCAGCTGGGCAAGAATGGACGTTTCTGTTTCATGAATGTCACTTCTCCTTATGTAGTATTGTGACTATGATTTCCAGCACCCTGAGAATACTCTCTTGCACATGAAATTAATCATCCATCAAATACCTTTTGAGCACTTAGTACATATTAGAGGCTGGGAAAACAACAATTAATGAGACCTGATCCCTGTAGATATATTGTAGTACCGTGCTGATCTGCACCCAGAACTGCATCAGTAGTTCTTAGATTGTTTTGGAGCACAGACCCTTATGAGAATGGGATCAAAGCTGCAAAAAATGTGCAAAGGCACATATAAACAGAATTTTACATATAATCTCTAGAGCTGTTTTTAATTTCTTGATCATTTATGGAAGTGCAAACAGCGGTTAACCCTGTTCTTAGGATCTTCATAGCATAGCATTGGCACAACAGAAAGGTGAGCCAGCGTATAGGGGTGTGTGTGCGTGTGTGTGTGCACGTGCGCACATGCAAGTGTCTTAGTTTCTTCAGGAGCTTAAGATAGAATAATATTTTCTAGGTGGGAGGAGTGACTTATGTAAAGTAGTGAGACATGATACAGCAGTGGAATTCAGGAAGCCGAGACAATTTGGTGTGACACAGCCTTAGCGGGGAGGACTAAAGCCAAGGGAGAAGAGACTGAAAAGAGACTAGAGACAGGACCCTGTCAAGTTTTGCCTATTGCATGACCAAACCTGTCTCTTTCCCTTTGGGGATCACACATCCCTAATGGGGATGCCTACTATGGGACATGGTGTTTATCACAGAACACTTAAAGACACATATTTGTTTCTGGCTGGTTATTGCTGATTTACTTTGATCTTCCCTTCCTCCCTCCCATCCTTCCTTCTTAAAGCATATGCTACTAAACAGGAACCTTTATGTGTATTCTTTCATAGTATTTAATTTAATTTTGTAGCAATCCTGCTAGGTAGATTTTATTTTACCTATCTCACCCACAAGAAAACTGATATCTAGAAAGGTAACTAACTGACCAATCTCCCACAATTGAAAGTGGCAGAGGAGGGAACTGGACATCATTTTTTCTGACTCCAAGTTCTATACTTTTTCCTCTGGGGTGAAGATACTGAGTTAAATAATTTTTTTTAAAGAGCCATTGATTATTTCTGGCTAATATAGAATACTCTCTTAGGTTAAGGCAGGTTATGGATTAAACCATACTTTTAATTTAGTAATTTTATTTAGGCCCAGAATTTTGGATGGAACAAGAAATAGGACTTATTTCTATATTATAGTGACTCTTCCCTCTGTTCTGCCCTTACTTTGGTTTTTATTTTGGTAGCAAGAAAGTAGGAGGAAGGCTTAGAGCTGGGGTGGAGCTGAACAATCTGGACTGGCTGGGAAAGGATTGGAAGGGCTAAGACGTGGACCACAAGGCGCTGGGAGTTCCTCCAAAACAAATCTCAAGCAATAGACAAAATGGGTGTTATAAATAGAATTATACATTAAGAACTTAAATTATTTTAACCTTCTCCAGGGGTCTCGAAAATATATAAATACATAATCACGAAGTGGAGAAGGCAGTGATGGCTGAGGGACAGCCCTCTCCAGGGTCCAGTGTGGAGGAATATCCTCTGGGAACCATGCTTTCTGGCATAATATATTATTTCTAGAAGGCATTTCCAAAATTTAAACCCAACTAACATATTAACTTCTATTGAGAACTATATTCCAATTAAGGACTACAGAGTCTGAGGTGATAGACTAAGAAGAAAGGAACAGTGCCCACATAAATTTTGGTTGTGATAAGATCTGGAAGATTAGTCCTTCAAGGAGGTCAGACTTCAATGTGGCCCTTTAACATCAGCAGAGTGCAGTTTAAGGATATTCAAAATCTGACAGAAAAAGCAAAGGCAATGGTGATTGAAGCTGTCAAAAGGGAGGAGGCTACAGTACATGAATCTGGCTTGCTTTGTAATTATGCTGAGGGCCTGCTTTGAATATAATACAATAAGATCCATCACTTGGGGAAATGATTTATAGTGAGACTTTGAATCATATTCACAAGAAAGGAAAAACATGTCAAGGGCACCTCCCAGTGTTGCATAAATGACGGGGAAGCATTTCTGGAACAGAGCATGTTGAGTGCTGTTTGTCTGTGTATCCCACTCTGAAGGACAACCTCTAACCCTGTTAACTCAGAGCCAGTCAAGTCACAGCTCTGTTTATGTGGAAGCTGCTGTGACCTCTCCAGCACGCTTTCCCCTCTGCTGGATGCCAAGCACAGTCCCATTTCACGGGCTTGCATCATCTCCTCGGAGCCCGGCCAGGTGGAGAGGGAACAGCTGGGAAAGAATAATTTGTAATGAAGCCCCAAGAATTCTACGGAGGGTCCAGGAATCCCCTTTACTAAGTAAACTTAAGGAGCTTGAGGGCACTTTCATCAAAGATAAAGGCAGTGTGAGAAGAAAACAAAATGCAAGTTGAGTGGCACAATCACGTTGCAGGGAAAAGGACATTTGTAACAAGGCAACAAGTTTTGTATATTTTTTTAGCATTTGGTAATATGATGACAGACTTGTTTACTAAAGCCTAAGAACAGATGCTCTTGATACAGCAACAGGGTGCAAAGTCCTGCAGCAAATCCAGAGTCCCACTGTATTTTCATAATTGAAATATATATATTTTAAAAGGTTTTCAGTTATTCAGTGTCACTGTCCACATTATGACTCATTTAAAAAGAAATCTCAGTTTCTTTAGAACTGTCAATAGATTCATAATATGAGCTGAAATTGAAGAGAGTATCAATTATCATTCAATCTTACCTCATTCCTCTAAATCAAAAGACATTGTTATTAATGCATATCTCCTAGAGATGCAAAGCAATTTTCCCCTCTATTTTGATTCTTTGAATGAATTTCATTGTTGCTTCATGATTTACAAACTGGTGTTATTGTGGAACTTCTAATCTCTCTGTGTCTCTGTAATTGCAGCTGAAAAGTGGAGATACTATCAGAATCTACCTGATCCAGTTGTTTGAGAATTAAATGGAATAGTATATGTAAAGTGCTGAGCAGAATGCTGAGGCATAGAAAGTGCTCATAAGTGCTAGCTATTATAATCTTTATCATTACCACCATTATTCATTTAAATTCAGGTTAGTCAAGAATACTGTAATTTTAAAAAGATAAATTTTATGTTTGAAGATAGCATCTAACTTCTGATTATTAGCTTTACATAATTATCACTACTTTCTAATTTGAAAGTGTACAAAAAATTCCAGTGCCCGCCAAATTTGTTTGGTAAGGGAGTTCTATATACAAAGGGAGAAATTTTAGAAAAATTGTATCAAATTCTGAAAATATCCAGGTTTAATTTTCAGGCATGGTAATGTTTGATATGTGACATGTCTGAACATCTCAGTGATTAAGATGCATTGATAATCATCTGCATTACATGTTTTATCTAATCTTCTAATATGTCAATGTAATAGACTTTGATGTTTTTAAATTTATTTTTTCAAAGAAAACATGGAGACACTTGTATTCCAATGTGGAATGCTCAAAAACTGTGCCATGCAGAGGAAGTTGGAAACAATGTTTGTGAACTTCAAACTCATCTTGTTTGCTATATTTTAGGGCACCAGATTCTCCAGCTTTATTGAGAAACATTCAGAGATTAGTGGAAAGTGTTTTGAAATCAGAAACAATGTGCGTCAGTGTCTATCTGCCACAGCATGGGGACCTCCCTTTGTGTAAAGGCCAGCCAAGCCTCGTCTTTGGATCTTAATGGTCACATCCCAGTGACTTAAATGGGAGTGTCAGGTTGAAATCCCTCCAGACTTGAATACATCATATGCTGGATCTTTTAGAGCTAGATATAAGAATAGTTTCCAGGATTAGAATCAGATGAAATGAGAATTAAGTGGCCCCATAGATTAGTTTTTTAAAACCTTTACATATAATTAGGGTAAGTCCTGATATAATGAACAAAGAAAATTTCCCAAGTTCCTGTGTAGAAATATAATGCCTCAAATTGGTGAACACTGCCATGCTTCAGAAGTTGTTCCATTCTTGAAACAATCTAAGGACCAATCTAAGGGCTTACCATGACCTTAGATTCTCTAATAGTCATTTGTCTTAGACAATCTCTGAAGGCAGATTCTAAGACAAAGGCTTCCGAATGGTTATTCATGAAGCACTGGAAAGCAAGAAATGAGTGATACTAGCAAGGAAGAAGAATGGAGCATTGAACAGGAGGGAGGGGAAGCCAGTGTAGGGGTGCATTAGCGAGTTAGCCACACTGGTGGGGCTCGGTTCTGTGGTTCTCTCTGAGGAACCTTATGGTATGTGTGTCAGAACTGCCCAATGGGGTATCACTAGGGTGGACATCTATCCTTAACTCCTGTCTCCCATTAGTCAAGGGAAGCCTTATACTTACTCTCTTGTACTTCCAAATGATGTATAGGTTCTTGCGTACTTCCCATGCAGGTACATCAAAACCCAAGTCAAATGAAAAGAAAAAAACCCGGCAGGAACCAAGAGATACTTAGTGTGGGCCTCAGCCAAGTGCAGTCAGGCTGCACCCATAGGGAGCTGGGTGAAACCTTCATTCCTGACGTAGGATGTGGAGACGAGTTGAGGCAGAGCCCTGGTGGTACCTGCTATATAGTTCAGCCCTTTCACCTCTCAGATTCTCTCATTCCCATGTCGGAGACCCTGTCAAGGAGCAGCCAACTTGCAAGGACTTAATAGAAGGGGTTAGTTGAACGAGATACAGTCCTCACTGCTGGAGCTAAGTCCTAAGCCATAATCAATATTTCCTCTCTTCCATGATTCATTTTGAATCTCCCTTACATCTGGCTAGTAAGATGGCTAACTGTGTGCCTAGCAGAGTGACTCCAGACCTACATCCTTGGGCTCTGAGCCCTTGTTGCCTTGTCCCTGTTGGGCTGTTGTTGCCGCAAATGCTGATTCTCAGTTGCCACTAAATGTCGAAGCACCAAGAGTGCCAACAGACCCGGTGAATCTCTTCCTTTCATGATATGTTCCTCCCTGACCCCAGTGTGTAGCATCAGTTCTAACTTCCCATGGTCGTTGAGGTCAATTATTTTCTTCTGCATGGTTAAGTCTTTGCTTGTTTATCTTCTGGCATGATGAGCCCTATATGACCAGATAGCAGCTGTAGCTCCAAGTATTCTAGAATGCTTTCTGTGTGCACGATGGAAGTAACCATCCTGAAATAGGACTTCTAATGGGATCTAAAGTGATGGTGATGAAAAGCATACATTCTGAAAGTTGGCGCTGGGAGTAATGGTGGAAAGTACCAATCCTACTGCACTCTAGGTTCCCAGACCTGTATAGTCTATCTGCCGGGGACACAGAGCCAGAATGGGCCATTGGTTCAGAATATAAGCCACATTCTTGAGGACCATATGCTAACCACAGTGAATGCTGCCTGAGCTGGCTCCTTTGTCAAGCCTTTCTGTTATTCTGTTCCATAGTCAGCTATCCTACTCAGGCTAACTGCTTCTGAGGGATGAGGTGTGTAAGTCTAATGGAGTCTGAGGATATGTGCCATTCTTATATCTCTTTGGCTGTAAAATTGGTCTATTCTTAAGATGAAGCAGATAGAAGAGGGTAAGAATATGACAGATGTGCAGCTTTCTATTCTACTTAATGATTTTTTTTTGTAGATACAACCTATAAGGGTAACAAAATTAATTTTGCAAATCATTTGGTGAATCCAATGTGCTATGCAGAAAAGCTATGCAAAAGTTATGGCAGTTAACAGCAATGGCTGCACAGGGATTTTTGCTAAGACAGCCATCCAGACTGGTGAAGAGATGCTTTTTGATTACGATACAGCCCAGCTGATGCCCTAAAGCATGTGGGCATTGAAAGACAACCAGGAATGCCTTGATGTCTGCTCTGTCCTCTTCCCCCTCTTCCTCTCTGGAACAGTAGCCTTCAAGAACCTTGGATACGGTGGGCAATTAGAAAAAGAAAATGCAATTTGAAATTCTGAATTTGCATAGTACTATAAAAATAATTTACAGTAATGAGTTTAAAAAGCAAACTTTTATTGCCTTCTCACCAGCTGCACAGTGTTTTGTACCAGTGAATTCTTGTAATAATGCAGTATGATACATTTTTCAACTTTAAATAAATACCTGAACTTCAAGAAAAAGAGAGGGCAAAGGGTGGGTACAAGCCCTGAGGCAAGCACGACACAGCAAGCGTGAGGAGGAGGAAGTAGGTCTGCGTGGCTCCTGGAGCTCGGACTGTGAGGGCTGTGGTCACTCACCAAGAGTCCACAGCAATAGCCGGCCTCCGAGGGTCATGGGGCAGCTGCAGTGAAACAACATCCTGTGCTCCAGGACAGTAGCTTCAGGTGGAGAAGCACGTGTTAGATCCCCCATTTACCTATCCTGATCCTCATGCAGTTTATCACAAGGATGTCCTAGAACGTGAGCAGTTCTCCACAGTGAAAGGAGTTCACCTGGCTACCACAGATGACACCTTCCATACTCAATTCATTATGGGCGTGTCTCCAACCCCTGGCAGAAGGAGGTGATGAAACCGAATGTTTAAATGACATCAATGAAAGTGAAAATGAGGAAAATGTGGCATTAGATCTCTAAGAAAAAAACATGTTACCCAGTTCCCAGACCAGAGAGGCTTCTCTTATAGCCTCCGCAGAAGAGGGGGCTACCTTAACCCTGGCCCCGGCGAGAAGGAGGAGCCGCCTGTGAGACTGTGATGGCTCACCGTGCAGAGCTAGACCGCAATGCCAAGGAGCACGTGCTCAGAGGTTTCATCCTGAATCGTAATAAATACATATGACACATCTTCAAATGTAAACAAAAATCTCTTAGTGTGAGGCAATGTTGTATGTGACCCCATGTCAGTGGTTCAGGCACCAGGTAAATAGTTTGATAGCAGTGCTGGGGGAGACTCTGTAGGGAGAAAAGGGAGACCCAGGTGTCAGTCTGGCGAGGATGATACGGGACGGAGAGGTCCGACGGATGGAGTTGGAATTGGCAGTTGGCTGTTCTCAGGACCAGTGCCACACTGTGCAAGTGACAGGGCGTTCAGTAGTGGCAGTAGCTAGGTCATCCTCGAGAGAAAGCCCATCCCGTGTAGTCCATTTACAGTATCTATCCTTGGCTCAATGACCACATGACTCATGACTCACTGTGTCAGTACCACTGGGCTGAGTAAATAAGATGGTCATTGAGTGCCTCTTTTGTGGTGAATGCTCTTCAGTAAGCATTAATGTGAGACATTTATATTTGCATGCCCCATGCCACCTTCCATTGTTCCAATTACCTGGCTCTTCTCCAGACTTCCTTGCCTCTGATCTTTGTTGTTCCTGCAGGCCCAGGAGTCAATGTATATTTATGACTCAGCCTCTATCCCTTCCATACATGGTAAACAATAAACTCTCCTGTCACAATTTTGAACACTGAGGGAATTCCCTTTACCACAGTCTTTTGGGGCCTCCTCTTACTGAGGCTGCAGTGTAACAGCAATATATTTCTGGCTAGTCCCTGTGTTTTATGTCTTCCCATCTGTGTACCAGACCTGGGTTTTTCCTCCTCTGTCAGTTGGTCCTAATTGTTTCAGATTGCGTTTCCCAGGAAGCTGACTCTTTTAAAGAGATTTAACATACAAGAGTCTTTTTAAAAGAGCATGTTCTTGAGAACAGTATCTGTGAAAGGAAAAGAGAGGGGTCAGAATTGGGCAGAGAGAAGGTAAACTGTGAAGCAGTACCTATGGAATGCCTCAGACAGCCTGCAAGAAGTCTGAAGACTGGAAGACTCTTGAGAGCTGTCCTGAGCTGGGACAAGCAGACTGGACTTTTATACTCCTTCATCAAGATCACGAATGAAGGCTGCTCAAGGAAGGGAGTGATCTTAGGCAAGGAGGCAATCCCCAAAAAGGCAGACCGCTGAGGGCTGGCTATTACAGTATGTGGGGAAATGAGTCCTTTATTCCTGAAGGGAAATCCAGGGAGTAAATCTCAGCCAGACTAGTCAACCTCTAGAAGGTATGAATTCAGAGAAAGGCATTGGGTCAACAGAGATGGTTCCATGAGAGTCTTCTGTTCGTGTGATTTGCTTCTTTCTGAACTAGTTCATTCAACCCAAATGAAGCACTGTCCCTATTCATGCACAGAATTGCTGCTGTGTCCACTGAAACTTTTGGTTTGGTTGATACACAGTTCACAATGGGTTGCTCTGGCCCCACAGACATCTGTTATGTCAGGTAAGGGTCCAGATCTGAATACCCATATTTTTAATTCAATGGAAGCAAGAGAGCTAAATTCTTACCTAGAAATTTATCACATTGGTGAAGAACTTGTCCTCAAGAAACTTATGTAGCTCTGCTTTAATCTCTGTGGTTTACTGATGACTAGTCATTTCATTAATTAGGATATTAGAACACTAGGGCACAAATCAAAGTTGAAAATTCACATATGAACTTACTCTTTTAAACAAAAGTATTTCATGGAGGTAACAGTGCAATGACTGAGCAAAAAGAACATACCTGAAATACAATAGGAAT
Organism: Smutsia gigantea; assembly: GCA_032199065.1. Taxonomy (NCBI): domain Eukaryota; kingdom Metazoa; phylum Chordata; class Mammalia; order Pholidota; family Manidae; genus Smutsia; species Smutsia gigantea. The sequence continues at coordinate 19,925 of JAVSCE010013931.1, forward strand.
GCTTTCAATTTGCTCTTTTGACAACCAATATGTGAATGGAGTGAATTTGAAGTTTCTTTGTTATGTTTTCTTTCCAGAATGTAGATTCACAAAACCCTTACAAAATCTTCTAGTTAGTGCCTTTGCCAACAATTAAACACCCATGTTTTAAAATTTAATCCTCTAAAAGAGATACCAATCTTTTAATAATCTATTTTAATACTTGACAGCTATAGGTGAATCATAATATCTACACCTATATTGATCAATTGATAGATATAACTATTAGAATTTATATATAAATTATATGTGTATAAAAATTCATATAATGTGTAAAATATGTAAAATATATATAAATGTAAAATAAGTAAAAGAATATATAAAGCAAATCTAATATACTACTAAACTCCAGGTGTAAAAATATGAAAACCTGAGGAAATTTACCTAAATTAAATGGACTATTCCTATCTCAAATCTGTAGTATTATGTGGTAGTTTAAAAGAAATGGAACTTCTCCCCATCAAGATTTGGTGTCTAAAGTTCCCTTTTTTTGAATCTGGGCTAGCTCTAATGATTATTGTAGTTAACAGAACATAGTAGATGTGAGCTATGTAACGTCAAGGCCAGATCAGTAAAGACCATGAAGCTTCCACCCGGCTTTCTTGGGAAGCTTGCTCCGGGTGAAGTCAGAAACCATGCTATAAGTCTGATTATCTCAATATCTCTATGCTGGAGAAGATACGAGCGGACACTCTAATCAACAGCCCAGCTGAGCTACCGGCATACAGTCAACTCCAAGTGTCAGCATTTGCATGAGGGATCTTTGATATCCAGCCCATTCAGACTTTCAGATGACTGCAGCCAACATCTGAGTGCAGCCATATCCGAGACCCTTAGAACGAATGGCCAGCCAAACCTTCCTCAAATCCCTAACTTACAAAATGAGATGCGAAATAAAATGTGTGCTCTCCTAGCTTTTGGGTAATTTGTTAGGCAGCACTAAAACTTATTATGTGTGTTATAATACAGTATGTGCCAAGTACTCTGGTCTGTGCATTATCTTGATTGACTCCTTTAATCTTGTCAACATTGCAAAGTAAGTGTTAACTTCATCTGAGATTTTTACAGATGAGGAAAGTGAGTTGCACAGTTAACATTCTCCTAATGTCACGCAGCTTGGAAGAGGTAGAGGTGGAATTCAAACCCAAGTCTGCCTGGCTAGCTTTAACCTGAAAAATAAAATCAAAAGAATCTTAAGTTTATAGAGACACACTCTTTAAGCAGCAAAAAAATTGGCAACATAGCTGATACCAATTGAATTAGAGATACTTGTACTCAAATGAAATAATTAAAACTTTCTAGAGTTCAGCATGTACAGGCTGGAAAAGAAAAATTTGGATGAGAGGACCTTAGTGAAAAACAAATTTAACTATTACCATATGACCATTGTTGCCTGAATAGTGATGATGCCAAACAGCTGAGCAAAAGGTATTGGAAATAATCTGTAACAACTTTCGTAAAGATGTTTTTGCATGAAAGTGAAGAGCAATTTCATTTTGAAATACTGAAAGCAGGAGTGAAAATATGATTAGTATCTGTAAAAAGTGAATAATTATCATGCTTTGCTTTAAATGACCTTTGATAAAATTCTAGTTTTTCAATATACCATTACTCATTTAACTTGACATAAAAAGGGGGAAATCCAATTCTTTCTGTTCTTCATCTCTTTACTGAACTGCTGTCAAGCAGAAATTCTGAATTAATTCACTGTATCATATGCCAAGAATATGGACTATAATGATGCTTGTTCAACCACAAGACTAAACATAATTTTTTATTTGTTCTTATTGTGTATGTGGCTTATAATTTATTTATACCAAATAAAAACATTTTCCATTTTTATTCTGTTTGATTTACACAGTTATTTTTAATGTATTAACTCTAGATACTGGCAAAGAAACTCTTTATCATTGGTTACCCCTTCACCTCTCTGGTGGCTCTTGTATCTTCTTCAGAGGTTCTTTGCTTTATCTCTGTATAATATTTGCTATTTTGAGAACAGGTTGGATGCTTAGAGTTTGCTTACTAGGATTTCATTTGTTTGCTCCGTGGTTCCCAAGTATTTGTTGCATAAGAATCATCCAGTAATGTATGGTTAAAAAAAAACATGGATTCCTGGGTCACATTGCCAGATTCTGCTGGAAGGTCTGGAGACCTATATTATAATGAGGACGCTAGGAATTTCTTCTACAGATGAGTATCGTATTTGTCACATTGTCCTAAGTATTATGCCAGTAACTTTAGTAACTGGCATGAGATTGTGGGATGCCATTTACTGTCTGCTACTAAGTGTATAGACCTCATCCACATAAAGGTATATGGTTTCTTAAAAATAAACTTTTATGCTTTAAAAATAAAATTGCACAAAATAAATTAGACCTTTAAAAACAAAAACATTTATTATAACTATTTGGAATTAATGCTAAAAGTACAGCTTTATCAAAATTTAAAGGTATACAACAACCTTAGCACAGAATGTTGACTTTATAATACAGATCATAATTATATATGACTACATATTTTATTATATAAATTACAGATGCCATGTCATTATCTAGAAAGCATGTTATAAGTACACATTAAGTAAAATCACCTTTGTTTAATGTAATTTTGATACAATATTGATAAAAATTTTCATGAAAATTTACAAATATATCACCTGATTTTCTCTCTAGGCAAAATACAGTAACCATGGCTCTGGAGCTAGTGTGGAGACAATAGTAAGTGTCTCTCTGAGACCCACTGCTTTAGGAGCTGAGTGCTGAGTGGAGAGGGTGGACAGTAGCCCAGGTTTTTCAGCTCACCCCTCTCCATGTGGAGCCACCATGAGCAGGGAAAAGGAAGGCCTCAGTATTCATGGTGGTGCCGTACCCAAGGCAGATTCTCTGTCCTGTGAGTAGGGGCTGAGTGGAAGAAAGGAGCTCCCACCTGTCAGTCATACTTGCCCAGACCTTAGCCTCAGCACTAGCTAGCAGGGGGCAGGATGAGAAATGGTTCCCTGCATGGCCTCCTTTTCTTCCTGATCCCACTTCCCTACTCCCCTAAACAATTTTTCCTGGGAACACTTCCTGATGAAACACTTTCATACAAACCCTTATTTCAAGCCTGACTAAGGTGCGTTAGTTTTCTATAAGTTACCATAAAATCAGTGGCTTAAAATAACACCAATGTATTACATCTGTAGGTCAGAGATCCAATAGGATTTAAGACCGAGGCGCTGTTACAAATCAATCAATCCAGGGACTAAAACCAAGGTGTTTCAAGGCTGCTTTAGTTTTTCAAGGCTCTAGAGAAGAATCCATTTCCTTACCTTTCCCATGTTCTAAAGGCCCCTACATTTCTTGACTGATAATCTCCTTTCTCCATCTTCAAAGCCAGCATAAACTGGTGGATTTCTTCTCACATCGTATCCTTCTGATTGCCTCTTCTCCTCTCTCTTCCACTTTAAAGGGCCCTTGTGATTACTTTGGGCCCATCTGGTTGCTCCAGGATAATCTTCTTATGTTAAAGGCAGCTGATTAGCAAATCTTAATTCTATTTGCAACCTTACTTCCTCTTTTTCCAGGAAACTTAACGCAGTCTAGGGGTGGTGGGGTCTCAGGTTCTGGGGGTGACAGGGTGTCATTATCCCACCTATAGCACATTGTAAACCTTGAGTGTGAAAGGCTCATGGTAATGGAAATTAAACTGTTTTCTTAGATCAGGCATTTTCCTACACTGTGCAAAGTGTTAACGATTTCTGTCTTTTTTTGGAACTAGAGGTCCAGGAAAAGTCACATCAAGATAAATTACATCTGGTTCTAACTTGTGTGGTCCATCTTGCCTCTGCTAATTATTTGGTCCTTGGCTAATTAAATCTGGAATTTAACCTAATCTGTGTGTATCTGGGGAGTCTCTTCTTCTACAACCAACACAAAATACCAGAAATTCAGCCATGATGAAGTTGTAATGCACTATTTTCTCAACTTGCAAATTAAGAATGAAAAGTGTGAGCAATACTTACTTGCTAGTGAATTCCCTTTCAATCCCCAGGTTCAAGAAAAGACTGTCAACTGCTTAAGGATACTGCCGTAAGACTTCAAAGTATCACGGGGATTAGATGAGGTTGGGTCTGAGATACATATTCTATCACGTGTTTTATTATTTTAATTATATCAACGCAATGGGGTTAACAATGATTTGGGGAACTGTTTTTATATCACTCTAACTCAACCAAGAGGCCACTGGCAGAGCAGCAAAGGGGACTATTGAAGCAGAAAATACCTGCTTTCTGATCAATGAAATAATAAAAAATAAATGGGGAAAGGACAGAATTCTGAGTCCTGTTACAAAGGGAGCTTTTAAGTATCCAGCAAAGTCTGGAAAACTCTCCCTGGGAAATTCTAGTAAGCTGCACAGAGCCGTGAATTAAGTACTTATGTGAAAGAGGATTTTAGAAGCCAGAAGATAGATGTTTAAATATGCCTATGCTATTTGAAGCCAAAAAAGGAGACACTAGAGTTGTTTGTCGTATCTGAACTGTTGCTGAGAAATTAAGAAAGGTATTTCCAAAGTAGGATGCCAGTGAACACTGAAAAACCTTGGAGGCTGCTTGCCAAGGCTGTAAACTCCATTTGTTACAGAACCTGTGTAGTACATAGTTGCTTCTAAATTTATCATCTCCATTTGTTTTTGTCATAGAATTATAAACAATGTGGGGTTAGGCACATGAAATTGCTCTATGTGTTGCTTCTTTTAGCTCTGTCAGGAGCAGCTTTGTTTAATATCAACTGCACTGTTAAAATCTATGAAGACTCAGATTCATTAGATCCTAACATTTAAGGGATAGGGACTCTGTCTTTCTCCTTTCTGTGTGCTCTGAATTTGCTCCACTAAGTAGCTAGTGCACACTAGCTATCACATACTAGCCCAGACTTGTGAACCCGTGAATGACTTATTGGCTTCATATCAATGTGAAGGTGTTTCTTCATTGTTTTGTGAAATATGGTATTAAGATATGGTAAATAAAAAAAGATATATGGTTCAACTGAGTAGATAACTTGCTAGATCATTTGTCTTCCCTTCTGCCAAATATATTCAGAATAAATCACAATTTATTAGGCCCTTGTTAAGGGCCAGGTATTCAGATTAGTCTTTTTCCATGTTACTTTATCTAATCCTTAAAACAACAATGTGGTAGGTATAATTCTAAACCGGTCTCCAAAATTCCTACAATGGTGTACATTTTTGTACATTATTCCTGGGACTGTGAATCTCAACAATTTTATTTCCATATATTATGTTAGATGACACCACTTACTTTAAGTAAGGGAGACTATCTGGGTTGGCTGGACCTAATCACGCGAACCTTTTAAACCTGGGTTTAGAGGTCTGACACAGAAGTCAGAGATTAGAAGCGAGAGGAATCAGACGTGAAAGAGACTGTCTGTTGCTGGCTCTGCAGATGGAGGGACCACATGGCAAGGAATGTGGGCAGCTTCTAGGCGCTGAGTGGTCCCACACCTACAGCTAGTAGGAAAAAGAGGGCTTCAGTTCAACAGGAAGGACGTGAACTCGGCTCTGCAAAGGCACCTGAACCCCAGATGAGAACATGACCCAGCTGACAGCTGAGTTTCAGCCCACTGAGACTGAGCAGAGAATCCAGTCATGTGTAATCTACAGAAACTGACAGATCGATATGCAGATCTACCATCTACATCTGTAGAAACAGAGAGATGTTAAATTTGTGTTTAAGTCCTTATGTTTGTGGTAGGTAACTGGTTACACAGCAACAGCAAACTAATACAAATCCTCTTTCACTTCAGTTTACAAAAGAGGAATGGGCAATAAGTATCAACAACAAATTTTCTCAAGGACAGGTAGAAAAGATTTTAGCACAAGAGTTTGAACCCTGTGGTTACTATTTTTTTCTAATGTGCTTCACTCTTTGTAAAGAAAAGGTTGGAAGAGGAAGTGAGAATTAGGATTCTGTCAAATCAATGGTAAATTCTCATATCTGTGAGAAGGTCCATTATGTTTGGCTCTGTTAAACTTTTTACACTTCTAGGTGTTTTAATGAGGGACACAAAGATCCTCTGTAAATTCAATTTAGGTATAATCAAAAGATATTTGGCAAGAAAGAATCACATGGTGCTGGGTAAGGTTAATGTTGTTTGTGAAGTGAGAGATGCGTTTGTGGTTGTGGCAACTTCAGGAGTTCCTGTAATTCCTCTTTTATTTCTTCCTTGCTGAGAAAACAGTGCACCCTAGTTGTTTACTGGAATTCGCTATCAATGGAATCATAAACTATGTAGTCTTTTTTATAACTGGCTTATTTTGCTCAATATGCTGTTGGTGAAATTCAAACAGAAGTTGGAGATTGTTCATCCTTGTTCTTTAGTTTTCCATTGTATGAATGTATTTATTTATCCTATGGTAGGTGGGCATTAGGTTGTCTCTAGTTTGAGGTTATAAGTAGAGTTGTCATAAACTGTTTTAATGACCATTTGATTCATACCTTTTGCTTGGGTTTTTACCTAGGTGTGCAATTGCTAGGTCATATGCTATATGCATATGCTCAGTTTTAGTAGATTTTTACCAAATTTGTAGAGTTCTTTTATGAATTTATACTCCACCAGCAAGGTATGATAGTTCCGGTTGTCCCATAAAAAGAGTCTTTTTTATTTTAGCCATTCTTTTGGATGTAAATATGTATTTCATTATAGTTTTAATTGAACATCATTGAAAAACAAAGTTGAGTACTTTTTTGTATGTATTTGGATGTCCTTTTTTGTAAAATGTCTTCAAGTATTTTACACAGTATCTATTGTATTATATTATATTATGTACATTTTTCATATTGATTTTTTGATATCCTTTACATGTTCTGGATAGAAATCTTTTGTGGATTACATATCATTCAAATGTACTCTACTATTTTTACTCTTCTAATAGTGACTTTTGAGGAAAAGAAGTTCTTAATTATAATGTAGTCCGATTATTTTTTATGGTTAACACTTTTTATGTTCTGTTTAGGTAATATTAGGGAGATATTCTCCTATTTTTTCTTCTACAAGCTTTATTGTTTTATCTTTCATGTTTAGAATTTGACTATTTTTGTGCATTAAGTGAGGTAATGATCATGATTCATTTTTACATGAATATTCAGTCTGCCCAGCACCACTTATTGAAGAGGCCATTTTTTCACAATGCATTAAATAATCACCTGGATCATAAAAGAGATGATCATTTCCTTACTCTCAATTCTGTTCTGTTGGTATATTTCATTTTCCTTGCACTATTTACATATTTTCCTAGTTATCAGAGCTTTGTAATATATCTTGACATCTAGCATTGCAACAATTATTTGTTTTTCTCTAAGAATGCCTTGGGTATTCTTGGACTTTTATATTTTCATATAAAGTTTATAATCACTTGTAAATTTTCACATAGTTCAACTGAATTAAATCTATTGATCAATTGGATGACAAATGACATTTTCACAATACTGAATCTTCCACAAAATGAACATGGGATAGCCTTCCATATTTTTAAATATTAGTATAGTCATGACAGATTTCTTAAGCTTTTTGTTTTCATGGTATATGTTTACATAATTATTTATGCCAGTTTATCATTCAAAGTGAACCATTTATAGTAAGCATATAGTTGAATCTTACTTCTTGTATAGCCTGACAATCTCTGATTTTTAAGTGGAATGTTTAATCATTTTATATATATATAGTTCACTTTTTTAGTTCACTAGATGGATTTTTATCTACCATTGTTCCATTTCCTTCAATTTTTAATTCCTCTGCTTCTCCTTTGCTGTCTTTTGAGGTAATCAAACATTTTCTTGTTGTTTTTTTGTTTTAAAAAGATGTTTATAAAGTTTAAAGCAATACATAACGATTTTACTTGCCTAATTTTGTAGTATTTCAAATTGAATGATATCGTTTTTTTTCTTTTTTAAAAATATTTTGGTATCATTAATCTACAGTTACATGTGCAACATTATGGTTACTAAACTCCACACTTCATCAGGTCCCCCCCAGTTACCCCATTACAGTCACTGTCCATCAGCGTAGTGAGATGCTATAAAATCACTACTTGTCTTCCCTGAGTTGTACAGCCCTCCTCGTGACCCCCAACATTACGTCTGCTAATCGTAATGCTCCTATTTCCCCCTTGTCCCTTCCTTCCCACCCAACCTCCCCAGTCCCTTTCCCTTTGGTAACTGTTATTCCATTCTTGGGTTCTGTGAGTCTGCTGCTGTTTTTTCCTTCCAGTTTTTTTCTTTGCTCTTATGCTCCACATATGAGTGAAATCATTTGATACTTGTCTTTTTCGGCTTGGCTTATTTCACTGAGCTCTATCCATGTTGTTGCAAATGGTAGGATTTGTTTTCTTCTTATGGCTGAATAATATTCCATTGTGTATATGTACCACTTCTTCTTTATCCATTCATCTACTGATGGACACTTAGGTTGCTTCCATTTCTTGGCTATTGTAAATAGTGCTGTGATAAACATAGGAGTGCATCTGTCTTTTCAAACTGGGCTGCTGCTTTCTTAGGGTAAATTCCTAGGAGTAGAATTCCTGGGTCAAATGGTATTTCTATTTAGAGTTTTTTGAGGAACCTCCATACTGCTTTCCACAATGGTTGAACTAATTTGCATTCCCACCAGCAGTGTAGAAGGGTTCCCTTTTCTCCACATCCTCGCCAATATTTGTTGTTGTTTGTGTTTTGGATATTGGCCATCCTTACTGGTGTGAGGTCATATCTCATTGTGGTTTTAATTTGCATTTCTCTGATGATTAGGGATGTGGAGCATCTTTTCATGTGTCTATTGGCCATCTGAATTTCTTCTTTCAACAAGTGTCTGTTCATATCCTCTGCCCATTTCTTAATTGGATTATTTGCTTTTTGTTTGTTGAGGTGTGTGAGTTTTTTATATATTTTGGATGTCAACCCCTTATTGGATATGTCATTTATGAATATATTCTTCCATACTGTAGGATGTCTTTTTGTTCTACTGATGGTGTCCTTTGCTGTACAGAAGCTTTTCAGCTTGAGATATACTCCCACTTGCTCATTTTTGCTTTTGTTTCCCTTGCCCAAGGAGATATGTTCATGAAGAAGTCGCTCATGTTTATGTCCAAGAGATTTTTGCTTATGTTTTTTTCTAAGAGTTTTATGGTTTCATGACTTACGTTCAGGTCTTTGATCCATTTTGAGTTTACTTTTGCGTGTCGGGTTAGACAGTAGTCCAGTTTCATAATCTTACATGTAGCTGTCCAGTTTTGCCAACACCAGCTGCTGAAGAGGCTGTCATCTCTCCTTTGTATATCCAAGGCTTCTTTATCATATATTAATTGACCATATATGTTTGGGTTAATGTTTGGATTTTCTGTTCAGTTCCACTGGTCTGTGGGTCTGTTTTTGTGCCAATACCAAACTGTCTTGATTACTGTAGCTTTGTAGTAGAGCTTGAAATCTGGGAGCATAATTCCCAATTTTATTCTTCTTTCTCAGGATTACTTTGGCTATTCGGGGTCTTTTGTGGTTCCATATGAATTTTAGAACTATTTGTTCCAGTTCATTGAAGAATGCTGTTGGTATTTTAATAGGGATTGCATTGAATCTGTAGATTGCTTTAGGTAGTATAGCCATTTTGACAATGTTTATTCTTCCTAGCCAAGAGCATGGGATGCATTTCCATTTGTTAGTGTCCTCTTTAATTTCTCTTAGGAGTGTCTTGTAGTTTTCAGGGTATAGGTCTTTCACTTCCTTCCTTAGGTTTATTCCTAGGTATTTTTTTCTTTTTGATGCAATTGTGAATGGAATTGTTTTTGATTTCTCTTTCTGTTAGTTCATCATTAGTGTATAGGAAAGCAACAGATTTCTGTGTGTTAATTTTGTATCCTGCAACTTTGCAGAATTCAGATATTAGTTCTAGTAGTTTTGGAGTGGAGTCATTAGGGTTTTTTATGTACAATATCATGTCATCTGCAAATAGTGACAATTTGACTTCTTCTTTACCAGTCTGGATGCCTTGTATTTCTTTGTTTTGTGTGATTGCCGTGGCTAGGACCTCCAGTACTATGTTGAATAATAGTGGAGAGAGTGGGCATCCCTGTCTTGTTCCCGATCTTAAATGAAAACCTTTCAGCTTCTCGTTGTTAAGTATGATGTTAGCTGAGGGTTTGTCATCTATGGCCTTTATGATGTTGAGGTACTTGCCCTCTTTACCCATTTTGTTGAGAGTTTTTATCATGAATGGATGTTGAATGTTGTCACATGCTTTTTCAGCATCTATGGAGATGATCATGTAGTTTTTGTTCTTCTTTTTGTTGATGTGGTAGATGATGTTGATGGATTTTCAAATGTTGTACCATCCTTACATCCCTGAGATGAATCCCACTTGATCATGGTGTATGATCTTCTTGATGTATTTTTGAATTCGGTTTGCTAATATTTTGTTGAGTATTTTTGCATCTACGTTCATCAGGGATATTGGTCTGTAGTTTTCTGTTTTGGTGAGGTCTTTGCCTGGTTTTGGTATTAGAGTGTTGCTGGCTTCATAGAATGAGGTTAGAAGTATTCCCTCCTCTTCTATTTTTTGGAAAACTTTAAGGAGAATGGGTATTATTTCTTCTCTGTATGTCTGGTAAAATTCAGAGGTGAATCCATCTGGCCCAGGGGTTTTGTTCTTGGGTAGTTTTTGATTACCAATTCAGTTTCTTTGCTGGTAATTGGTCTGTTTAAGGTTTCTGTTTCTTGCTTGGTCAGTTTTGGAAGGTTGTATTTTTCTAAGAAGTTGTCCATTTCTTCTAGGTTTTCCATCTTGTTAGCATATAGATTTTCATAGTATTCTCTTATGATTCTTTGTATTTCTGTGTGTTCTGTCATGATTTTTCTTTTCTCATTTCTGATTCTGTTTATGTGTATAGATTCTCTTTTTCTGTTAATAAGTCCGGCTAGGGTTTATCTATTTTGTTTATTTTTTCAAAAAAACCAGCTCTTGGTTTCATTGATTTTTTCTATTGTTTCATTCTTCTCAATTTTATTTATTTCTTCTCTAATCTTTATTGTGTCTCTCCTTCTGGTGATTTTGGGCCTCATTTGTTCTTCATTTTCCAATTTCAATAATTATGTCTTTAGACTTCATTTGGGATTGTTCTTCCTTTTTTAAATAGGCCTGGATTGCAAAATACTTTCCTCTTAGAACAGCCTTTTCTGCGTCCCACAGAAGTTGCGGGTTTGTGTTGTTGTTGTCGTCATTTGTCTCCATATATTGTTTGATCTCTGTTTTAATTTGGTCATTGACCCATTAATTATTTAGGAGCATGTTATTAAGCCTCCATGTATTTGTGATCCTTTTTGTTTTCTTTGTACAATTTATTTCTAGTTTTATACCTTTGTGATCTGAGAAGTTGGTTGGTAGGATTTCAATATTTTTGAATTTACTGAGATTGTTTTTGTGGCCTAGTATGTGGTCTATTCTGGAAAATGTTCCATATGCACTTGAGAAGAATGTGTATCCTGTTGCTTTTGGGTGTAGAGTTCTGTAGATGTCTGTTAGGTCCATCTGTTCTAGTGTGTTGTTCAGTGCCTCTGTGTCTTTACTTATTTTCTGTCTGGTTGATCTGTCCTTTGGAGTGAGTGGTGTGTTGAAGTCTCCTGAAATGAATGCATTGCTCTCTATTTCCTCCTTTAATTTCTTAGTATTTGTTTCACATATGTCGGCACTCCTGTTTTGGGTGCATATATATTTATAATGGTTATATCCTCTTGTTGGACTGACCCCTTTACCATTATATAATGTCCTTCTTCATCTCTTGGTACTTTCTTCATTTTGAAGTCTATTTTGTCCCATACAAGTACTGCAACACCTGCTTTTTTTCTACTTGTTTGCATGAAATATCTTTGTCTATCCCTTCACTTTTAGTCTGTGTGTATCTTTGGCTTTGAGGTGAGTCTCTTGTAAACAGCATATAGATGTGTCTTGCTTTTTTATCCATTCTATTACTCTGTGTCTTTTGATTGGTACATTCAGTCCTTATACATTTAGGGTGATTATCGATAGATATGTACTTATTGCCATTGCTGGCTTTAGATTCATGTTTACCAAAGGTTCAAGTGTAGCTTCTTTACTCTCTAACAGTCTAACTTAACTCTCTTGTTAAGCTATTATAAACAAAGTCTGATAATTCTTTATTTCTCTCTCTTCTTCCTCCTCCATTCTTTATATACTAGGTGTTTTATTCTGTCCTCTTTTACATTTCCTTTGACTGTTTTTGTGGATTGTTGATTTTACTTTTTGCCTTTAGTTATTATATTTGGATGGTCTGCTTTCTTTGCTTTGATTTTATTTTCTCTGGTGACATCTTTTTAGCCTTAGGAGTGCTTCCATCTAGAGCAGTCCCTTTAAGATATCCTGTAGAGGTGGTTTGTGGGAGGCAAATTCCCTCACCTTTCACTTGTCTGGGAATTGTTTAATCCCTCCCTCAAATTTAAATGATAATCGTGCTGGATACAATATTCTTGGTTCAAGCCCCTTCTGTTTCAGTGAATTAAATATATCATGGCATTCTCTTCTGGCCTGTAAGGTTTTTGTTGAGAAGTCTGATGATAGTCTGATGGGTTTTCCTTTGTAGGTGATGTTTTTTTCTCTCTCTCTCAGCCTTTAATACTCTATCCTTATCTTTGATCTTTGCCATTCTAATTATTATGTGTCTTGGTGTTGTCTTCCTTGGGTACCTTGTGTTGGGACATCTGTGGGCTTCCGTGGACTGAGAAACTATTTCTTTCCTCGGCTTGGGGAATTGTTCAGCAATTATTTCTTCAAAGACACTTTCTATCCTTTTTTCTCTCTCTTCTTCTTCTTGTACTTCTATAATGTGAATATTGTTCCGTTTGAATTGGTCACACAGTTCTCTTATTATTCTTTCATTCTTAGAGATCCTTTTATCTCTCTCTGCCTCAGCCTCTCTGTATTCCTGTTCTCTGATTTGTATTCCATTAACAGTCTCTTGCATCTCATCCAGTCTGCTGCTAAACCTGTTGATCGCTTGTCTCATTTCTGTATTCTTTCCTCACTTCCTCCCGTAGCTCTTGCATATTTCTCTGTAGATCCATCAGCATGGTTGTGACTTTTATTCTGAATTCTTTTTCAGGAAGATTGTAAAAGTCTATCTCATGAGGCCCTCTCTCTGGGTTTGTCTGGTTAATCTTTGTCTGTACCATATTCCTCTGTCTTTTCGTGGTGATAGACATGGTTGCTGGTAGGTGCCACGTGTGTCAGCTGAGGGAACAAAATCGCTTCCTGCTTGTTGTTCTCCTTGCCTTTCTCTGTGGCCTGAACTGGTTTCTCGCCCACTGGGAGGCAGTCTCTGGGATCATCCCTGGAGCTGCCTGTGAGTGGGGTCGCCCTCAGCCTAGCCTATAGCACTGCGGGGGTTTGTAGTCTCACTGGGTGCCTTCTGGTTCCCTTGGTGCTTTCCAGCCCTTGATGTGGGTTCTGGGGTCCTTCCCACTTAGCTGCGTGCCATCCAGGAGTAGGTTCTGTGAGGTTGCTGGCTGTAGGCGGGGCTGCTACTCTGCTGTTCCACAGCAGTGGTGGATCCTGGACCCTTTGTGGCACTGGCTGGGGGATGGGGAATGAATGGCAGGCTGCTGATATCTGTGGGAAGCCTCAGTGCAGCTGCTTTGCCTGGCTGCTGGCCAGGGGGGTTCAAAATTCCCCAAGCCTGCTGGACTGAGTGCTCTGGGATGATTTTGTTGTGCTATTGGGCCCTTGTCTCTTTAAGATTTAAAAAAAAAAACAAGAAAACAAAAAAGACAAAAAAACAAAAACAAAAAGCACCCGCTTTTCTTTTTGTCCTGGGGAGCTGGCTGAGGGGAACTGCTTGCAGTCTCCATCTTGGATCCTGCCCTTCTGTTTCTCTAATCCCCGATACACCACGTGATGTGTGTCAGTGCTCCCAGTGCAGATCACCAGGGCTGGTTATTTGGCGGGCCTGTGTTTCCACTCCCTCCCCGCTCTGAATCTTTTCCTCCTGCCAGTGCCCTGGGGTGGGGGAGTGCTTGGGTTCCACCAGGTCACGGCTTTGTATCTTACCCGCTTCATGGGGGGCTGAGTTCTCACAGGTGTAGCTGTAGCCTGGCTGTTGTACTATATCTTCTCGTCTCTTTTTTAGGAATAGTTGTATTTGTTATATTTTCACAAATATATATGGTTTTGTGAGATTTCCACCCCCCTGCTCACGCCACCATCTTCCCAGAAGTCTCCGTAATCAAGCATTTTTTTAGTATTGCATTTAAATTTTTCTATTGCCTTTCACTCTATCTTTGCATACTTTTAAAGAAATGAATAGGAGAAAAATAGAAGAAAATTATGCATTTTTTTGTAAGTCTAAATCTTCTTTTGGTGTCAACTACTTTCAGCCAAAAGAACTTTTAGCATGTCTTTGCTAAAATTCTCCATGTTTTCATTTTCTGAGAATGTCTACATCTTGCTTTAAATTTGCACTGGATATAGAATCCTTTCAGTACTTTAAAGATATTATTCCATTATCTTCTGGCTTCAGTTATTTGTAATGACAAGGCTGCTCTCATTTGTATTATATCTTTTCTGTATAACTTGTTTTTGTCTATCTACTTTTGATGTTATTTCTTTATCTGTGGTTTTGAGAAGTCTGCTTGGTTTCATCAAACTTCCTGGATCTCTAAGCTTGTGTTTTTCACAATATTTTGACAAAATGCTGCTAGTATTTTTTTTCTGCTCCATTCTTTCTCATCCCCTTCTGAGATTACATTAGATTTATAATAGTTCCTTGATATTGTCCCACAGGCCATTGAGGCTTACTCATTTTTTTCAGTCTTCTATTTTTCAGATTGAATATTTTCTATTGATCTATCATTATGTTTATTGATGCCATCCTCAAGCTGCCAAGCCTGTTCAGTGAATTTGTCATTTTGGATACTTAATGTTATGTTCTAAATTTTAATTTACTTAAAAAAAAATATTTTCTAGTTCTCTGTTGAAATTATCTATCCATTAGTATAATGTGTCCCTCTTTTACTTGGTCTTCAAAGATATTTATAATAACTATTTTGAGTTCCTGCATGCTAATTCTGACATTTAAGTCATCTAAGGTTTGGTTTCATTTGGCTGCTTTTTATCATGAGTAACATTTGCCTATTTTTTTTGAATGTCTCATAATTTTAAATTGTATACTAGACATTTTGGGTAATCCACTGTATAGACTCTAGATTCTGTTGTCTTCCTTTGAAGAGTCTGTAGTTCTAGAACATAGTTAACTTGACTAAAACTGTCAGCTTTGTCTGCTGCAGAGAAGAACCTGAAATCTTTACTTGGTTCTATTATCTTTCTAGCAGTTTTCTCCTGCTCTCACTGGAGTCAGTCCACTTATTTACTTTGGGTCAAAGATTTTGCAGTTTATACACCAATATTTGGTGTTCTTACTTCATGGCTCCTTTATTTGTGACTCTAACACCTGCCTCAATCTTCTAAATTCTGTCACAACCGTGAACTCTGTCTTCTTATATTTCAAGACAGTACAACTGTAGCTTTCTGTTATATTGCTAGGACTGGAAAGTGCCCTTGGTTTAAAAGCTATGTCAATACGCATGTCATACAATGTATTTCCCCCCCCCCCTTTTTTTTTAAAGGTCTGCTTTCCTCCAGCTTCTTCCTGCTTCTGGTTACTCTCCAATAGTTCAAGTGGTTGTTTTATTATTTTAAAAATATTTTTAATAATTGTTACCTACGGAAAGAGTTAATTCAATACAAGCTATTCTGTCAAAAAATGGGAAATCTCTATATATTTGAATGTCAGTTGATGTGATCTTCTCTAATTCTATCTACCATTTTCTGTTTTTAATCACACATGTTGTACTTTGTTACTGTTGCTTTTAATGTGACTTTATTCCCTAAATGTATTTGTTTTTCTCTTACAATTTATTTTAAAAGTTTGCTGGTCCAACCCCATCTCTTGATTTTATATAATTTTACCTGTGAAAGCTTAGTAGTATTTGTTGTTGCAAAATACAATGATGTTTATGAAGCATTATTTTCATGATTTTCTTGGGTGTTTGCTTAGGTGTTTGTGTGACATGTGTCTTTCACCTGCATTTTACTCATGTTCTAGTTCTTCATTTATCCCCTCCCCACCCAAGAGTTTCATACTTATCCATTGTTATCATTACTTTGAAGGAAGCTAATTATTTGTTTGAGAATCATGTGGGGGAGAAACAGGGATAGTGAAATGAGCCAGTTAGCTTCTTGGAATTACTGTTGGCAAGGGCCTTCAATAAATGTGTTATTTCCTTTGCCATAGGGATAATTTATTTCTCATTGTTATTGTTATTAGTTCAAGAAGTATATTGAAGATGTGTTTAGGTCCCAGCTCTCTGTGTTGCTACAAGTCACTTTGTACTTTACCTCTTTGATCCTATTTCACCCACTAGTGGCTCCCAGGCTAGCATGATGAACATAAAAATACCTGATCAAAGCTTCTTAAGCTCCATCTCCCTTTGCATTCTGTGGGCTAAATAAGCTAACAGGGCTTTAACCATTCTCTCGTGTGATACACATATACCACTAGTCTTGCCTCTCTCAAGGGAAATCTGTATAGGCCACTTGAGACAGTGCTCCTCACTTTCAAGAAAAGTCTAAAAAATAGGTCAATCTCAGCTTTCTCCTGCATTTTGGTCCAGTTTTTATAGTATTTTGCAAATATGCTTTGGGTTTAAGGTTTTTGATAATTTTAGTATTTATTATTTTCCATGAGTTTCAAAGAAAAGGAGTGAGAAAAAAAACTTTATTCTGCCATATTTAACTGGAGTCCAGCCAGCACTCTTTGAAGCTTTCAGTTATAGCTAAAGATGAAGTGATATCAATGATTCATGGTGATTCCTTTGCATGTCAGGTGTTTTAGGATTTCTTGAATCCTCCAGTACAAACTCTACTGCATCTTGAATAAAACTTTCAGCTCTTATTGAAGGAGATAGTGTAGGATAGAGGTTAATATCATGGTTTCATAGTTGCACAGGCCTGGGTTAAAGTGTTAGCTCTGTCCATACCACTTGGATGATAATTGAAAAAATTATTTAATTTCCCTAAATCCTAATTCAATTTCCATATGTTAGTGATGAAAATACCTACCTCACAGACATGTAGTGAGGATTAGATGAGATTAACACAGAGAGAACAACTAGTATATAGCTACTGCTGAATAAACAGTAGCGATTATCAGTATTATTCTAGATAAAATATTTTATTAAATCAAATTGTGGTATTAATTGTCATAAAGTTTTATTGCAGAATTCCACCTTCCACAATCCTTAGGTAGAAAGATACATGTAACTCTCTCCATACAAGTAAAATTATTTTGCTGGAGAAACCAATAGTTAACAATGATTTCTGTGTCCTAGGACCTTGATATCTGAGGGTTGAGCTTACTGGGAGAAAAGTTTTGCTCATGGATGTGTATGCCAGCTGGTGGCATGTTATCTTTTGTCCTGTATACACCCTGACATTTCAGCTTTATAACTTCCAAATGTTTATGTAATAAGAACTGCCCTTTTAAAATTGACACAGTGATTAAAATGGAAAATGAGAGCTGAGACTGTTCTCTAAATAATAGGCTGGATCTGAACATACATCTGTCCAGCGAAAATCTTCTAAGCAAGCAGGCACACATTTCTTTGCTTGTATCAAAAGAGTGAAGGTGACATTCATACCATTCAATAATTTTTCTCTCCATCTGTTTATGTAATGGTGAGATAATAAGTTGGCATATGCTACATTCACATTGTAGCATTGTATCAAATGCTACACTCCAATTTATAAGAAAGCATCCCTTCAGGAAGAGAGCTATAATTAAAGCAGAACCCTCCCTACCCCAGCAGTTCATCTTCCTAACAGACCTTCCAGTTCCATCAAAGTTGCTCAGAACCTGTAACAGGTTGTCCTAACTACTTTTCTCACTTCTAATCAGGTACATAACTTTCTTCTTAAATGAATAGGGATGAGTTGCAACTATTCAAAACCATCTTTCTCAGTGACCAATGGGGGAAAAAAGCCCTAAAGCATAATAGAACACCCATAGTACTTCAGCTATATGTTTTCAAAAAATATAGAGTCATAAGAAAGATTTAAAGGCAATACAACATTTTTATTTATGTATATTTGAAATCAGGTCACAGATGTGAACTGGACACAGGGATTTTAATTTTTCCTCTTCTTCACTTTACTTCACTCTACCTAAATTCTAGTCACAGTGGCCTTATTCTTGCTCCTTGAGCATTCCAAGTTAGATCCTTTTGACTAGTTTTTAGGGTCTTTATCACAAGCTGATCCCTCTCCTTGGAATACTCATTCTCCATATTTTTGTGTGACTGATTCCTTCACAATTCAAAAGTCACCCTCCAGGAGGTCTTTGCCGACCAACCAACCATTACTCTTAAATACAGTGCCCTGTTTTACTTTCTTCAGAGCACTTAACACTATATAAAATTATTTTATTTTTTAAAGTATCTCCTCCCACTAGAATGTCATCTACATGATAGCAGGGACTTGGGTTTTTCACTATGTCCCTCTGTGCAGGAGGGTGCCTGTAGTATATAGTGGGTGCTCAATAAATAGATGTTGAAAAGATAAGTGAGTAGTATTTGCCAACCAGACTTCAGCTTTCTTCTGAACTTTATTGAAGTTTGATTCCAGCACATTTTCTTTTAAGCCATAATTTAAAGCTATCAAATTAAGTCATGGTGATCACACTTAGTTCATCTGTGCTCTGCTTTTCAGGTAAATAAATGCTGGCTTCTTTGATTTCAAAAGCCTGAATCTCCTTCTCTTTCCACTAAGTCCTGTATGTGGATCTGAAGGATGAATCTAAGTTTTATTCATTTGCGAGGGTAAGAACATTGACATCATGGGGTCAAATAAATGTGACTTGCTCTTTACTTTTAAGCTGTTCTAATTGTCTCCATTCTGTGGGAGACAAAACTTATGGAATCTGAACACACCAATTTAAAATATCTAAGCATTTAAATATTCATGTAATAATAGTAGTAGTTTTGCATCATTCAGAAATTTACAAAAATCCTGAGAAGATAGGATAGTCTCCTCATTTTATAAATGTACTCTATTATTGGAGCATGACCCCATTTTGTGTGCTTTAAGAAAAGACACTGTTAAAAATTGAGGGATGTAAGGGATCTCAAAATCATCTAGTCCAACTACTTCAGTGCTTAGATTGTCTGCATAAGATTTCTTCCAAGTTATTGTCTTGGGAGTCTGTGCCTGACCACCTCCGTTACCAGTATTGACATGGTGATTCGAGACAGTAAATTCTATCTTTGGACAGTTTCGATTGTAAAAAAAAATATCCTCTTATGTTAAACAGTTAAATATTTTTCTGAGGTATCCTTTAATTGGTTTCATTTATATTCCATGGTATGTACTGAACAATTTTATTTCCAATTGTCAAAATAATTTTCATTTTAATATTTCTATGGTGAAAACAGTACAAGCTTATAATAAAATTTCAAATAATATAAAAGAATATACAATAAAAAGTATCTCTTCCTCACTCTATGCCCTTAGCCCTATCCTCCAGAAGTAGTTACTCTTAAAATTTTCTTGGTGATTCTTTGAGAAAATTCCCACCTAAAAACACATATATGTACAGCTATAGTTATAAATTATATAGATTTTTAAGTACAAGTTGGAATGTAAAATGCACACTATTCTGACCTTTTTATTTTACAACTGATTCCTATTTCACTATGAAACTGTATAGATCTACTTCATTCTTTTATTAGCTGCACAGTATTTCATTGGGAAAATCCTGATTGGTAGAAGTTTACACGTATGTGTGAGAATATGTATAAAACACATTTTCAAAAGGGATTTGTTGGGTCCATTTTTATTTTATTTCTGAGCATGAATTTTTCTCTTTTACAAAATAATTAGTACTTTGTTTTAAAATGATATTTAACAATTGCTTTATTTCCACTTTCATAGCAATTTTCTCTTTCATAGGAAAAACATGAAATAAGTATTTCATACCTGAGTTTCAACCTCCTTTCTCTTTTAGAAAAAAAAGATGAAATTCTCAGTATTTCCTCTGGTTAGTACCTTCAAACCTGTCAAATGAGTATATAATATTTTTTTACATTGGAACAATAGCATGTTTTTATAGTAAATAAATCTGTGAGAAGTTGTTAAAGAAGTGACTGATATTTTATTGGTTTTCAAAGGTAAACTCCTAGAAATACATCTGCTTTTATAATTCTCCTATAATAAAACTTTTTATTTTGAATAACTTAAATTTAAGAAAAATTGCAAATATAGAGAATTCACCCACACCCTTCACTCAGATTCCCACGGTGTTAATAATTTCCAAAACCACAGCACAATTTTCAGAACGAGAAATTTAATATTGGTTTGCTACTGTTAGCGGAACTACAGGCCTGTTCGGTGTTCCCCTTGTATCCTGTTCCGGCCCCACAGTGCAGTGAGGATCCCCCATGACACTGTGTGTTGTGCCTCTTTAGTCTCCTCCCGGCCACAGCAATTCCTCTTTTTTCTTGTTTTTCATGATTTGACACTTTTCATGAGTATTGGTTGGTGGTTTTGTAGACTGTCTTTTGGTTTGGTTTTGTCTATGGTTTCTCATGATTGGAATGAGGTTACGCATTTTGGCAAGAAAACTACAGACACTATGTATCTTTTTCACTGCATTATAACAAGGGAAAAATGATTTTCATATGCATTATAACTAGGATGTAAAACCTCAATCACATGGCTAATGTGGTTTCTGCTAGGTTTTGCCAATGCGAATTTACCATTTTTCCTTTGTAACTGATAAGTATCTCAGGGGAGACACTTTGAAGCTCTGCAAATATTTTATTTCTCCTCAAACTTTCATCCACTGGTGGACTTTTGCCTGCAGGAAATTATGACTGTGGTGTTGACCTAATATAATGTGTATTTCCCTCATTCCTTCTACATTTATTAATTGGAATTCTGTAAAAAAGAGCCACTATTTCATTTATTTTCTTAGTTACTTATTTATATCAATATGGATTAATGGATATTCAATTTATTCTCTAGGTTATTATCAAATACTATTATCTGTTTTGTTGCTCAGACTGTACCAAATTTAGCTATTGGGAGAATGACAAAATACCACAGACTGGTAGCTTAAACAACAGAAATCAATTTCTCATGACTCTGGAGGCTAGTAGTCCAAGATCAAAGTGTAGGTGGGTTGATTTCTCATAAGCCCTCTCTCCTCAGCTTTCAGAGGACTGTCTTTCTGTCTTTGCATGTGGCCTCACGTGGCCTTTTCTCTGTGCAAGTGCATCCCTGTATCTCTCTTCTTAGAAGGACACCAGTCATAGGGCCCTACCTTTGCCATCTCATTCAATCTTAATTACCTCTTTAAATGTCCTATGTCCAAATACCGTCAAACTGGGATCTAGACCTTCAACATTTGAATTCAATGCATAACGACATTTATCTTCAAGTGTCTTTGATTAGCAGTCAACATTGGCTGCCACTTACGCTGTCAATCTCCTCTACGCTGGCAATCTGCTTCTGGTAAGGTTGTCTGTGTCCCTGAATTCTCTTGCTGCCTTCTCCCTCTGCTTTTCTGTAATATGAAAAGGGCTATGAATATGTTCTCACACTTTCCACTCTCTTCAGACATTCTAATTGCAGGCAGAGCCATTGAGCCCTTCAGGCCCTGCTAATTACAGGGAGGCTGTATGATGTGAAAGATTGGTAGGTGTTGATGTCCTCTCAGAAATCTTTTTTAAATTGCAACAAATTCCAATAGACTCAGCAGCTCTCAGTCATAGCTTGTGGTTTTGCTGTGCTTTCCTAGTTGTACTACAGATGGAGTTTTTGTTTTCCATTCTCTTTATTGCTTTCAGTTGGCTTCAAGAAGGGTGGGGTAAGATGCTTTTATCTGGTCATTATCTTTAATTATAGATAAACTAAGTTATTCCTTGTCATTAGTAATATTATATAAGTTCTAAAGAGAGAACTGTGGATGTTAATGGTGATTACATACTGATAATTTTTAAAAATTTCCTCAAAATATTTGCGCTAAATATAATAATTAAAATAAGAGCCATCAATATTTATTGAACTCTTACTCTATGGCAGGTATTGTGCTAAGGATCCATAAGGAAAACCTAAGTTAGTCTTATAACCATTCTAAAACCTATAACAGTATTAAATTTGACAAATGGGAATACTCATCAAGGCCACATAAATGATAAATGTTTGAGCTGAATGTTAAACACAGGTCTACCTACCTAAATTACACATTCTTAAACACTTCATTGTAGAGATTGTCTTTGGAGGAAACGAAACCACAAAGAAATTAATACAAAATAAACAATAATAACAGCAAAATTTACCTCAATATTTGATAATGCTATTTTCTTTACTGACTATTCTATTTCCAATAATAGCACTTCAAAATATGTTAGCTCATAAACGTGCTCATAGAATAAAACAAGCACATATATGTCATGGTCACTATTATACCTATTTTTTCACTTATGAAAGAGGCAGATTGCTTCTACTGTGAGTAGCTTATTTGTTTCATAGTTACTTAAAAGGTTACTTACTTTATACCCCAAATCTACATAGGAAATGAAACCCTGGCACTGGTTATTTTACACTAATACAGCCAATACACACTGATGCAGTTTTCTCTTCTTGCCCAAATATCTATTAACATGGAGAAAATCTGGATTATCTGGTGCTGAATGTGCAAAAATGAGGTTAGCTTTCAGTGCTGGATGATTGAATGCATCCTTGGATCAGCCTATCATGGTTTAATTGAACTACAAATCCAATGATAATTGGAATAGAACTCTAGTCCAAAACAGGACACAAATATTCTAAGCTTTATTTAATGAACAGAAGCAAATGGAGACTTCTGCTTCTATTCATGGTATCCCCTGACTAAATCAGTCATTCAAAAGATATGGCATTACAATATTTACAGAACAATTTATAGAGCAATAATTATGCAGTAGCCACTTTGTGTTCAATAAATGAGGCTAGAAAAATAAAAAGTAATGGAAGACTATTTTAAAATAACAGGTCCTCCTCTGCATTTTAGATTCTTTGAGGCTACACATACCTTCAAACAATATTAATGCAGTATTAGGTGCAGAGTAGTTACAAATACATGTTTTATTTGTATGTATGAACAGTTAGTCTTTGGAAGAAATAGATTAGTAGAGGAGGTATTATAGATTGCGTTCACTGTAGAGGTCATAGCATCTGATAGAAAATGCTTGCTTACTGAATAAGGATGTATACAAGTACTACAGTTGCCACTGTCAACATTTTCATCTGGTATTGAATCAACTCATTGGTTTAGAATGACCAAAATTAGTTAAGACAAATTCACTTAACATTGTCTGAACCTCTTAAAAGGTTTGAAAGCTGTGATGTTTATTTCTGAAATATTTTTGAAAGTATTATTACTTTAAAAATTCACAATTACAAATGCACACAAAGAGAAAAGTGATTGAGTAAATCAAAATGACAAAAATTATAGAGCTGGAGAAAAGTTGACTGGTGTCTAGGGGTTAGAGATAAAAAAGGGAGAGGGCTGTGACTGTAAGGGACAGCATGAGGATACCTTGTGGTGATGGAATAGTTCTGGATTTTGATTGTGGTGGTAGTTGTAGGACTCTACACAGGTAATACACCTGTTATAAATGGCCCAATAAAATGTAATGGAGTTCATGGATATATCAACACCGATTTTCTCCTCTTGACAGCATTCTATAGTTATATAAGCATTAATCATTGGGAGGAACAGGATGAATGATAGGCAGGAAGGACTGCTCTACTAATTTTGCAACTTCTTGTGATTCTATAATTATTTCAGAGTAAAAGTTTTAAAAAATGATTGAGCAGAGTTAATCTTGACTTGTATAATAGTTGTGTGCTGTTTTTCTCACCACGTACATTTAAATGTTTTCTACAATTCTAGTTTGATGCTATTTACAAGGTGTACATACTTGAGCTTTTGACAAGCAGTTTACAGGTGGCATATCAACTCATCAAATGCATCGTGTACTCTTGTTGATAAGTGATGAACAAACACATGGCATTCAATCTGATATTTTTCTTTAGAGGGCAGAATTTCTCAAGTGTTTTGGTCGAAACACTGTTGTGACACTTGCTGGTTTCTACCTTTCTTGCAAATATGGTTTTGTATATTTCACCAGTACCATAAAAAAAGTGAAATACTGGAGTTGTCCTGATATTATAGCTTCTCTGTGATGTCAAGTATACTTTGAAACAATATATCAATATTCTGTTATTCAGGGATTCTTTCTTGGGTTCATATATATTACACTTAGGGGAATGGTGTAGATCTTCCTCATAGAACATAAATAATGCTACAAGACACATTGCTAGCATCTTAGTGTATATGTATAAAAGTGCATGAGAAAGATATTAGAATTCTCTTGCCCTGCCTATCTCTGTCATTGCTAGGAACCCTCCACGGGCAAATATCCCATCTCATTGTTTCAACTGGCATTTCTGTAAAAAACTCATGAAATTAAATATTTTAAGAGTTATTTCCATTTTTGTTTCCTAGTGTATGATTGCCTCTTTGTGTGATTGGCCTGTTTTTTTTCTTAGATAATATTCTTTCCCCAGTTGAGTTAAGGAGCTGCATCTGTCTAAATATATGGAGCTTTTATTGCACATATTGCAAATATTCTTCTTTAGTGTTATCTTCAGTGGGAGGAGAGCAAACAGGTTGTGTTCAAGGAATTTAAAGAAAAAGCAAGCAAGCCTGGTGTGGCCGATGCCCTGAGAGCGAAGGGGAGCAGGAGCAAGAAGCCACGAGGAACACGTGGGCCGTGTAATGTACTGAAGTTTTATCGCGCAGCATTGAGAAGCCATGGCAGTGACCTAAGTCAGAAGGGTGCGTGGAATGAAGTGTGGACATGAGAGTGGTGTTGTAATTGAGATTTATTATAAAAATTCTTTTAAAATAATCTGTCTAAAGCTCTTAGCAAAGCGAATGGAACAGAGGAGATATTTAACAAATATCTGAGTTCATTGTTAATACGAATATAATGATTGCTATTAACATTTCTGTCAGAAGGACACTGAAGCCTGGTGAGGCTAAGTGATTAGTCCAATACCACAGCTATAAAGAATCACAGCTAGCTGTTTCTAGGCTAGATCTCATGCTCATTCTGATAGCCTGCATGTGAGTATTTCTGCAGTGAGCGATCTGGGAGCTCAGAACACAGATCTAGCCAGGGGAGTGAGCCTGTTACAGACCAACGCATTAGGAGTATTAACAATGACAATTCAATCATACGCTGGGTTGCTCTCATGGGAATCACACCAAGTGCATGTGATTAATGTATGGGAGGCTAAAAGATTCAGTTACAATAGGATTTACATGGAGTAGGTTTTGGGAAACAATATTATTCTCATTATAGAGTTAGTCTGCCAGGATTTACAAGTGCCATTTTTCAAAATTAAATAATCTAGGAGCTTCATGTTCACAAATATGCACACACTCTGTGGACTTTCAATAAATACTAGCTGACTGACTGACAGATAAACACCCCATAAACAGATAAACATTTCTAAGTGAACTATAGCCATATATTTAAAGAGGCAGTTTCAGATCTACCTGTATAAACTAGAGATTAAATATATGAAAAACATAGCAAAAATGCAATAGTGAAAATATATTTCTAAATTGTGAGTTCCTTGAATAGCAAGTGATGATAAAGCCAGGCAAATATTAAACTATCTCAAAGTAAAGTTTTGTAAAGTAACTTCACTCCACAAAACGGTTGCTCTTCAAAGTTATCAACAAATCCATTTTTGTAACTTCACATCTTTACCCCACCTATTATTTAATTTGTAAATGATGGAGACAGTAATCTTGTAAATATGTGTGATTTCTTGAGAAGGAACTATATAAGGAAACAGCTGACACAAAACTAAAGACAAAGTGGACATTTGACTACAGCTTCTCCTCTCAGTTTTCATTATCCTAAACTCTCATTAACTGTTCTTACCTAAATCAGTGAGCATTTCCGTAATCATTCAAACAAAATGTAGTAACACTTTGACCAAGAATTTTGAGTCTAATACTTACAAGTTGTGTGAACTTAGGTAGGATTTAACCTGAGTTTAAGGTTTTTCATCTCAATAGGAATAATACATTACACAGTTCTTTAACAAAATATTTCTTTAAAATATATAAGATTTGGTGCAGTGCTGGACATTTAATGGGCATTAAATAAGTCTTAGTTGCTGATATTACTTGTTAATTAATAACGAAAGTGACAATTTCTCCACTAATAAAGCTCCATTCACCGTAGTCTTTCTTAATAATAGGACTGTAGTGGGGAGTTGGATTGCGGCAGCTGAACTTACTGTATGAAACAGGACAAGTCTGGCTGAAAAGGAGGCTCCTGCTCTCTGGGCTGCCTTAGGCTGGATGCTTGAAACGTGTATGTTACTCTGGCCAGACCCGAGGGTGACAGTGAGGACCACTGACTGCCAGGAGCTCACCTTAACGGGAAGGTAAAGGGAGTGAATAACCTTAAGGAAGAGTTTGAGGAAATCCAGATCCTGAAATGACGACATGATCCAGTTTACTATATTAAAGGCCAAAAAGGGGATTTTTGTAGCTGTTGTTTATTTTGTTTTAAAAACTTGGAAACTAAGAATGGTTAAAATTTAGGAAGGCAGAGCATGTTTGTGACTGAAAAGACAACATTGCAAGGGGGTAAACAATTTCAATATGTGTATACACTTAGTAAATTACAATCAGAATTCTAAGGTATCTTGCTTTAGTGGATCAAAATAATTAAAAAATGTATGTGGAACAATAAAACTATAGGATTGCCAAGAAATTTTGAAAGAGAAGAATATTAGGGAAGAATTCCTCTATCAGTTCATAAAACTTATAGAGCTGCAAACAGAACAGTGTGGCAGTGACATAAGAATAGGTAAATGAATGAATGGTTCTGTTCATAAGTAATCTCCTAACTAAAACTATATGCAAAAATAAATTCATTCAGGACTACCTACCTTTACCTATCTTTCTCTCTAAATCTATTCCAGTCCCTATCAGCCTGCCCTTCATTTCTCTCTTTATCTGCCATAACCAGAACTCTCTCTTTCTCCTGACCTATTTTTCTATCTATCTATCTATCTATCTATCTATCTATCTATCTATCTATCTATCTATCTATCTATTATGTGTGTATGTATTTATCTATCTATCTAATCTATGCATAGATATGGAGTAAGGAAGAATATTTTATCCAAGATAACACAGAAGATATGGTGGAAAAGAGTGAGAGGACTGACACAGAGAATATTTGAAATGTCTTTAGAGAAGATATATCAACAACAGAATCAAAAGACATAATATAATTAAAAATGTTTCTAACACATGTGATAATGAGTTATTCCTAATACACAAAGAGCTTTTACTAATGAATAAGGAGCAAATTAACTCAACTGTAAAATGTATACAGGAAGAAAAGGCAAATCAAAATCTATATGGAATGTTATCTGGAATTCCATAATATGGAAGGTATAATAGTGTGTTATTCATTAAGATACCATTAGAACCTCCATCAAAAGTTATGGTTTCAAAATTCTTCTACCTCTATTCCCTACAATTTTCTTTTGGTTTGTGCTCTTAACCCATGACCAGAGAACTCAGTATTGTACAAAATATGCCCTTCCCTAAAATTGTTCCTTGTCCAAAATTTCTGGACCTTCCAATAAAAATGCCCAGTTGATTAGAGCTACTAACATTAGCTTGAAGTTGATTTTTAAGAATACGCACTAAAGTGAGAGGAGGCTTATGCCTTCTAAGGAATCTGCACTTGCACAAATAAAAGACACAGATATTATTGACCCTGTTTTTTAGACTGAGGGGACAGAAGAATTCTGATTGGTTATACAAGATTCTGGAGAGGGCTAACTTTAAACTGAGAATTAAATGCAGGGATAGCTGTCTTCGATTGAGGTTAATCTTCATCTTCAGAAATATAACATACATACTCAATGCAAAATACTCAAGCTTCTTTTTTAAAAACATGCAAAACATATCAGAGAAGACTCAAACCCAGAGAGAATTATATTACACATTGGATTTACTCTAAACTGTAAGCTGAGGAAAAGCCTCATAGTGGTGATGCTTGATAGGGCCAGTAACAAAGTCAGGAGGACTGTAAATAACCGAAAACTGTGTAGGCAGATGCAGAAGCTGGATCACTTAAGTACCTGGACTAAAAGATGGCAAATGCCAGAAATCAGTGCAGGTAAATGTAGAACACTGAATCCTGAGTAGAAGAGCCAATGTTTGCGCAAGTAAGACAAATAAAACAAAACACAAAACGAACAAAAATTGCTGCAGCATTTTGCCTGACAGATTTGGGAGTTCTGGAAAAATTCTCCAAAATTGGCAATACACTGTGTAGCTCTCAGGACGAAAGCAAAAAAGACAGTGACACGGTTCCGCCTGAAACACGATATAAATCACAGAGAGGAGGGGAGGTTCTAGCTGCTCTCTGAGGCAGGAACTACATCTCCAGTGTGCATTGTTGATATTAGCCACTTTTCTGGTTGGAAAAGCATGAGTGGCAAACAAGTCGGTTTTAATGGGACCAAAAATTAGAATTAAACTTTCTTCCACAATTTTTATCAAAATAGTTTTATAACTTCCCTCTAGGAGGTAAACCAAATATCATTTTAAGAGTTTGAATATCTATCAATGATTTCATTATTAAAACGAATCAACACTTGCACATTAAACGAATCTCCTAACCCAATATATTCCTTTCAAAATATTGAATTGACAGATATACAAAATTTTCTAGTTTAGGGAAACATTATTTTGAAAATAGTTCCTGTTGACAAATGCTGGTTTCTTCCCTCCATAACTTCTCTCCCTTCCCTCTTTTTTCTTTCCAGTAGCAGTTGCAGAAAAATTTTTGTTTTCTTTTCCCTAACTTTCTATTACTGCTATCTTTTGCTATCTTTGGGAAGATGGTAAACATATATTTAGTTTTCCTTCCCTACAGTATTAAATTATTTGGTATCTTTGACATAATGGACATGAAGTTAAAATTTTGGTGACTGCAAAATAAAGTTTACAAGATCAAACCGGTGATAGTCTCAAAAATTATTGTGTGCTCACACTGTGTGCACAGCATTACTTTATTTTTAATTTTTTTTCACAATTACAGCTAAATCCTATAATTACCCCATTTGCAAAGGTGGAAATGAAGGTTCAGTGGTTAAGATCTCAGGGCCAGTGAAACGCGGAGATGAGTTTCCTGAAGGGGACGGAATCTGGAGGACTGCTCACACACATGTCACTGCCCTACAGGTCCTGGAACCAACACCTTTAGCTCTTGTGGGGACACCATATCCACTAGTAGTTTCCAAATAAGTCAAGGCATTTAGAAATAACATTACATCTGTACTCTCGTGACAAGTGAGGAACTGTGTCAAATGCCGGGAGGGAGACAGTGTTCCAGCTCTGCCTCATCCTCTCATTTCCTTATACTTGTTGGTAAAATCACAGCCTGCTGGTTTCATAGATTTTTCCAGACTATAGTATAATCATTTAAGCTTATTTACTTTTTTCTATTTCACTGATGAAAGTAACTAAATAAAAACTCAGCTCTCATCTTTGTCTTCTGTTTGAGGCGATGGCAAATATACTTTCAGGTTTTATTCATCAGGAAGAACACATCCAACCTCATTTCAATAGTCATCTGTGCAATTATCAAAGATACATTGCCTGCAGAAGGAGAGGTAAGAAAGGAGTGTCAGGTGATAAAGACATGACATCCTAATTAACGGAGTCCTGTGTGATTGTGAAATCTTGTCTCCGCAGATATCAGTATCCTAAAAGCTGGTCCTTTAATTAGAATCTTCTTCTATTTTGTCTGAGCTCAAGACACAAAAACTCACTGCGGTCATCCTGCCTAGAAACTGACTCACTTAGAACAAAGATTTGTCCTGGAAAAAGAAAATCAGGGTTATAACAGTCAAGCTATATAAATATGTATATGGACTATCATTTTCTTGTAACAAATGGTAAAACGATATGCGGGTGACAGTAAGAGAGTCATGCGGAAGGCCTGCTTTATCACCCACCTCCGGCTGTGCTTCCCAAGCAGCACGCCCGCCAGTCCCAAGCCCTGGGCCATCATTAGTCCTTGCACATGGAAGCAATGAAGGTGTCTCTTAAAGTAAATCATTTGAGGATTTTTATAATCTCAAATAAAATTTTCTAATATTTTTTTCTAAGTTTTCCAGGTTTAAGGTTTTAATCTTTTATTATTTATTGTGCAGCAGTTTTGAAGAGCATGGTGAACAGCCCTGGGTAAATAGTCGGATGACAAAAATCAGTGCCGTACAATGCTCTATTAAAAACTAATGAGTTTTCTTTTTTCATATTATTATTGTTCTATCCTCTGCTGCTTAAAAATCAGTAGCATGTAGGTTTATAAACCTTTGGCTGTCGACCAGTAAAATTGCTGATAAATATATTTCAGAGATTGCATGGGAAAGAAAGTCTGCATATAAATTTTCTCTTCAACCACCAGGAAGACCATAGACATCCATTTGAACTGAACCTATTTTCCAGTGGTTTTTTTTATGGTGTTAGGATAAAGAAAATTACACATCAATAAGACAAAATAAATCTATTTCAAAATACAACTTTGAAAATTATTAAGATATTATTAAGGGAAATGTTATGGAATAAAGGTAAATATTCCTTACTTCATTCCTAATGAGGATTTGATAAAATAACAAATCATTGCAAATATTTATTTTGTAGATTTAATGAGAAAAAATTCAATCAGGGGACAGGTACACCGTTCTAACTTCTTTTTCGAAAGTCTTAAGTCTCTATATTTAGTTCTGATATTAAGTAGAATTGATTTGTGTTTGCCTGTTAAGTATTAGATATGGACTTGGTTAGAAAATTGTGAAACCTGAAAGCATATGACCTTATCTAATGAAATAAAAACAGAAACCAGGCACACTGAGAATCAGCACTAAATGTGAAGACATAATGACTTGACTATTGAGTTATTATTCTTGTATATTTCTGCATTTGTAAGTCCAACATGCATAGCAACAAAGGCAGGAAGAAGAAAAGAATGAGGGAAGAATGTAGAAAGGAAAAGAGGAAGGACTGAAAAAATGGGGGAGGGGTAAGAAGGGGAAACATGACTGGTGGGCGTGTGATGAGAGCTGAATCAGATATAAAAGGGCTTTAGGTCCTATGCTGCTTCTTTAACACAATTCTAGCTGTGTTTTTTCTCAGTATTTACAACAAAATGTCACATCTATCTTTTCAAGATAACTATCATCGTTGCTTGTCTTAGACAATGCTTTTGAAAAAGCTGCACTCTAATTTTGGATTATGCATGCCATTTGGACCTTCAGTTTATTTGTGGCAGCTCTCTGCGTGAGTGTACCGTTTGTCCTGTAATTGCTATCCTCCAGTGAGCATTTTGTGCCATTATGATCTCCTAGAACACTTTATTCTGGAAAAGATGTGGCACAGACTGATTCTTCATTTTAAAGATGCTCCTTTAACTTCTCATTTAAAAATATTTAAAATTACCTTCTGAACATTTAAAAGTGGGGAGAAACAGAATGATCAAAATCGGGACACATTTTTAAATTCCTACTGAATATTTCAACTTTTATTTTGGAAAGGAAATTATATTTTGGAATGTAGCCTGACACAGATAAACTCACTCATGATATGCATTAGTAATATAATATGTGGCCGGAAACCAGTTCAGTTGTAGAAACAGAGTAATTCCAAGGGCTTTTTAGCAAACCACATATACATACTGTTTTTCCTTTTCTTCTACAGGTTTCATCATGAATGCAGTAATGCTGCATTTTAAAATAAAGACTATCAGTTCAAGTGTCTTGGGTTTTTTTTTTTGGATAAGTAAAGAATAATGAACTTTAACTGTTTTATGAATGTTATATTGCCCTAAGCCATCTTTGTGATTTTCTGAAATGAGCAATGAGTGGTAGGAGAATGTGCATTTTAAGTATATTTAAGTAATTAAAATTCTCATTAACACTGTATCAGGGTCCATGTGAAAATATCTTGTAAGAATTTACAATAGAAATGAGTTTACAGTGAGCATAGACTTGTAAAAAATGATCCGAGGTGACACACAGAGTAACAGGATAGTTATAAATAAAGTTACAACGGTCAAAAAAGATTCTTCAGCAAAATATGGTTGACAAAAAAATTTAGCAGAAGCATATGATAAGACAGTATGATTTAGATTTAAATAAAGCTCTGGGCTTCCAGATTGCCAAGTCAAATAAGAGTACCATTCTCATTATATGATAAAGGAAAACACACCAAATCTGACAAGAAAAATAGAGTATCACTATGCAAATAATATGGTAAATAATTCTGCTAGAAGTAGCCAGTTCTTATGACATAGGTTACAGATGGATTCATGCAAGTATATAGGTAGAAATTTCCTGGATGATTTTGGGAGAAGCAGGGAATATTTCTGCTTTCCATGACTATTAATTTTCTCATCCACTCACAAGTTGATGATATAACAATGTCATAGACAGTAGGGTGGGCAGTACCTTTTTGCACTTTCAGGTCTCTGCCTGAAATGCTCTCCTTCCCTGCTATAGTTAAGTAACTCCTACTCATTCTTCAAGCCTCATGACAGCTTCATCTCTGATTGGAGGATTTCTCTAAGCATCTAAGGTCCTCAAAGGACCCAGTATGGCACTTTTCATTCTGTTGGTGTAGTTGATTTGCTCCTTCCCACTAGGCTCTAGATTTCTCAAAGGCATGCAATATCTCAGTTAGTACTGTATCCCCAGTACTCAACATGGTCTTTGACACTCAGTCATTGCTCAACAAATCTTTGGTGGATGGATGAAATGAATGAGTGACTCTAGAGCTGCACTTGGGAGTTTTGTCATCAATGGTTTTGGGGTGAGGGAGAAGTGAAAGAGAGGAAAAGACAGCACTGTATACGGAGAGAGTAGGTGGGTCTCAGCCTCAGAGCTCAGATTTCACCTGCTGCTTTTTTTTTTTTAAATGCATTGCTATACCATCTTATTTGGTTTCAAATACACAACACAGTGGTTTAACAGTTACCCATATTATTAAATCCTCACCTCCATTAGTGCAGTTACTGTCAACATAGAAAGATGTTACAGAATCATTGGCTATATTCTCCATGCTGTACTACTATCCCCATGACCAATTTGTATTATAGAGAATTTTTGTGCCCTTAACTCCTCACCCTTTCCACCCACTCCTCCCCCGGGTAACCACCTGTCACTTCTCAGTGTCTCTGAGTCTACTGCTGCTTTGTTCATTTTGTTTTGCTTTGTTTTTATATTCCACAAATAAGTGAAATCATATGGTATTTATCTTTCTCTGCCTGGCTTATTTCACTGAGCATAATACCCTCTAGATACAACCATGTTATTGCAAATTGCAGGATTTCTTTTTGTTTTTTTTATGGCTGAATAAGATTCCATTGCATATATGTACCACATCTTCTTTGTATATTCATTTATTGAGAAAAGGTTTTGTTTAATCACATTTCTACAGCTCAAGCTGCAGTGTACTCGAGGGCTAAAGGAGAGAAACAGAAAATCTTAATACAATTCTGTTCTGTAAAATGGGGTTTCCATGCACTCATTTTTAGTAGAGACTTTATCACACTTGCCTTTGAGAATGGCAATTTATATTTAGCAAGAACTGCTATTAATTAGTATTCATGGGCATAGCCTTTCTTTCTGTTTGTTCCAATGTTCCAAAATTGAAAGAAAAAATTGCTTGCCATTTAATTATATTAAATCAGATATGTGAACAACAGAATTTTGGCGTCAAGGTCTGTATTAGCAAATTGTGCCAATTAGAAACACACAGCAAGTACCATGCACTTTCCTTTTGCATTAGTGGCTTTTAAATCATATAGTGGCATAGTAACAAATACAGCTAGTATGGTATGACTGTCACATTTTCCACATGTTCATTTTTAGCTGCTTTGCCTTTTAAAGAAAACATACAGTATGCTGTAGGCCTACACATAAAATGCTTCCCGGAATATAGGAGATAATTTTATGCTTGAGTAATATGAAAACATTCTTCTTCAGATAATTATGAACACTTACTTTTTCCACATGGAAGCTAGACAAGAAGTAAAGACATACTTCACTTTGGGAAGTCATTCACTTTTAATACACAAGGCTGTGCCCTCTCAAATACTACAAAAAGAAAGTTATCAGATTTGTTGTGATCAAATGAAAAACCAAAAGTAAAAAATTCTAAAATGACAATTAACATCCATCACACAATGTCCCATTAAAAAGCAATTGTATGATAACACAAAATCCACTATAAGAATAAGTGTTGGTGGTTATCAAAAAGCATTAAATTTTTAATAGACTCTGAAAATACTTTTATATATTTCCTTCTTTAATATATATATATATATAAAGTGATCACTGATATAGTTATTAAAATCTACCATCCAGCTAGCCATTTTTTAATTAGTTCCATTTGTTCTTTAAATCTATATATTTTTTTGTCTTTTCTGGGCTTAATTGAACTTCTTTATGATTCCTTTTTATCTTCTCTATTAACTTATGTATATATTTATAAAAATTAGTGGTTCTAGGAGATCCAGTTTATATGTATGTATGTATGTTCAAGTAATATCACACCATCTCATATGAAGTGAGCACCTTATAACTGTACTCCTAGTTTCTTCCCCTCATCCTTTGTCATACTGTGTCATATGTTTTAACTTTTACATAGGCTATAGACACATAATGCACTGTTACCATATTTTGCTTCAGTCAGCTACCTTTAGAATTAATTTAGAATTAAGAAAAACATCAGTTTAATTTACCTCAATTTATGTCTTTTCCAATGCTCTTCACACCTATATACATTTCTTACATTCTTTCTGCCTGAAGAACTTGAACATTTCAAGATACTCTGCCAGCACTAGAATTTGCTAGAATAGAAATCTACTATCTCAAGATAACCTGCTATCACTAAACATGAGTTTTACTCATTTTTTTGTTTGAGAAAATACTTATTTCTCCTTAATTTTTGGATGATATTTTACTGGGTATAGAATTCTAGATCAGCAGTCTTTCTTTTTCTTCCAGTCCTTGAAAGATACCATTCTACTGTATACTGTCTTGCATGGTTTCTAATAAATCTACCATAGTTCTTATTGTTTCTCTGTAAGTAATGTGCCTTTTTCCCCTGATTGTGAGATTTTTCTCTCTTAGGTTCTTAGCAATTTGAATATGATATGTGTAAGTGTTCTCTACCCCTCTCCCAACCCCGAGTATTTCAAACTTCTTAAATTTGTACTTTGATGTCTTGTCATTTATTTTAGAAAAGTTTTAGCCATTACTTTTTCAGGTAATACTTTGGTCTCATTCTCTCTCTTCTCCTTTTAAGATTCTAAGTTTTCATATGTTAGACTGTGTTATATTGTCCCACAGCTCATGGATAAACTCTTTTTTCACTTGTTTCTCTGTGTTTCAGATGGGTTAGCTTTTATTGACCTATGTGTGAGTTCACTGATCCTTTCCTTGCTTGTATAAAGTGTACTGAGTCCACCGAAGGCAATCTTCATCTCTGTTCTTGTGTTTTATATTTCTAGCAGTTCCATTTGATTTTTATAGTTTCTATTTATTTCATGAAAATATCTATCTGATCTTACATGTGGTCTACCTTTCTATAAAGAGCCTTTAACATATTAATCATAGCTATTTTAAAGTCTTTGTTATTTCCAACATCCACCTCATATCTGTGTCTGGTTCTGATAATTGCTTTGTCATTTCAAACATTTTCTACTTTTGCCATCTTCATTTGCTTTGTAATTTTTTTGTTAAAAGCTGGACATATTGTACAGAACAGTAGATACTGAGGTAAAAGCTTTTTTATATTTGCACATGTATATGCCTATCCTTATGCTAAGCTTTTAGTGTGAAGGATTGTGTACATATACTCAGGAGTTGGGCTGGGTTTGAATTTTGTTGCACTGGCTTCAGATTTCTCCAGTTACAGGGTGTGGATGAGTTTTCCAGAGCTTTTTTCTCAATATTTTCTCCCCAGAGACCGTATAGCTCTCCAGCTGCATCTCATTGTTGTAATTGTAAGATACTTGTTGACATGGTGGTGGAAGGTGGAGGAGAGGGAAATGTTTTCTAATATTCTAATCAAGCCTCATTCTTGGGCTAATGAACCTGGGTCTCAGAGTGCTCTGGCCTTCACAGGTGCTCCTGTCCTTACTCCAGCTAAAGTGCTTTGCTTAGAAGATATTTCTGCACCTTCCCCAGAACTTAATTTTAGCCATGTTTCTTTCCTTTAGCTTTCATGGCTTCTATAAATGCCCTGAGCCAGTTTTGTGGCTCTTCTCCCTGCAGACTATCCCCCTATAGGGGAGCTAGGGGAGATGGGTTTGGGGAGAGTTTTGGCAGTGGCTGCTGTTATTCTCCCCTGAAAAGTGTCATGAAGCATATTAGGATTGTACACAATCTTCTCTGTGAGAATGTAGTGTGGTTCATGGAGGAAAAATATGTTAGAGGGTACAGACTCCCTTATGTATACAGCCGAAAATGACATTATACTCTCCCATCAGTATAATAGCTTTCAATAATTCCTTTAAATTTTTGCTGATTCTTCTTACTGACTTACATGGCTTCTGTTGGCATTTGACTCAGGTATGCAAATGGTTCTTTTTTCTCCATGACATTTCTGCCCTAAAGTTTAAGTTTTCTGTTCTGTTAGATTCAGGAAAAAGTCATTAATTTGAAGCTTGAGAATTTTTTTTTTTAATGTAAGGGTGAGATCAATGTTCTTTACTGCTCACTGAGATGAAACAGAAAGTTTAACAATGTGTTTGGTATATCCATTCTAGTGGTGGTGAAGTGGTATCTCATTGTGCTTTTCAGTTGCATTTTCTTTCATTGAAAGAATTTTATGCTCAAGTTTTTTACACATTGCCTAATTGTGTTGTTTATTTATATTGATTTCTTAGAACTCATTACATATTTTGGACAAAAGTTCTTTGTCATATAGATGCATTGCAAATATTTTCTCCCTGGCTCTGGCTTGCCTTTTTATTTTTTGTGTTTTTTGATGAAGAGAAGTTTTTCATTTATATGAACTATAATTGCTAAATTTTTTATGATTCTTGTTTCTTTTTAAACATTGCCCATTCCAATAACAAAAACATTCTTTTTTTCTTGTAAAAAATTCATGATTTTAGATTTCATGTTTAAACTCATCATGATTCATCTCAAATTAATTTTTGTATGTGGTATAATATAGGAATCAAGGTAAAATTTTTTCCTAAATATTTATGTAACTATTTCTAGCACCATTCTTTAAAAGGTCTATTCCTGATTAAAGATGGCGGCATGGGAGGTGAGACACAGGCTTCCTCCTAAAACTGCATATAATATGAAAATATAATTAATACGACTAATCCTGAAAGAGCAACAGGAAAGAGGAATGAGCCAGACTGCATACACCTGGAGAAATGAGCAGACCTCACAGAACAGGGTAACATACAAAAGCTGTGGCCCGGCAAGACCAAACCCTTCCCCCACCCCAGCTCACCAGTGCGAGGAAGAGAAACGGAGCAGGGAGGGAGTGGAGACCTGAGACTGCTGAATACCTAACTCTGGAGATCTGCTCTGGGAGCACAAACTACATTTCATGGTGCTTGCATGATACTCTAGTGATTACAGGGTTGGAAAGCTAAGACAGGCAGAATTCCTGGAGGGACTGAGATTCCAGCCGCTTGTAGAAAGCAGGGATCCATATCTGGCTGCTCTGGGACAAAAGAAAGTCAGGGAGTCTGAGAGACTCCCTAACAGCAAGAAGGCTGCTAAAGAGGCAAAGATTGCACAGAGCTTACTGCTCAGGAGAGAGGACAGGTAGACAAAATTGTCTGGGTGCACTCTTCCCAGGAGGCAGGGAGCTTTGCCATATACACTCTCATATTTAAGGAGGAAAAAGAAATCTTCCTCCTTAGACGATCTTCAGGTGCTCCAGCTCCTTGGCTTGCTACACAGCTCCAAGGCCTCCCTCCATGATAAGCAGCCTACTGTGCCTTTCCCCCAGCCAGCCCCACCTGGCTCACAAACTGGCAAATCCTACGATGGCATTAGGCCAGCCAGAGGGCAGATCTGTCTACAGCAACTACAAACGCAAAGCATAGAGGCTTATACCTGTGTGCTCAGCCCACTGGTTCAGGCAGTGGAGACAGGCATAGCAGCCGGGAAGCAGGAAACAGCTCTCTCCTCCCCCCAGGCACCAATACCACTCCCTGTGACCCCACTAGAAGGTGCCATATACAAATATGAAATTCCAAAGAAATCTGGTTCAGAGTAAAATTATTAATACAACTCCTAAGAAAGATTTAAATGACATTGATCTCATTACTTTTCCTGAAAGGGAGTTCAAAATAAAAATCATTAACATGCTCATGGAGGTATGGAAAGATATTCAAGAACTCAGGAATGAATTCCAGTAAGATATCCCATCATTGAAGAGCACAATGCTGGGTATTAAAAGCTGATTGGATACGGTGGAGGAGACAATAAATGAAATAGAAACTGGAGAACAGGAATACAATGAAGCTGAGGCACAGAGAGAAAAAAGGATCTCTAAGAATGAAAGAATATTGAGAGAATGTGTGACCAATCTGAATGGAACGATATTCACACTGTAAGGGTACCAGAAGAAGAAGAAGAGAGAAAAAGGGATAGAAAGTGTCTTTGAGGAGGTAATTGCTGAAAACTTCCCCAATCTGGGGAAGGAGATAGTCTCTCAGGCCATGGAGGTGCATAGATCTCCCAACACAAGGGACCCAAGGAAGACAACATCAAGACATATAGTAATTAAAATGGCAAAGATCAAGGATAAGGACAGACTATTTAAAGCAGCCAGAGAGAGAAAAAGATCACATACAAAGGAAAGCCCATCAGGCTATCATCAGATATCTCAACAGGAACCTTACAGGCCAGAAGAGAGTGGCATGATGTATTTAATGCAATGAAACAGAAGGGCCTTGAACCAAGAATATTTTACCTGAGAAGATTGTCATTTAAATTTTGAAGAGGGATTAAACAATTTCCAGGTAAGCAAAAGATGAGGGAATTTACCTCCTAAAAACCATCTCTACAGTCTAATTTGGAGGGACTGCTATAGATGGAAGTGTTCCTTCGGTTTAATAGCTGTTACCAGAGGTAATAAAACCACAGTAAAGAAAGTAGAACAGCTAATTACCAAGCAAATGCAAAATTAAATTAACTATCCCTAAAGTCAATCAAGGGATACATAAAAAGTACAGAATATGATACCTAATATATAAAGAATGGAGGAGGAAGAAAAAAAAGAACCTTTAGATTGTGTTTATAATAGCATATTAAGTGAGTTAAGTTAGACTCTTAGTAAGGAAGTTAACCTTGAACCTTTGGTAACCAAGAATCTAAAGCCTGCAATGCCAATAAGTACATACACATCCATAATCACCCTAAATGTAAATGGACTGAATGCACCAATCAAAAGACATAGAGCTACTGAATGGATAAAAAAAAACAAGACCCATCTATATGCTGCCTACAAGAGACTCACTTTAAACCCAAAGACATACACAGAATAGAAGTGACGGGGTAGACAAAGATATTTCATGCAACTAATAGGGAGAAGTAAGCAGGAGTTGCAGTACTTGTATCAGAAAAAATAGACTTCAAGACAAAGACAGTCACAAGAGACAAAGAAGGACATTACATAATGATAAAGGGGTCAATACAACAAGAAGATATAACCATTATAAATATCTATGCACCCAACACAGGAGCACCTACATATATGAAACAAATACTAACAGAATTAAAAGGAGAAATAGAATGCAATGCATTAATTCTAGGAGACTTCAACACTCTGCTCACTCTGAAGGACAGACCAACCAGACAGAAACTAAGTAAGGAGACAGAGGCACTGAACAACACAATAGAACAGATGAGCTTAACAGACATCTACAGAACTCAACACCCAAAAGCAGCAGAATACACATTCTTCTCAAGTGCACATGGAACAGTTTCAAGAATAGATCATATACTAGGCCACAAAAAGAGCCTCAGTAAATTAAAAAATATTGAAATTGTAGGAACCAGTTTCTCAGACCACAAAGGTATGAAACTAGAAATACATTATGCAAAGAAAATGAAAAATCCCACAAACATATGGAGGCCTCACAACATACTCCTAAATAACCAATGGATCAATGACCAAATAAAAACAGAGATCAAGCAATATATGGAGACAAATGACAACAATAATTCGACACCACAAAATCTGTGGGATGCAGCGAAGGCCGTGCTAAGAGGAAAGTATATTGCAATACAGTGCCACCTCAGGAAAGAAGAACAATCCCAAATGAACAGTCTAAACTCACAATTAATGAAACTAGAATAAGAAGAACAAACGAGGCCCAAAGTAAGGAGGAGGGACATAATAAAGATTAGAGCAGAAATAAATAAAATTGAGAGGAATAAAACACTAGAAAGAATCAATGAAAGCTAAGGGCTGGTTCTTTGAGAAAATAAACAAAATAGATAAACCCCTAGCTGTACATATCAAGAAAAAAAGAGAGTCTACTCACATAAACAGAATCAGAAATGAGGAAGGAAAAATCACTATGGACACCACAGAAATACAAATAATTATTACGAAATGCTATGAAAAATTATATGCGAACAAACTGGATAACCTAGAAGAAATGGACAACTTTCTAGAAAAATACAACCTTCCAAGGCTGACCCAGAAAGAAACAGAAAATCTCAACAGACCAATTACCAGCAACAAAATTGAACCGGTAATCAAAAACCTACCGAAGAACACAAGCCTGGACCAGATGGCTTCACTGCTGAATTTTATCAAACATTTAGTGAAGACCTAATGCTCATTCTCCTTATAATTTTCCAAAGAGTAGAAGAAGAGGGAATACTAAAAAACTCATCTACGAGGCCAGCATCACTTTAATACCAAAACAAGGCAAAGACACCACAAAAAAAGAAAATTACAGACCAATATCCCTGATGAACATAGGTGGAAAAAAATATTAGCAAATTGAATTAAAAAATACATCAAAAGGATCATCCATCAGGATCAAGTAGGATTTATTCCAGGGATGCAAGGATGGTACAACATTCAAAAATCCATCAACATCATCCACTACATTAACAAAAAGAAGTACAAAAACCACATGATCATCTCCATAGATGCTGAAAAAGCATTTGGCAAAATATAACATCGATTCATGATAAAAACTCTCAACAAAATGGATATAGAGGGCAAGTACCTCAACATAATAAAGGTCATATGTGACAAACCCACAGTCAACATTATACTTAACAGCAAGAAGCTGAAAGCTTTTCCTTTAAGACCAGGAACTAGACAAGAATGCCCACTCTCCCCACTTCTATTCAACATAGTACTGGAGGTCCTAGCCATGGCAATCAGGCAACACAAAGAAATACAAGGCATCCAGATTGGTAAGGAAGAAATCAAAATGTCCCTGTTTGCAGATGACATGATATTGTACATAAAATCCCTAAAGAATCCACTCCAAAACTACTAGATCTAATATCTGAATTCAGCAAAGTTGCAGGATACAAAATTAATATGCAGAAATCTGTGGCACTCCTATACACTAACAATGAACTTGCAGAGAGAGAAATCAGGAAAACAATTCCATTAAACAGTTGCATCAAAAAGAATAAAATTCCTAGGAATAAACCTAACCAAGGAAGGGAAAGACCTATACCCTGACAACTACAAGACACTCATGAGAAAAATTAAAGAAGATACCAGTAAATGGAAACACATCCTGTACTCATGGATAGGAAGAATTAATATTGTCAAAATGGCCATCCTGCCTAAAGCAATCTACAGATTCAATGCTATTCCTATCAAAATACCTACAGCATTCTTCAACAAACTAGAGCAAATAGTTCTAAAATTCATGGAACCACAAAAGACCCTGAATAGCCAAAGCAATCCTGAGAAGGAAGAATAAAGCTAGGGGGATTATGCTCCCCAACTTCATGCTCTACTACAAAGCCACAGTAATCAAGACAATTTGGTACTGGCACAAGAGCAGACCCATAGACCAACGGAACAGACTAGAGAGCCCAGATATAAAACCCAACCATATATGGTCAATTAATATATTATAAAGGAGCCATGGATATACAATGGGGAAATGACAGCCTCTTCAACAGCTGGTGTTGGCAAAACTGGACAGCTACATGTAAGAGAATGAAACTGGATTATTGTCTAACCCATACACAAAAGAAAACTCAAAATGGATCAAAGACCTGAATGTAACTCATGAAACCATAAAACTTTTAGAAAAAACATATGCAAAAAGCTCCTGAATATAAGCATGACAAACTTCTTCCCGAATGCATCTCCTGGCGCAAGGGAAACAAAAGCAAAAATGACCTCATGGGAGTACTTCAAACTAAAAATTTTCTGTACAGCAAAGGACACCATCAACAGAATAAAAAGGCATCCTACAGAATGGGAAAATGTATTTGTAAATGACATATCGGATAAGGGGTTAACATCCAAAATATATGAAGAAGTCACACGCCTCAACACCCAAAAAACAAATAACCCAATTAAAAAATGGGCAGAGGATATTAAGAGACAGTTCTCCAAAGAAGAAATTCAGATGGCCAACAGACACATGAAAAGATGCTCCATATCACTAATCATCAGGGAAATGCAAATTAAAACCACAATGACATATCACCTCACAGCAGGAAGGATGGCCAGCATTGAAAAACAAACAACAACAAATGCTGGTGAGGATGCGGAAAAAGGGGAACCCTCCTACACTGCTGTTCATAATGTAAGCTAGTTCAACCATTGTGGAAAGCAATATGGAGGTTCCTCAAAAAACTAAAAACAGAAATACTTTTTGACCCAGGAATCCCACTCTTTGGAATTTACCCAAAGAATACAACTTCTCAGATTCAAAAAGATATATGCACCCCTACATTTATCACAGCACTATTTATATAGCCAAGATATGGAAGCAACCTAAGTGTCCATCAGTAGATGAATGGATACAGAAGGTGTGGTACATATACACAATGGAATACTATTCAGCCATAAGGAAGAAACAAATCCTACCATTTGCTACAACATGGATGGAGCTGGAGGATATTATGCTCAGTGAAGTAAGCCAGGCAGAGAAAGACAAATGCCAAAAGATTTCCCTCATTTGTGGAGTATAACGACTTAGCAAAATTGAAGGAAAAAAATACCAGCAGACTCAGAGACTCCAAGAAGAGACTAGTGGTTACCAAAGGGGAGGGGTGTGGGAAGGCAGGTGGGGAGGGAGGGAGAAGGGGATTGAGAGATATTATGTTTAGTACACATGGTGTGGGGGATCACCGGGAAAACAGTAGCTCAGAGAAAGCAAACAGTGAATCTGTGCCATCTTACTACACTGATGGACAGTGACTGCATTGGGGTATGGGTGTGGACTTGGTAATCTGGGTAAAACTAGTAACCACATTGTTTTTTCATGTGAAACCTTCATAAGAGTGTATATCAAGAATACCTTAATAAGAAAAAAAGGTCTGTTCCTTCTTCCATTGAATTATGTTGTTATATATCTTTCTTGAAAATCATTTGGTCACATATATGTGTGCCTATTGCCATATTACATATTCTTTCCATTAATATACTTGTCCATCCTTAAGACAGCATCACACAAATATAATTACCATAACTTGATTATATGTCTTTGTTCTTTTTTGATGATGTATTTGAAGTTGCATAGTGTTTTATGTTGTGGTTAGAGGGAACAGAAGTTGGTTCATAAGACTTGGTGTCTTCTATCTGTTTCAAGTTCACTACCCAAGAAACACAACTTTTCTGAGCTCTTTTACCTTCTCGCCCTCTTCCTTTTTTTGCTTATTTTCTTTTCCCTCATTTATTCATTTTCAAAATTGAATACCTTGCCTACATATCATGTAAAAATGCTTTGAAACAGCCTTGCTGTCTATAACGTTATAAAGAGTTTTGTATTTATCCTAAGTAAAAAGGCCATGGGTACCTTCTTCGAAGCTTCAGATTCTATTTCTGTTTTTGACTTAAAGAAAAGAGAACCAGGGACACAAAGCCATAGCACAGTGACTGTTGTATTTCAATTAAAATAGTACCTCCTCATCACCCAATACGTCTATCTATAGTCAGGCAAAAACCCAATTAGTTATTAATTGATGTGCATTAAAATTCATTAACTCTGCATGTGAGGCCTGGGCTATAATTAACTGTCTTTCTTACCTTTTGTTCTGAAATCTCTAGGTAAAAGGGCCCATTGCTAATAAGAAGGAGAGAAACAGTTTCGCTGTCTGTAGTTAGTTAGAAGCAGGGTCTTCAGAAGGCTGGGGTCTGAGTGCCTCAAATATGTTATCATAACTAAGCAGTATTGTCAAATCCCCCAAAACTATTTTCCTATGTGATGTTTATCTTTGATGTATTTTAAAAGGGGAAAAATTATAATGGTTTAGAGTATTCTGATCTTATAATATTTGTACCTTAAATTATACTTTGTGTATATCTTCACAAATTAAAAGTCATA
Source organism: Smutsia gigantea (assembly GCA_032199065.1). Lineage (NCBI taxonomy): Eukaryota > Metazoa > Chordata > Mammalia > Pholidota > Manidae > Smutsia > Smutsia gigantea. The sequence continues at coordinate 64,758 of JAVSCE010013931.1, forward strand.
TTCAAATTTAAGATCCCAAAAAATACTCCCTGAATGTGCAGTTTCAAATAAATAGTTTAAAAATTATCTATTTTAAGTGATATGTATTGAAACAATACTCTGTTTTCTTAAAAGACCTTACAAAAGAGTTGTAGACAAAATAAACTACTTCAGACTTAACTGAAGTAAGAATTTTCCTAAATAGCTTGCATGTAGCTTCCCAACATATTTGGACAGAAGATTTGCAGTAACAGTTATACTGGAGCTTTGGTATCTGTAATCTACAAAATAACCAAAAATAGTAACTGTTACAATTACATACAATCTCAGTTTCCTTAAAAGCTGGGTATTAGGAGAATTATGCACAGACTTTATTTAAGTGAAGATTTTAACCCATATTGCAGTGTATTCTATCCATGGGTAGGCACAAAAGAAAGAGAAATCATGTGAAATGAGAAATAAAGAAAACTTAAAATTTCTAAAATTTAGAGAAAATTATTAAGAATTTTTAATCTCTTCACTTTTCCACTCTTGGACGACGGGGGCCCCAGGATTTAAATGACTTTTCCAAAGCCATAATTCTGTCAAGTACTAGAATTGTAGGAGACAACTGTTTCCTAACTAGTTCATAGCTAGTTCTCTCCAGAACATAATTATCTTAACTCTCAATTCATGTTGGAATCTAGAAAACTGTCATTCATTTTTACATTAATCTGGATATACTGTAGATGGCTCAAACTCCCAGAAGATAATAACTACATGTAATATTCATGGTTCATATTCATTTTAGTGCTATTATGTTCAAGGCACTGTTCTAAGTATTTATGTATATCAAATAATTTAACCTTTAGATTAGTCTTGGGAGATAGGTCCTATTATTATTATTGCCATTTCACAAATAAAAATGCTGGGGTTCAGAGAGGTTAAGTAATCTCAAAATTCCACAACCAGAACATAAAGGTCTGTGTTTAACAGTCTGTGCTTCTAATATCTGAATGTGAATGTTTACATATAAAATGGCCTATTGTGATGAAATGATACATGTAAATCCAATTCCATAATATCAGTGTTACTTGGAAATTTCTCCAAATTTTTAAAGTATTTTCAAATAATACCTGTTGAATTACAAATTAGATAATTGCCTATTAGTCTTGTGGCTTTAGATTCTCACTAGTTCTTGAGGTGAGAAATGGTTGGACAGAATTCCGTTTCATTGCTTATGTACTTAAAATATTGAAAAATGATTGAATTTGATGTAGTCTAATTCTTCTTGGTCTCTTTGCTAGCTCCTCTTTTCCATGTCATTTGCCCCAGTGCTAGGTCCCAGGCTGCTCTTCTCCTATATTCTCTCACAGGGTGTTTCCAGTAAGTCACTGGGCTTTAAATTCATGCATATGCCCGTGGCAATTAAATTCCTTTCTCTAGTCATGGCCACTGAGTTCCAAATTGAAATATATGTTGATTGGCCCTTTGACATTTCCACTTGAATTAATAAACATCTCAAATTTAATACCAACTAAATAAAATTCTGCACTCCTTGTGCTCTCAAACACAGATCAGGAAACAAAACCAAAACTTACTTAGTTCAATATTTTCCCTCAGTTTAACTCCACCCCTCTCCATCCAGTTGTTCAACCCAAATTAGAAGTCATTCTTCACCTCTTAACCTCCCTCACCCTTTAGAGTCAGTCCTTTAGCTCATTCTTCTTCCAAACCAACATTTCATAACCATCCCCTTTATTTCTTCTCCAGTGCTATCATTTTAAGCCAAATCACTTACATCTTGAATTACATGGGAGCCTGATATTTGATGTCTTTGTTTCCACTCCTTCACCTGTACAATAAATTCTCTATATACCAACTAAAGGTATCTTTAAAATGTACATCTCAGTATGCTGCTTGTGTCCCTTCCTGCTTGGTGATCTCCAACAGCTATCCATCTATTTAGAATAAAACCCGCCTCACCATCACCTCTGACTCTGTGTGATCTCAGTCTGGCTTACCTGTCTGTCTGATTTCATTATCTGTCACTCTCTTCTCTATGAACTACATTCCAGCCACAAAATCTTAGTTTCAGTTCCATGAATAAGTCAAGCATGCTGTACCCTAGTGCTTTGCTGCAAGAATATATTACTGATAACTGGGAGTTTCTGAAAAAATAGAGAGTTGCAAAGGTACTGGGTATTTCTCCAACTACCTCTCAAGGAGGAAGTTCCTCCCCTGGCTTCCAAGCCAAGAAATTTCAGAGACCTACTCAGAGCCCTCCACATCGGTGGGAGGGGAAATGATCACAGGGGCCACTGCCTGCCCTTCTCCTGAAGGTGCCTGGAGGTCAACGACCTGATGGTGGGAGACTGGAGACTATTATAGAGGAGGAAGAAGGTGATTTTTCCATTGATGGAAAATAGTGTGTATTTTTTCAGGGACCTAAGTGAGCCCTTGGAGAAGGCCAGGATTTGAAATTGATCCCTGTCTGGAGGGTCAAGGAATCCTTAACAGACAGTCCATGTGTTAATGGGCTGCTGAAAGCCAGAGGCTGAGGGGCTGTCCTGAGTGTTCTGCTGGAAAGGTATATCCCATACCACAAAAACCTCAGTGAATGGTTAAATGGCGCTATGAACTGAATTATCCTCCCCACATCCTCCCACTCCAAATTCATCTGTTGAAGCTCTGACTCTAAATGTGATGGTATTTGGAGGTGGAGCTTTGAGAGATAATTAGGTTTAGATGAGGTCCTCGTGATGGGAGCAGTGCCGTATAAGAAGAGACTTCAGAAAGCACCCTCACCCCCCTCTCTCCCTCTCTCCCTCTCCTTCTTCCTCTGTCCCTCTTGTCCTCTCTCTCCCTCTCTTCCCCTTCATCCTCTCCCTCTCTTCCCCTTCATCCTCTCCCTCTCTCCCTCTCTTCCCCTTCATCCTCTCCCTCTCTCCCTCTCTCTCCTTCTCTCTCTCTCCCTCTTGTCCTCTCTCTCTTCCCCTTCATCCTCTCCTTCTCTCTCTCTCTCCCTCCCTCTCCCTCTCTCCTTCTCATCCTCTCTCTCTCCCTCTCTTCCCCTTCATCCTCTCCTCTCTCTCCCTCTCTCTTTCAACAATGTAAAGACACAGCAAGGAGACACCTTCAAGCCTGGGAGAGAGCTTTCACCAGAAACCAACCTTAACGGCGCCTTGAGCTTGAACTTTCAGCCTCTAGAACTGTGAGAAAATAAATTTCTGCTGTTTGCCAGCCAGTCTGTGGTATTTTGTTATGGCAGCCAGAGTTAAATAAGACAAATGTTTTCTAATTTTCTGACAAAAACTTCTACAGAGAAAGAACCCATTTCTTGTCAGCCACCCTCAAAGGAACAATACTAGATTAAAACCAGAAAGGCATCTAGGATTTTACCTTTTCATCTAATGTCATAGCCTTGCTTGATCTGGCTGGGCTTCAACAGCAGCTGGTGGGTGACTTGGGAGGAGATGACACATGAAAGAGGATGAATCTAACCAAAATCCCCCTCTGCCCTCAGGTTTCTGGGGCTGAGTCAGGCCTAAATCAGAGGAGAAGAAAAGTTTTAAGTTGGATAGTAGATTAAAGGTTTTTTGTTTCAATATTACATAACATTGAGCTTTCCATACATCAAAAAGATGAGAAAAATAAGAGGATCCACCCAAGATTTGATCTAGAGTCAGGGAAGAATTATTTGACAAGTTTGAAGGGATAGTGATAAAATCGAATAAAGTTGCTTTCTGTTTCTTCCCTATAAAATACTGATTAATTAATTAACCAGGTACACAATTAAAATAATGCAATACCTGCCACCGAGAGGCACGAAAATGCACTATAGGAATACACAGAGGTGGTGGGAGTGGGAAGCATGGAGCAATTCATTTTGCCTGATGAGTCAGTAAGGCTACAAAGAGAAAAGGGGCTTTGAGCTGTGCTTGTAAAAAGGAATAGGACATTCTAAGATATGAAAGGATGGAGAGAGGAAGAGAAAGACATTCCCAGAGGAATAAATCACATAGGCAAAGGAAGAGCAACTTGAGAGTCCTTGAGGGCTCAGGGAATGGTGCTTAAGAAGCAAGGCTGGAGAATAAAGTATTTTTGGCAGAGAAAATTAGGTGATTCTTGTGCCTTGTTAAATAATCTATACTTGATCATAGAAGTAATGGTAAGTCACTAAAGGATTTTTTTCAAAAGGAGAAATGACTGAGAATTATGTGCACGTAGTAAAAACGATTTCTGATGAGACACGTATAGAGAGATGCAAATGGCAAGACTTAGAATGCAATTTGGGGCACCACCCACACCTAAAGGTGAGCAGAGGAGGCCCAGTGAAAGGTGGAGAAGGGACAGTCAGAGGGAGAGAAAACCCAGAAATAGAAGCCCCCTGAGAAGAGTGTGCTAAGACAAGGAGTAGACAACTACCAAATTTGCACAGAGGTCAACAGGAATGAGGAATGAAAAAAGACTGCAGGTTCCAAAGTTGTGTTTTAATTCCCATGTTTAGAAAATAAAGCCAAGAAATCAGGTAGTTGAGATGTTGAAAAACAAACAAAAGGAAACCACAGGGTACCAAACACCAGGTGTTACTTTGAGCAGAATCCAAATTTTTAAGAGGTGAATAATAATAACAATTTAAATTATTTTTTGCACCCTTAGAATCATGCAGGCTAGTGTACTGTGAAACTCAGAGCATTTTTTTTTCACATTGTTTTAGGTTTTCTCTGATTTTAAAGTATTGTCCTCAGGATTTGGTAACTGAATATCTAAAGAATTTTATCAACATCATGCAAATGCCACCAAAAGTTATATTAAAAGAGTAGAAATAAGTCCTTAATTTGTGAATATAACTGGAATTTTAAAGGCAGGGGGACCTGGCATGTCATCTAGTACCTTCCCCCCAGCTCCATTTTGCAGATGAGGAAACTGAAGGTCAGAGAGGTCAAGGTACCCCCCTCAACAATACTTACACAGTTACTGGCAGAAATAGGAATAGAAATCAAGTCTCATGACACCTCTTTAAGGGCATATTTTCACTGTATCACACTGGTGCTTCTTAAAAATTAGTGACTGGAAAGTAGAAAATGATCATTAGCAAAGGGATGAAACCCAAGCAGATGCTCTGGTGAGGGAAAGCTTATGGCACAGAGCGGAGACACAGATAACAAATGCTCTTGTATTTGCCATGGAGGAAGTGAGTTTTATGACTCATAACAAAACCCCACAAAGGAGAATTTTGGCAGTTTCAGGTCAACTTTCAGCAGCCCTTGCTTGAGACTCAGCTGCTTAATGGGCTAACTACCCTAGGTCCTCCTGGGGCCCATTAGATAAATGACTATGGTCTTTAGACCTTGAGATTTGGAGCTGAAGCTGCGCTTGCTGCAAGAGGCAGACTAGCAAAGACTGTTAACATTAAAGAGCAATAGATCATTGGGATTTAAATTAGGGGAAGCAATTCCAGTTCTCTTTTGAGGACATAGAGATAACATATAAGGCATTGAATAAAGTATGTTGTCAAGTATATTTTAATCACAGAAAGTTGAATAAGCAAAGTCATGCATAAGCAGTACCTTCTCATGGCTTTACTTCTTAATTCTGGGTAATACCAGTAAAAGTATTTTTTTCTACCTTTGGCCAAGAAATCACTCTGGCATTAAGATAAAACCTATGGTAAAAATGGAAGAGTCATTTATTATGTCTCTGAGTAGTACAAATAATGCTGAAACTGCAACAAAATCGAATATGCTGGGCTGGTAAAATGCACACAATCAACTCAGGCAGCCCTTCTAATGGTTACTACCAGTTTAACATCCAAACCATACTGCCTTTAATCTGTGGCTTTCCTTTTCAAGACCTCTAGGATTTCTGGAAAATTAAATCATAAATTTTTAAAAAATAGGGATAATTCTTCTTGGAAACATATGAATTTGTAACTAAGTGGAGGCATTTTTCTCCAGCCTTGTAGCCTTGTTACCAGTGGCACTGAGACGTTCTGGTTCTGTGACAGGGGAAGAGTAACCTTGGCCTTGCTGTCTGTCTGGATGACCTTTCAGAATTTAACCAGTTAGAAGAAATTTTGCTGAACTTACTTCCCAGTCAGGGATACCCTTGAGGCTGGGTGTGCCTGACTGCATTTCCGTTTGCATCTCAGAAGGTTTCTCCCCAAAGAAGGATGCATTAGTCTGTTAGAAAACATTGCAAAAGTGATGCTAATTCAAGGAAAGGTTCATTTCTTTCAAATCCCTCTAGGGAACTTATATCCTTCAGTTTTCAATTTTAAACTAAGATAAGAATTAGCGAAAATGAGAAGATGGGTCTGAGCCTCACCAGCCTCGAATGAGGAGGACTGGGTATCTGCTGAGAACTGCTGCACGTCAGTTATGTGCATCTCTCGATGAAGAGCGTACTGAATCATGAGTCTGCTGCCCCTATTACATTCTAACTCTCATTCTGTTGGGTAATTTTCACATTGAACTGGGATCAATATTTTGCTTTGCCAAGAATAACCACTAAAGAAAGTGATGCATACAGACCCTATAATTCATTTAAAAATACTAATTCCACAGTCTCCCTCCACTCAAGATTGTTTTTAAAACTTCTATGATATTATTTTCTCTTGAGTGATAAATCTTATACTAGCAGTTTTGAAGTGGGGGTAAGATACCATTTTTTGGGAGAAGCTTTGAAAATGTAAAAAGTTCAACAAAATCCTTACAAATATGAATCCATGGGTATCCTTCTTATTTTCCTAATCCTGGGCTTCCTAGCACTGCCTGTAATTTCTTCCTTCTTTGTTAAGCAGGAAGGAGCAAGCCAGAGGCAGAACAGTAATTAGCAAAGTGATGAAGGCCATCGTTTCTCGAAAGTTGAAAACAAAATATACCCATCTATCTTTATTTGATTGCTTTTTTGTGCTTTCCACCATTTCTGAATCTGGAAGTCTGAGGACAGAGGGAGATCAAACAATTTGGTGGTATAGGGATGACTGAGTTACCCTGGGTAGAGGGAGGAGGTGCGTGGGGCATATTCTCTTCTCATCACTGTCTATACATGATGAACAGCCCCCGAATGACAGTCTCCTTCTGAAGGAAAAAAAGCAAATTTAGAAAATGTCTTTTCAGTCCAGTGAAGCAATACAATTGCCCAGCATAAAAAAAACCAAAGCAACTCTGGGTAATAAATATTGGTTATTCCAAATGTGTGGCATGCAGAGGCTGCACATTACTGCCTTGAAAGCAGAAAAGTTTTCTTCTTTTCTGAAAGCAGTGACCCCCAAACTCTGTCATTAGTAACAATAATTAAAAGGTGCTCTAAGAGGGAATGGATGGATGATTGCCACTAAGAGGCACATTCTCATTAATTTATTACCAATTTTTAACTTGGCTTCATTAGGACATGTCTGCTGAAGGCCATTTAGGACTCAGGGGATTTGCCTGCACTTCACATTGCCTTCATATTGGTTCCAGGGACAGAGGATCATTTCAGTTTGTTGTCCTCCATGGACCTATATGGACAGGGAGGCGAAGGGAAATCTACTGCCTTGTAAATCTGCCAATCAAGGCAGTGGTCAACTTCTTCAGGATGTTCTTGGAACTGAGTAGGCTTTAGGAGACAGTTCCGGGAAGTAATCATCAGCTAAGCTGTTTGTGAAGCATTTTGCCTGTCATTTATGCTTCTATTGCAGTTAAGAAGTATGAATAAAATTTGACCCTGTCCCAGATAAATTAGGAACCTGGTCTCAGGGATTCTGAAAGCACTCCTTTGACCTTGTCCAACATAAATTAGGAACCTGGTCTCAAGGATTCTGAAAGCACCCCAGGCTAATGTTCCCTCAGCATGTCCCTGTGTTGTTCTCCCTGTGTTTCCAGCTGTCACATACTCATGAGGGCTGCCTCCTGGGAGAGGGTGAGCCAGCCATCTTGCATGTCTGACCCTAAAGCTGGGCGGCAGGTACCACTGCTCCTGACAATAGAGGGCTCAGCCCAAAGAAAATTCTAAATGGGCTCACTGAGCAGAGGACTTTTTATCTTTTTTAAAATACTCCTGGTCAAATAAATTATTCCTGTCATCTCTCTGTCTTGGGGCTAAACATCTAGATCCGTGTCCCTTGGTTTCCCCATGGATGTCTCTTGTGATGGTGCTGTAAGGACACAAACGATCTATCTCAGAGTTGGGTCACCACCAAGGAGCTGGAATTAGGTACTGTTGGCAATTTGTGACATAATTTCCTAGAGCTTCTCTTTGCCTCCTATAGAACAACGAATGCCATACCAATAATGCCCTTGAACTTTATGTGAAAGGATCCACTATTTAGGAGTCTCTAGAGTGAAGTTTTCCCCATCATTATTATTGTTTTCATCTCTAACACAAAAACCTGGTATAAAGTAGACCCTGAGTAAATGAATAATTGAATAAAGTATTAGTTCATGTCATGAATACAATGGCCTTTTACATTCTTTTCCCTACGGTGTTAGGTATACAGAATGTGATCCAAGATCATCTGAAGTAAATTCTTGAATACAAACTGGAAATTATATTTGTGTTAGTCATGTAAGTAAAGTATTGTTTCCTTTAATTTGGTGTATGGCTTGGGAATCTGGACTATGCTTTTTGGTAATTTTTTTTAAATAGTCCTATTAAAGAAAGAACACCCAAATTGCCATGATAAAAATAAGTGCACAGAATGAATCCATTATCCAGTACTCACAGAGCACTGTTTACCAATAATTAACAAATCCAACTGATATTAAGAATTTAGCCCCCTCTAATGGAGCAGACCACAGGGAAATATCAAAGTGCTAACAGCTGGCTTGTTAATATTCTCAGTCTTTTTTTCTTTTACAAGAGAAAACAAATGGGAAAGCACAAAAGCAATTACACAGTAGTCCTGTTTCAGATAAACCATAAATAAAAGTACCAACTGGATGATAGTATTACCATATCCCAGGTCATGGATTCTAACATTGGATATCAGGAATATAAAATGTCAGCTTAAGAAGCACTAATATACAAGCAACTGATTTTGTTCTTTTATAAATACTAAGAGAAGGACGGACCCAATCAGGGAGGAGCACTTCATCTCATTAAGTCACTACTACATGCCATCTGTTTCCAAGTCAAACCCGTATGAAGGAGCCACTCAAATAGCAAAAAGACCACACAGAATGCCAAATTTCACCTTGCCCTCGTGTATTATTTTTTATATCTTAGTTTATTTTGAACCATTGTGAATGTAGTTTTTGGAAGAGGTAAAAATGAAAGCTAAATCCAGAGCTAGTCCTTTCAAGAAGAAGGTGCTATCCTATTTTTTGAATCCCTTCTGCCCTTGTTCACTCCCACCTGGACACACAAACCAGGTCTCAGCTCAAATGTCGTTTGCTTGAAGGATCCCTCCCAGATACTGAGACGTGGAAAGCTCCTTGGCCACGTATGTGCGTGTCGGTTGGATCATCAGACAGCACGTTTAAGTTTCCGGGTGCTAAGACAACATTTACCTTTGGCACCATTCCATTCTTTTCAGTGCTCAGTGGAGTGCCTGGCACAAAGTGGATATTCAATCCGTATTTGTTGAGTGAATGAACAAGGGAATGAATGGAAAGTTTAAATGGTAAGGCTACAGTTCCAGCATCACCCTAAACGAAATAGACGTTTTTTGGTATTATTTTATGGGAATCAACTGGAAAGATACATTTAGAAATGCTTTTTAATCAGCAGAACTTTATACTTACTAAGGCTAGTATATGTATTGGATAATGTTCTCAAAGACATGTCTATCTTGGTAGCAACTAAATTGTTTAATCTGTGTGTGTGTGTGTGTGTGTGTGTGTGTGTGTGTGTGGTGGGGAGGTCACTTAGATCCGCTTACAGCTTTCTGCATTAAGATTCTTAAATTCCTAATGGTCCATTTGTGGAGGATATCTTTCTCTGAGTCATTGTAAGCTCTACTACTGAAGGACCACTTGGATCTCCTGAAGTATTAGACTCACTTTTAAACCGGAAGAGAGTCCAACAAATTATTATTAATTTGCGGCTCATTCCTTGGACCTCTCATTTCAACTGTTTAAAATACTAATTTTCCGAATTATATTAGGCTATCTCCCCTCACACAACAATGAAAGTTGGGACTCAGTACCCACATTGAGAGAATCTAATTATGTATGGAAATATTTGAAGATATTAGAGTCTAGCAAATAAAATTTAAGGCAAAAGATTAGTAAAATTCAATTCTAGTAAATGGAGAAGCATTATGATTTATTACCTTATACTTTGTGTGGTAATCAAACTATTTCAGTTTAAGTATGTCTGAAATAGTATATAAAACCAAAATTAATGTTCACACACCTTCATGAATACTAAATACTAAATGGATTAGACAGTGAAATAAGACAGACAAGGAAGGAAAACAATAGGTTTAATATACAATCAACTTTTCTTTTTGCTATCATTAATTTACAATTACATGAACAACATTATGTTTACTAGACTCCCCCTATTATCAAGTCCCCACCACATACCCCATTACAGTCACTGACCATCAGCATAGTAAGATGCTATAGAATCATTACGTGTCTTCTCTCTGTTATACTGCCTTCCCCATGTCCCCCCGCACCCCTGCATTATACGTACTAATTGTAATGCCCCTTTTTCCCCCTTATCCCTCTCATCCCACCCATCCTCCCCAGTCCCTTTCCCTTTGGTAAGTGTTAGTCCATTCTTGGGTTCTGTGAGTCTGCTGCTGTTTTGTTCCTTCAGTTTTTGCTTTGTTCTTATACTCCACAGATGAGTGAAATCATTTGATACTTATCTCCACCTGGCTAATTTCACTGAGCATAATACCCACTAGTTCCATCCATGTTGTTACAAATGGTAGGATTTGTTTTCTTCTTATGGCTGAATAGTAATCCACTGTGTATATGTACCACATCTTCTTTATCTATTCATCTACTGATGGACACTTAGATTGCTTCCATTAATTGGCTATTGTAAATACTGCTGCGATAAACATAGGGGTGCATATGTCTTTTTGAAACTGGGCTCCTGCATTCTTAGGGTAAATTCCTAGGAGTGGAATTCCTGGGTCAAATGATATTTCTATTTTTAGTTTTGATGAACCTCCATACCACTTTCCACAATGGTTGAACTATTTTACATTCCCACCAGCAGTGTAGAAGGGTCCCCCTTTCTCCACATCTTCGCCAGCATTTGTTGTTGTTTATCTTTTGGATGTTGATGATCCTCACTGGTGTGAGGTGATATCTCATGTGATTTTAATTTGCATTTCTCTGATGATTAGGGATATGGAGCATCTTTTCATGTGCCTATTGACCATCTGAATTTCTTCTTTGGAAAAGTGTCTGTTCAGATCCTCTGCTCCTCTGCCCATTTTTAATTGGCTTATTTGCTTTTTGTTTGTTCAGGTGCATGAGCTCTTTATATAATTTGGATGTCAACCCTTTATTGGATATGTCATTTATGAATATATTCTCCCATACTGTAGGATGTCTTTTTGTTCTACTGATGGTGTCCTTTGCTGTACAGAAACTTTTCAGTTTGATATAGTCCACTTGTTCATTTTTGCTTTTGTTTCCCTTGGCTGCGGAGATATGTTCACGAAGAAGTTGCTCATGTTTATGTCCAAGAGATTTTTGCCTATGTTTTTTCTAAAAGTTTTATGGTTTCATGAGTTACATTCAGGTCTTTGATCCATTTTGAGTTTTCTTTTGTGTATGGGTTAGACAATAATCCAGTTTCATTCTCTTACATGTAGCTGTCCAGTTTTGCCAACACCAGCTGTTGAAGAGGCTGCCATTTCCCCATTGTATATCCATGGCTCCTTTATCATATATTAATTGACCATATATGGTTGGGTTTTATATCTGGGCTCTCTAGTCTGTTCCGTTGGTCTATGGGTCTGTTCTTGTGCCAGTACCAAATTGTCTTGATTACAGTGGCTTTGTAGTAGAGCTTGAAGTCGGGAAATGTAATTCTGCCTCCTTTATTCTTCCTTCTCAGGATTGCTTTGGCAATTCTGGGTCTTTTTTGGTTCCATATGAATTTAAAACTATTTTCCCTAGTTCATTCAACAATGCTGTTGGTATTTTGATAGGGATTGCATTGAATCTGTAGATTGTTTTAGGCAGGATGGCCATCTGACAATATTAATTCTTTCTATCCATGACTACGGGATGTGTTTCCATTTATTGGTATCTTCTTTAATTTTTCTCATGAGTGTCCTGTTGTTTTCAGAATATAAGTCTTTCACTTCCTTGGTTAGGTTTATTCCTAGGTATTTTATTCTTTTGGATGCAATTGTGAATTGAATTGTTTTCATGATTTCTCTTTCTGCTAGTTCACTGTTAGTGTATAGGAATGAAACAGATTTCTGTGTATTAATTTTGTATCCCACAACTTTGCTGAATTCAGATACTAGATCTAGTAGTTTAGGAGTCAATTCTTTAGGGTTTTTTATTACAATATCATGCCATGTGAAAACAAGGACAGTTTTGGCTTCTTCCTTGCCAATCTGGATGCCTTTTATTTCTTTGTGTTGTCTGATTGCCATGGCTAGGACTTCCAGAATTATGTTGAATAGAAGTGGGGAGAGTGGGCATCCTTGTCTTGTTCCCGATCTTAAAGGAAAAGCTGTCAGCTTCTCACTGTTAAGTAGAATGATGTCTGTGGGTTTGTCATATATGGCCTTTATTACGTTGAGGCACTTGCCTTCTATACCCATTTGTTGAGAGTTTTTATCATGAATGGATATTGAATTTTGCCAAATGCTTTTCCAGCATCTATGGAGATGATCATGTGGTTTTCGTCCTTTTTTTTGTTGATGTCGTGGATGATGTTGATGGATTTTTTAATGTTGTACCATCCTTGCATCCCTGGGATGAATCCCACTTGATCATGATGGATGATCTTTTTTATGTATTTTTGAATTCGTTTTGCTAATATTTTGTTGAGTATTTATACATCTATATTTATCAGGGATATTGGATTGTAATTTTCTTTTTTTGTGGTGTCTTTGCCTGGTTTTGGTATTAGAGTGATGCTGGCCTCATAGAATGAGTTTGGGAGTATTCCCTCCTCTTCTACTTTTTGGAAAACTTTAAGGAGGATGGGTGTCAGGTCTTCACTAAATGTTTGATAAAATTCAGCAGTGAAACCATCTCGTCCAGGAGTTTTGTTCTTAGGTAGTTTTTTGATTACCAATTCAATTTCCTTGCTGGTAATTGGGCTATTCAGACTTTCTGTTTCTTCCAGGGTCAGCCTAGGAAAGTTTTATTTTTCTAGAAAGTTGTCCATTTCTTCTAGGTTATCCAGTTTGTTATCATACAATTTTTCATAGTATTCTCTCATAACTGTTTGTATTTCTGTGGCATCCATAGTGATTTTTCCTTTCTCATTTCTGATTCTGTTTATGTATGTAGACTCTCTTTTTTCTTGATAAGTCTGACTAGGGGTTTATCCATTTTGTTTGTTTTCTCAAAGAACCAGGTCTTGCTTTCATTGATTCTTTCTATTGTTGTATTCCTCTCGATTTTATTTATTTCTGCTCTAATCTTTATTATGTCCCTCCTTTTACTGACTTTTGGCCTTATTTGTTCTTCCTTTTCTAGTTTCATTAATTGTGAGTTTAGACTGCTCATTTGGGATTGTTCTTCTTTCATGAGGTAGGCCTGTATTGTAATACACTTCCCTCTTAGCACAGCCTTCACTGAGTCCTACAGATTTTGCGGTGTTGAATTATTGTTGTCATATGTCTCCATATATTGCTTGATCTCTGTTTTTCTTTGGTCATTGATCCATTGATTATATAGGAGCATGTTTTGAAGCCTCCAGGTATTTGTGGGCTTTTTCATTTTCTTTGTGTAATTTATTTATAGTTTCATACCTTTATGATCTGAGAAGCTGGTTGGTACAATTTCAATCTTTTAAAAATTTACTGAGGCTATTTTTGTGGCCTAGTATATGATCTGTTCTTGAAACTGTTCCATGTGCACTTGAGAAGAATGTGTATCCTGTTGCATTTGGATGAAGTGTTCTGTAGATGTCTGTTAGGTCCATCTGTTCTAATATGTTGTTCAGTGCCTCTGTCTCTTTACTTATTTTCTGTCTGGTTGATCTGTCCATTGGAGTGAGTGGTGTGTTGAAGTATCCTAAAATAAATGCATTGCATTCTTTTTCCCCCTTTATTTCTGTTAGTATTTGTTTCATATATGTAGGTGATCCTGTGTTGGGTACATAGGTGTTTATAATAGTTATATCCTCTTGTTGGACTGACTTCTTCATCATTATGTAATGTCCTTCTTTGTCTCTTGTTACTTTCTTTGTTTTTAAGTCTATTTTGTCTGATATAAGTACTGCAACTCCTGCTTTTTTCTCCCTATTAGTGGCATGAAATATCTTTTTCCATCCCTTTACTTTCAGTCTATATATGTCTTTGGGTTTGAAGTGAGTCTCTTATAGGCAGCATATAGATGGGTCTTGTTTTTTTTTTTCCATTCATTTACTCTTTGTCTTTTGATTGGTGCATTCAGACCATTTATATATTTAGGGTGATTATCGATAGGTATGTACTTACTGCCATTGCAGGCTTTAGATTCGTGGTTACCAAAGGTTCAAGGGCAATTCCCTTACTATCTAACTGTCTAATTTAACTTACTTCCTATAATATTACAAACACAACTTAATGGTTCTTTTTTTTTCCTCCTTTTTCTTTGTCCTCCATTCTTTATATATTAGGTATCATATTCTGTACTCTTTGTCTGTCCCTTTACTGACTTTGGGGGTAGTTGATTTGATTTTGCATCTGCTTAGTAATTAATTGTTCTTCTTTGCTGTGGTTTTATTTCCCCCTGGTGACATCTATTTAGACTTAGGAATACTTCCATCTATAGCAGTCCCTCCAAAATGCACTGTAGAGATGGTTTGTGGGAGGTAAATTCACTCAGCTTTGGCTTATCTGAAAATTGTTGAATCCTTCCTTCAAATTTAACCTTGCTGGGTAGAGTATTCTTGGTTCACGACCCTTCTGCTTCATTGCATTAAATATATCATTCCACTCCCTTCTGGCCTGTAAGGTTTCTGTTGAGGAATCTGATGATAGCCTTATGGGTTTTCCTTTGTATGTGATCTGTTTTTTCTCTCTCTAGGTGCTTTTAAAAGTCTGTCTTTATCCCAGATCTTTGCCATTTTAATTAGTATATGTCTTGATGTTGTCTTCCTTGGGTCCCCTGTGTTGGGAGATCTGTTCACCTCCATGGCTTGAGATACTACCTCCTTTCCCAGATTGTGGAAGTTTTCTGCAATTACCTCCTCAATAACACTTTGTATCCCTTTTTCTCTCTTTCCTTATTCTGGTACCCCTATAATGCTGATATTGTTCCATTTGGATTGGTCACACAGTTGTCTCAATACCTTTCATTCTTAGAGATTCTTTTTGCTCTCTGTGCCTGAACTTCTTTGTATTCCTCTTCTCTAATTTCTATCCCATTTACCATCTCCTCTACTACATCTAATCTGCTTTTAAATCCCTCCATTGTATGTTTAATTTCAGACATGTAATTTCTTAATGATTAAATCTCTGTCTAAAATTCATCCCTGATTTCTTAAATACTTTTCTGTACCTCCATGAGCATGTTTATGATTTTTATTTTAAACTGTCTTTCAGGAAGATTGGTGAGTTCAGTTTCATTTGGCCCTTTTTCTGGGGTTTGTGAGATTTTGGTCTGAAACAGGTTCCTTTGACATTTCATAATTCTGTGTGGTGCCCTCTAGTGCCCAGAAGCTCTAGTCCCTGGAGCTGCTCAGCCCCTAGAGTGAGGTTGGGGGTCATAGGGGAGCGGTACTGGTGCCTTGGGGTAGGAAAGAACTGTTTCCTTATTCCCAGCTGCAGTGCCTGTCTCCAGTATCAGAGCCAGTGGGGGGAGCACACAGGTGTAAGCCTCTGTGCTTTGTGTCTCTAGCTGTTTTGGTGGGGCCTCCCTCTGGCTGGCCTGATGCCAGCGCAGTGATTGCCAGTTTGTGAGCAGGAGCTGGCAGGCCAAAAGTAAGGTGCAGCAGGCTCTGTGTCACAGTGGGGGGCCTTGGCGCTGAGTAGGCAGCCAGGGGGACTGGGCACCTGAAGCTTCTCAAAGTTCTTAACCGGCTGGGCAGAGTGCGCCCAGACAACCTTGTCCGCCTATCCCTTCCCCCGCATAGCAAGCTCCGTGCAAACCCTGCCCCTTCAGCAGCCCTCTAGCTGCTAGGAAGCCTCTCAGACTGCCTGCCTTTCCTTTGTCCCAGAGCGGCAGGATGTGGATCCCCATCCTCCACAAATGGCCGGAATCTCAGTCTTTCAATCACTCCACCTGTCCCAGCTCCCCAACCCCAGCAACCTCCAGAGCACCACACAATGTAGGTCTTTGGCCCAAAGAGACCTCCAGGGTTGGGTGTTCAGCAGTTCTAGGTTTCCACCCCCTCCCCGTTCCAGTTCTCTTCCTCCCACCTGTGAGCTGGCGTGGGGGAAGGGCTCGGATCCTCTTGGATCAAGGCTTTCATTTGTTACCCTGTTTCGTGAGGTCTACTCTGTTCATGAGGTTTGTATGTAGTCTGGTGCAGCCTTCTTTCCTGTTGCTGTTTTAGGGCTAGTTGTGTTAACTATATTTTCACACTGTATGTGGTTTGGGGTGGAATTCCCATTCTCACCTCTCACGCCACCATCTTGAATGTCTCTTCTTGCTCAATATACCACTAACTTTTATATCAATTTCACTGTCTGGAGTTGGGGGAACTCTTGATGTATTTTTCCAGCTTTTAGCTCTTCTGATTTTGAGGAGTAATACTATAATGAATTAAGAACCTGCTGTAAGTCATCTTATTAGCCTTGTTCTAAAATAAGCATGCACTTACATTAACTATACAATGTTGAACTTGAAAATGTTTTAGGGTTTTTAAATTGTTCCTCAAGTTATTTTTATTCTAAAAGAAGAAAAACTCCTAAACTTCATACATGCTTCATTTTTATTTTTATGTTTATGTGTGTGTGATGATCACTCTGTTTCATCCTCATTTTCATGTTTATGTATATGTACATGTGATAATTCCTATTTTGTTTGATGTTATTTCTGCATCTTTTGTTCTTTTAGATTTCAAAATAAGTAAATGTAATAAAAGATTACAGGAAATAAGGGTTAAATTTAAACCTACCTTTTAAGGAAAATCATTGTATCTTTTCTTGTGTCTATTTTTTATATGTAATATTAATATGTATTCAGCATTTAAAAAAATAGTGCTTCCAATTTATACTGTACCATGAGAAATTAATAAATATATAGACTCAAGCATCTATTCTACTCAAGCTAATATTCTTCCTATTCAATGCCTAGTAATTCCTAAAGGAAAATTATAAGGTACCACAGCATTTTGTACTTAAAACACTATTTACTGACAACGTGTTATAGCAATATAAATGTAGTTAATCTCAGGATGATTTAAACTTGCTCCTTTCATGCATTTTTTGCTGTCTTAATATGCATGATATAACAGTAATCTTTTCATCAAGTTCAAGAAAGATGGAGAAGAGAGGTGTTTGCATTGATATACATTGAAGGGTTTTAGAATAGGTACAGCAGCATGAAATGGGGATGAAGCTATTGAGAATGTTTTAAAATATTGATAAAAAGGTGAAAAGCTGATGAGAGAAGGGAGTAAATTCAGGAAGGGTTGATAGATTAGAAGGATGTCTTCAT
Organism: Smutsia gigantea; assembly: GCA_032199065.1. NCBI lineage: Eukaryota > Metazoa > Chordata > Mammalia > Pholidota > Manidae > Smutsia > Smutsia gigantea. The sequence goes on from JAVSCE010013931.1 coordinate 82,451, forward strand.
TAAGTCTAAGGCCTAATGTAATCGGGGTAATGGAGTGAAAACTGGATGAATAAGAGTATTTTCAAAGCTGGCTAAGTTTTCAGGGATGCAGCAGCACCCAGTAATGATTAAGTCTGGGAGAAATCTACAGAATGGACTGTGGAGATAGCGAAGAGGTCAGAGAACTTGGAGACTACTTAATTGACAAAGTAGCAACCAAAATGGTGGCAGCATTTGGAGCTGGAAGAAACCTGTGACCTAGAAGCCAGTTATCAGTGAATTGGTTAAGAGTCCCTTGAATGTAGACAAAACCATAGGGGGATAGAAGGCAATAGCCAGACAGCCAGAGCACAAAGAGTAGAGACTGGGGAGTCAGAGCAATAGATTGATGGTTTGGAAGCCACAGTGAAGAACTATAGAAAGCCAGTGTTCCTCAGAGATGGGAAAAAGCAAGTCCCATTGTGAGACCTGCCAAGAAGAGTGGGCTCTTCAGGGACTGGCCAAGTCTCCCTGTTGGAAGGGAAGGGGAGGGGCACTGTGTGAAGAAAGCGAGAGAACATAAGTTGCTGACAAATGCTGCTGGCCTCCCACTTGGTCCTAGTCAAACTCTTTTCCCAGTTCTGTGAGCCCTCACTGCCCACATCCCACCCTGATGCCCCCACCCACACAGCCCTTAGCAGGAGAACCCAGCAAACCGGCCTATAAAGGGTTTCCAGATTTACTAATAAAAATACAGGATGGCCAATTATATTTGAACTTTGAGTAAACAACCATTTTTTTTTTAGAATGAATTTGTCCCATGTAATACTTGAGACATACTAAAAAGAATGCATGGTCTATCTGAAGTTCAGGTTTAATTGGGTGTCCTGTGTTTTATCTGGCTGCCCTAGGAAGGGCGCACTCATAGGTGTGATTTAGGATCCAGAGCTCCCCCGAGGGATCGGCTGAGGCCACATCTTTGCCTGAAAATGTATCCTTGCGACAACTCCCTGTCCTGCTTCCCTCCTTCTGTTCCATGTCTCTCCTGGTACCATAGCCAGTCACTTGAGCATGATCCTTTGTCTCAGGGTTGCTTCTGTAGAACCTGAATTATAAAGGAGAGTTTATTTAAGAAAAACTGAGTGTTCTCAGTTTGAAGGAGTATGCAGGGAAGCCACAATGGAACTGTGAGTCAGGAAGCAGGCAAAAGAAAGAAAATCACCCCAGTTTTACAGATGAGGAAATCGCCACTTGCAAGTTTCTTAACTTGCCAGGCTAATACAGTTAGAAGATGTCAGTGCTGAGGTTCAGATATAAATCAGTCTGGTGGCAAAGCCTGCACATGTCTCCACACCACACGCCCTCTCTAAGGCGGAGAAATAGGCATGCAAGGGCCTTAACAGCATGCCACTGAGTGCATCTGCACAGGGAGCACCGTGCTGATTTTAAAGGAGGGAGCCCACTGTGTATCGTGTGTGGTGCCTCAGACAAACAGATCAGAGCAGTGGATGGAATGAACTGACTTCGAAGTCTGAGGCCTGAAAGGAACACTGATAAAACTGTTAGCGTCCGGAGGTAGGATGCCTCCAGGTTTCCCAGAGTGCTGAAGCCATTGGTAGTGTCTCCCTCTGTCACTGGAAGAGCCAGACTTGGAATGGAAATCAGTTTTCCAAATGCCCTTAATAGTACAACATGCACATGCTCTCAGAAGACTTTCCAATATGAATCACATATGCTAATAGGCACACTTTTTTCTCTTATTATTTAGGTGTTCATTTAGAAACTTGTTCCAGGTTAAAAAGACAAACAGTTTAGGTGAAAATACAAAGACATTATTTTTAAAGTAGAGTACAGTTACTTTGTGATTTATGTAATACTCTTTGTGATTTCTTTACTATGCTATATTACTATGTAATTTCTTTATATTTTCTTTTTTCTCATTAACACACTTTCCTTAAATATGAAATATTAGTGAAATATAATAAATCATAATAGTGGTTTTCAATTGGAGGACATTAAATGAAAGCTTGGGGGATGTGTGACTGTGGAATGTGGAATATATCTTTGGCATTTGGACAGCCGAGGCTCCAAAATCTGGAGTTAAGAGGCAAGCAAAGACTGTTTTATTGCCAGTATCTAAAACAAATTTTATTGGAAACTTTTATGTTTGTAGGTCTGAGTAGTTTTTATAGTGAAGAGTTCCGAAAACTGCTGTAAAATTTTGCCTTGGGGGTTATGATTACATTTGTATCTTTCCCAAACTTATATAAATAAAAAAGACAGTTTTTTACTGTGAAAGCTTAAAAGGTTAGAGTGGTATTTGGTCTGTGATGAACCCTTTATAGGTTTGATGTTATGGGAATTTATTTTTAAAGTATCAATAAAAATACAACTTGAGAGGTCTTGATAAGGAATGCAGGAAACTTGATGCTGAAGTTTCCGTTCAAAATAGACTCACTAAAGATAATTCAATTAATTTATTGTACTATGCAAACTATCTTTAGTATTAGCTGATGCTACAATTTTACATGATTGGGTTGTGTAATTTCTAATGGTTTTTTTTGTTGGCTAGACAGTAACAGGAGGTGGAGTTTTCGTTGCTAGAGCTGTTTGAGCATAGGCTGGACACCCATGTGGCTGGGAAATGATAGGGGAAAATGACATATTTTGGAGGAGATCAGAGGAATCCCAAGATCCCTTTCCAAGCCAGACACTGTAGTTTTTAAGCTGCAAGGGAGGTTGATTAAAAATAATATGTGGAAATGTTCCCCTTTCTTCCTCTTCCTTCACACTAGAGATTTTATCTTGCAAAACCAGGTTCTATACCAAAGAGAAACAAGAGAGGCACAAGGAAGAAAGGGAGGAGGGGAATATTTACAGTATAAATCATGTATCACACATGATCTAAAATAACTCTGGAAAAAAGTAGTATTTCCTAATTTTTGAAGTGAGGTGACCAAGTCACTGTAGAGCTAGCTGTCAACTCTGAGTCTTCTTGATACCCAGACCTGTACTTTTCCCTATTATATCAATTTTTAAACTTTATTACTTTGAGTAAAAGGTGAGGTGATAAGTGAAGAAGTGATTGCCAATTTAGTATATGTAATAATATATAATAAATAATATGGATTTGGGCTTCAAAAGCAATTATCTGGATACTTCTGGGTCCATCACTCAGACAATCAACAAATATCTTTTGGGCACCTATTATATGTCAGAGACTGTCCTGGGCACTGTAGATGCCACAGTAAACAAAATAGAGTTCTTACCTTTAGAAAGCGTACCATCTGGTTGGGGAGGAAACCAACATACATATAAAAGTAAGACAATTCTAGGCCTTGGTAAGTGCTTTGAATAAAGTGAATTTGATTTGGTGAAGGGGAGAAGGGGCTGAGGATGCTAAGAAAGGTTAAATACAGTTGAGAGCATTGGAAGCCATGCCAATGAATTTGAGTTTGATCTTGCAGTAGTGGGGGATCCCATAAGAATATTTTTCCTAAAAATTACAGGATTAAATCTGTGTTTTGGACAGTTGCCTCTACTGATAATGGAAAGGGAAGAAAAAGTAGGAGGTTCTTAGGGTAAGTCAGGAAATGGTGATGCGATTACCAAGGTGGTGAGGATAGATTCATGAACTGTTAGTGAAATATAAGGGCAGGTGTTAGTGACTCGATGTAAAGGATGAGGAAGGCGATGAGCTGTGCAGTGGCTAGATTAGAGAGATGGAGGCTTTAGGAGGAAGCAGGAAGCAGAATAGATGTTTTATAGAGACTAAAATTTGATTTTGGATAGGCTGAGTTTAAAGTACTTGTGGTATCATTCAACTTTATTTTCTTCAGTAGGCATACAGAAATACAGTATTCTTCTGAGAGCAGATGGGAAGAGAGAAAAATTAGGGAGTGAGCCACTTAGATGTGCCAGCTGAAGCTGTGCTGTGAGAATGGTGTTGCAGACAATGTTAGAATTGAGGGGCAATGGCAGTTGGGCATCCAGTAAGAAATATCTGTGATTATCACACTTTTCTTTGAGTAATATTTTTAGAAACTAAGAAGCGCCAAAGCTACTTGAAAAATACAGTCAACACAGGAAATTTCTCTTCTGTGTGTCCACATCCTTCCCTGCCCTAGACCCCCTTTCCTTCCTCTTTCACTCTCTTGCTTCTCCCTATTTTCATGCAACTGCTTCATTCAAATTAGATCATCCTCTCCTCTTTTCTCCTCAATCTCATTCTCTTCCTCCGCCACATGCATATCACTTCTCATTTGGCTTTAATGGCATTTTATAGGATTCTCAGCCTTTCCATTTCCTTTGTGGAAAATGACTCTTCAACAAAGAAAATAAAGGTCCCAGGAAGAAGAATGCCCTTACCTCGACCTTGCATATATGATCAACAAGGTTTGCATGACATACTGCAAAGATCAGGGCATCTGTTGCCAAAAACCTGGCTTTCCAGGCCAGTATTTCTACTTAGAGTATGAGCTAGGTCATTTGCATTAGCCCTTTGAATCTCTTTGTTTCTCGTAAGAACACAGTGTCACAGTATTGTAACACGTATTAAATGAAATGATATTTGTAGATGTGTTATACAGAGGGCTGTACAGATATTGGGTTTTCATCTATTGTCTGGCTTATTCAATAAATGTTTGTTGGATCACCTCTATTAAGGATTCTTGGATCTACCCCTGTAGATCTCAGTCTCTATCAAATTGTTTCTTTGAGTTTCTATAGTTGCCAGGATTTCTGGCCTTCAGTATGTTTTTAATATCCTCTTGTATTTTTTGTTGCATTGGGTTTATCTTAAATACCACACGTATTAAATTATTATATAAAATGTGTATCACATAATTATTATGAAATTATACTAACAATATTAAATGTTTACTTTCTGATTATGCCTTTTCAATAATATTGACTTCTCTTTTTCTGTAAAACTTTTTCATTCAGTTTTCAATGGTATACAAAGAACATAAAAATATTAAAAATACTCTATAAAACTAAACATAAAGGCATAGTAACCAAAGAAGGCTATTGTTTAGTTAAGTTCTCAGTCAGCCACGATTTTTATATTGCCTACTAAATTGTATTTACTTCTAAAATTTCTCCTTACTATAAAATATTCAGAATTTACTTGAAGACCTTGTCTTAAAAACTTGAGCTTGAAAACCATGATTATTTCTTAGACCCTCTTAGGGACCTCTCTTTATAGTGATCTGACCTCAGAAGGGCATTGCACTCCAGGCTGCAGCTCTCTTTCTTTTCTATCAGATGCAGTAAAGCTCCATTCCATGCTATGTTAATAGATTTGGCTAGATTGCAGTCCAAATCTAGGACAAATAAACTGTGGAGAGTAATGATGATGAAAACATCATATTAGACTCCAGGCTTTATTTATTAAAACAAAGGCAATGTCAGATATCTCTAATGTTATATTTTCAAGAGCTAGCATAGAAATCATTCATAAAAGGTTATGTTGAATGAACAAATGTCATGTGCAGCAAGATTCCGGTTATAATTTCACAAATATTATTTGATGCAGTTAAGAGTCCTTCATCAATTAGAGAGCTTGCACTTGTTGTCCTCTGGCTCCTTGCTGCTCCTTCGGCATCCCCAGCTTGTTCCTGCTTTAGACTCTTTCCCTTCAATATTCTTTCAGAATGGCATTCCCTCCCTCTAGTAGGTCGGCCTCTGTGTCCTTTGTTTCCTCACTTTGTTATGATCTCTCCTCGAATGCCCTTCAGAGAGTTGTTCCTTGACCACTTCGTTTAAATTGTCTTTCTCTGCCTTGTTCCTGATTACTAGTCTCTGTTTCCTTTTCCTAATCTATTTTTATTTGTATTATTTATCCTTACCAGAATTTAAATATTCATTTGTACACTTGTATATTGTCTGTCCTCCTTCCCACCCACCAAGACTACAAGGTAGGGATCTTGTCTATAGAGATTGCTGCTCTATACCCAAAGGTATTTATTATATTTTTTATATTTTTATGTTTTTTCTTAGAAGAAAACCTGGAAAGTATTAGCTGTTCAATAAAAATGTGTTGAATTGATAAACAGATGCCTAATATTTACATTTTATTTTTCTCCTTGGAATCCTGGAGGATCTTTGAAAGTAGAAATTAAATCTTATGTCCCATCAATCCACAGTAGATCAAAGTCACTGAATAAATGTTTAAATTTCCAATTTATTGGGGACTTGTTATAAGCCAGGCACTTACATTTTCTCATTTAGTCCTTGAAAAAAACTTTCTGTGGTGGTTATTATTATCCCTTTTTAGTGATAAGGAATCTGAGACACAGTTAAGTAATTACCTAAGAATCATCTAGTTAGTAACTGGTGAAGCTGGCATTCAAATATCATTTAGTTTGAAGCTGGCATTCAAATATTTAGTTTGACTCAAAACTCTTCTCTCTGTCACTAAGCTATGCTCCATCTTCTGTGGAGGCCTTTAGAACCCTACTGAATGGAAACACATTGCATTTTATTTCTATTTTACAATCCAGTAGCAAAGTTTTCCACAGTCTACTAAAACCAAACCTGCAATTCAATTCTACTCTCATTGAGTCAGCCTGAGGAGAATGCTTTTACATTAGGCAGATGTTTCCAATCCTCAAAACTTTCAGGCTCCAAACATAGCCTCCCTGAACCTGAAGACCCCTAGATTTTCTTCTATTATAATTCTTTCAACCAGAACATTGCACCTGAGTGAATCTTATCTGTTCTATATCCTCCCATTTGTGGTCATACAAATACAACTTTATATATTAAAATCTATGTTACTGATATGCTAGGTATTAAATGATATGATGGAGAACAGAAGTTGTTAATCTATTATTTAAAAAAAAACAAAGATTTCAATACAGAATTGGACCCCGATATATGAAATCAAGGAGAAAATTATCAAAGGAAACTAACTTGTGCCAGAAAAGTTAAGTAGATAAGAAAGGCTTTATTTAACACTATTATAATAGGAGGAAGAGATTGAACTCAACTCCTCTGAAATAAAAGGTGGGAGAGGTTTTAAACACTGAGGTGAATTAGGGAAAAAGTACTGGAGGACATTAGTGGGGAAGCCGGTCAATGTGATGAGGTCATCTGTGTTTGTTAATCGACGTTAGGCCCACCCTCCTGCAAGACTGGGAGAGAGAGGTGCTATCGTTCTTGATGATCATAGTTCAAAAGGATGGCTCGTAGGTCCTTGAGATAGACATTGCTCGGTTATAAAACTCTCAAGAATTTGGGAGAAATTTTATATCTCAAAGGGGCAGAGAAAGAGTTTATAACCTTGCCAGTGTGAATCCTTTAAGAGAAGGGAGATCAGTGTCCTACAGTCAGGCAGAAAGCTGTCTAAAGTTTAGCCAAGCTGTGGGGAATATTAAGACCTTACTCAGTGTAAATAGGTGGTCATCAATGTGTACCAAATATTTCTATTCATAAAGTTGGATAGTAATTGTGCCTTTAGCTAATGTCAATAAATAGCTTTGGGATTTTCTTTTGAGTCTGCCTGGTAGTGTGGTTATTACTGTAGTTTATCAGATGAATTGTCATGAACCATAATGAAAGGCTCTTTTGTCTATTCCAGAGGCTACTATCTAGTGAGGGCTCTTTGGGAGATAACTCTCCCACTTTGTTAACTAACCCCAAAGGCCAGTTCCGAGTAGGAACTCCAGACCTTCTTATGATAGGTCTGTGGGTGGAAAGGATTATTTCAGAAGGCTAAATTTTACATGCTTCAGAAAACAGCATTTGTTATGGTATTCAATAGCTGTGTTCTGGAAAGTTATGTGGATATAAAAGTTTTGGCAATGGAATTTTATATCCTGATGCAATTTATTCATTCAACGAATATGTGTTGAGTATATTACTTACTATGTACTAGAAACACTTCTATGCACTGGGGATTAGTCAAGGAACAAAAATGCTTGCCTTCCCAGAGTTTGTATTCCAGGTTAGGGGATGGGAGGGAGACAGTAATCAATAAATGTAACATATAAGTAAATTACATAGTAAATTAAACAGCAATGAGTACTAGGCCAGGTAAAAAGGATTGAGAAGGCAAGGCGTGTAGTAGGGACAGATTATCATATTAAGTAGGGTTTTCAGGACAGACCTCATTGAGAAGATGACAATGGACAAAAACTTGGAAGGGATTAACCCAGAAGATTTCTGAGAAAAGAGTGTTCTAAGTGGAGGAAACAGCAGTGCCATGTCCCACAGGTGGCGATATGCCTGGTATTCCTGGATCAGTAGTTCAGTGTGGCTACAACCTAGGGAAGAAAGGAGAGGGTAGTAAAACCAGAAGGGGAGCAGTGAAGTCTAGGCTTTAAGGACCACATAGGCTTTAGGGCATGAAGGTTGACCTTAGGGGAACAGTTGATTATTGATGTAAATAACCTTTTAAAGCAATTACACAGTATAGGAGCAAATACTATTTTGCAGAAAATTACTTCAAAGTAATGTGCTTTATTAGTTCTAGATTTGGTTTATAATATATTTTTAAAAGAGTTCACCTATAATTTCAAAAATTTTGATGAAAACAGGAAACTAACTTGCAATGAGACAAAAATTGATCACTCAAATAATAAAAACAGCCTAAATACTTACTTATAGATTTTAGTGATTTCTTTCATTTCTTAACTGATTGTCATCCTATTTGCAGCCCAACAGGCTTTGGTCGTTTGACTTTATAATATTAGGAAAATGATGTGTACTTCAGTCTCCCAGAGAAAACTCAAAAATCACTTTCTTTGAATAACACTGTGCAGTGATCCAAGCAAAATACAAAGCAACTGATTCATAGTAGAGGTTCCATTATTATCCAGATATTTGGACAGAAGTACTTAGTGTCTATTGATACCACCTATGCACACAATTTTTGACTTGATAGTGTGGGGCTCAATTCTGAATCCATATCTTTATTATTTATTTTTGTTAATAATGGAAGAACACTTTCTGATGTCCATGGGATATTTATATCAAACACACTAATCTCAGAATCTCCTGTGAAATTTGGAAGATGTATTTATATGCATCTCAGTGTTCTACCAACAATCAATTCTATGACTCAGTGACCCAAATGGACACACCATTTTTATAGGCGATATGTGCAATGGAATGCATGCAATGCAAGTGAAAATGATACTTTTGTTTTGGTCTTTGCTGTTCTTAATTATCTTGGAAACCAAAAAAGAAATAAAACTATTTCCATATTCATCGAAGTATTTATCATGTTATTGAAGAAGCTATTTTAATTAAAGGACAAATATAATCATAAGAAATGTCCCATCCAGTTAATCATCAAATATTCCATTTTGTCCATTGATGTGTAGTTCAAAAATTCTCTCATGATATAGAAGTTAGAAAATTTTTACTAGTAGTTTTATCCTTTACCAATTTCAGTCTTTATTCTTCAGCTCTGAGCTATTTCCTATAGGCAGTACAATCTCTCTGTTTCAGATGCTTAAAAATTTTACTTTTGTGCACATCTAAAGTAAAAATTTTGATATCCAAATAATGCCATGATGTTTAAAGGTCCAGTGGTTACTCTCTAGAGAAGTGGTTCTTAACCTTCAGTGTGCTGATGAATCAGCTGAAGACCAGATTTAAAATGCAGCTTCTTGGTCCCATCTGGCCTGTAAACCAAGGAATGATAAGACTGAAGTAGAAACCAAGCGGCTTTATTTTTAACAAATTTCCAGTTGACTCTTCCGTAGTTCTACACATTGAGAATTGCACTTAAAAGAAATAAACTATTGAGGTATATTATACATACAATAAAATATACATATTTTAGTTATGTAGTCCCATGAGTTTTGAAGAATGTATAAACTGTGTATAAATCATCCCAATCAAGATGTAAAACACTTGTATTACCCTATAAAGTTATCTTGCACTCCACTCCAGGCAACCAGAAATCTGATTTCAATTACTATAAATGAATTTTGCTGTTTTCTAGAATGTAATATAAATAGAATCATAAAGTATGTACACTTTTGTCTACCTTCTTGTTCAACATAATAATTTTAAGGCCCATCTATGATTTTATGTGTATTTGTAGTTTTTTTCCCTTTTTATTCCTGAGTAGTAATCCATTATACAGATATACCACCATTTGTTTCTTCCTTCACTTCTTGATTGACATTTGTGTGGTTGCACTTTTAGGATATTATGACTGAAGCAACCATGAATGATTGCATGTAAGTTTTGAATTTTTCATTCCTATTAAATACCCAGGAGTGAATTGATAGGCTAAATTATAAGTCTATGGATAACTTTATTAGAAACTGGCAAACTGTTTTCCAAAATGGTTGTGTCATTTTACATTCTCACTTGTAAAATATGAAAGTTTCAGTTGTTCTACATCCTCTAGCAATACTTGGTGGTTAGTCTTTTTTAGAGTTAGCCATTGTTGTGTAAGTAAAGTGTTATCATAGTGTATTTTTAATTTGCATTTCCTTGATGACTAATGATTTTGAGCATATTTTCATGTGTTGATTAGTTATTTGTATATCTTCTTTTTTGAAGTGTCTATTCAAGTCTTCTGCTCAGGTTTTGATCGGATTGGCAACTATCTTACTGTGTTGTAGGAGTTCTTTATGTATCTTGAGTGCAAGGTGTTTGTCAGATATATATATATATATATATATAGCAAATATTTTTTCACAATGTATGTCTATGTTCATTTTCTTGGTGTTGTCTTCTTAATATAACAATTCTTTTATTATTAAACAATGTCCCCATATCCCTAATAATACACTTTGTCTTAAATTCTATATTTTGAGTATGTAGATATATATATGTCCACATAAGCTTTTGATTTACATGATATTTCTTCTTTTTCTTTCTTTCTTTTAATTTCAACAAATTTGCCTTTATATTATAAGTATCTTGTAAGTAGTATATTGTTACACGTTATAGATACTCTTATAATCTCTGCTTTTTAAATGAAATATTTCTTTCCTTTACATTTAATGTGGTTATTTATATAGTTGGAATTTTTTAGGTTTTGTTAGAGATGGGTAGCAGAAATCCCAAGAGATTAACGAAACCTTTTTAACTTGTCTGGGCTCAAACTTTAAACTCTTGCAAATCTTGTTGAGACTTTAGGATTTGTTATGGTGGGTCTGGAGTAGTCTTTATCTCAGAGAGCTTAATCCTAAATCCTGATTTTTCTGGCATTTTCTTTTTTTTTCTTTTTTTATATATATATATATTTTTAATATACTTTATTTTATTATCATTAATTTACAATTACATGTGCAATATTACGATTATTAAACTACCCCTTCATCAGGTCCCCCCCACCAACCCCATTACAGTCACTGTCCATCAGCGTAGTGAGATGCTATAGAATCACTACTTGTCTTCTCTGAGTTGTACTGCCCTCCCCGTGCCCCCCCAACATTACATCTGCTAATCGTAATGCCCCTTTTTCCCTCTTATCCCTCCCTTCCCGCCCATTTTCCCCAGTCCCTTTCCCTTTGGTAACTATTAGTCCGTTCTTGGGTTCTGTGAGTCTGCTGCTGTTTTGTTCCTTCAGTATTTTTTCTTTGTTCTTATACTCCACATATGAGTGAAATCATTTGATACTTGTCTTTTTCGGCTTGGCTTATTTCACTGAGCATAATACCCTCTAGCTCCATCCATGTTGTTGCAAATGGTAGGATTTGTTTTCTTCTTATGGCTGAATAATATTCCATTGTGTATATGTACCACATCTTCTATATCCATTCATCTACTGATGGACACTTAGGTTGCTTCCATTTCTTGGCTATTGTAAATAGTGCTGCAATAAACATAGGGGTGCATCTGTCCTTTTCAAATTGGGCTGCTGCATTCTTAGGGTAAATTCCTAGGAGTGGAATTCCTGGGTCAAATGGTATTTCTATTTTGAGTTTTTTGAGGAACCTCCATACTGCTTTCCACAATGGTTGAACTAATTTGCAGTCCCACCAGCAGTGTAGGAGGGTTCCCTTTTCTCCACATCCTCGCCAACATTTGTTGTTGTTTGTGTTTTGGATGTTGGCCATCCTCACTGGTGTGAGGTGATATCTCATTGTGGTTTTAATCTGCATTTCTCTGATGATTAGCGATGTGGAGCATCTTTTCATGTGCCTGTTGGCCATCTGAATTTCTTCTTTAGAGAAGTGTCTATTCATGTCCTCTGCCCATTTCTTAATTGGATTATTTGCTTTCTGTTTGTTAAGGTGCATGAGTTCTTTATATATTTTGGATGTCAACCCTTTATCAGATACGTTTTTTATGAATATATTCTCCCATACTGTAGGATGTCTTTTTGTTCTACTGATGGTGTCCTTTGCTGTACAGAAGCTTTTCAGCTTGATATAGTCCCACTTGTTCATTTTTGCTTTTGTTTCCCTTGCCCGGGGAGATATGTTCATGAAGAAGTTGCTCATGTTTATGTCCAAGAGATTTTTGCCTATGTTTTTTTCTAAGAGTTTTATGGTTTCATGACTTACATTCAGGTCTTTGATCCACCTTGAGTTTACCTTTGTGTATGGGGCTAGACAGTAGTCCAGTTTCATTCTCTTACATGTAGCTGTCCAGTTTTTCCAACACCAGCTGCTGAAGAGGCTGTCATCTCCCCATTGTATATCCAAGGCACTTTTATCAAATATTAATTGACTGTATATGTTTGCGTTAATGTTTGGATTTTCTATTCTGTTCCTCTGGTCTGTGGGTCTGTTTTTGTGCCAATACCAAATTGTCTTGATTACTGTGGCTTTGTAGTAGAGCTTGAAGTCAGGGAGTGTAATTCCCCCTGTTTTATTCCTCCTTCTCAGGATTGCTTTGGCTATTCGGGGTCTTTTGTTGTTCCATATGAATTTTAGAATTATTTGTTCCAGTTCATTGAAGAAAGCTGTTGATACTTTGATAGGGACTGCATTGAATCTGTAGATTGCTTTAGGTAGTATAGTCATTTTGACAATATTGATTCTTCCTAGCCAAGAACATGGGATGCATTTCCATTTGTTAGTGTCCTCTTTAATTTCTCTTAGGAGTGTCTTGTAGTTTCCAGAGTACAGGTCTTTCACTTCCTTCGTTAGGTTTATTCCTAGGTATTTTATTCTTTTTGATGCAATTGTGAATGGAATTGTTTTTCTGATTTCTCTTTCTGTTAGTTCATCATTAGTGTATAGGAAAGCAACAGATTTCTGTGTGTTAATTTTGTATCCTGCAACTTTGCTGAATTCAGATATTAGTTCTAGTAGTTTTGGAATGGAATCTTTAGGGTTTTTTATGTACAGTATCATGTCATCTGCAAATAGTGACAATTTGACTTCTTCTTTACCAATCTGGATGCCTTGTATGTCTTTGTTTTGTCTGATTGCTGTGGCTAGGACCTCCAGTACTATGTTGAATAACAGTGGAGAGAGTGGGCATCCCTGTCTTGTTCCCGATCTTAGATGAAAAGCTTTCAGCGTCTCGCCGTTAAGTATGATGTTAGCTGTGGGTTTGTCATATATAGCCTTTATGATGTTGAGGTACTTGCCGTCTATACCCATTTTGTTGAGAGTTTTAATCAGGAATGGATGCTGAATTTTGTCAAATGCTTTTTCAGCATCTATGGAGATGATCATGTGGTTTTTGTTCTTCTTTTTGTTGATGTGGTGGATGATGTTGATGGATTTTCGAATGTTGTACCATCCTTGCATCCCTGGGATGAATCCCACTTGATCATGGTGTATGATCCTCTTGATGTATTTTTGAATTCGATTTGCTAATATTTTGTTGAGTATTTTTGCATCTACGTTCATCAGGGATATTGGTCTGTAATTTTCTTTTTTGGTGAGGTCTTTGCCCGGTTTTGGTATTAGAGTGATGCTGGCTTCATAGAATGAGTTTGGAAGTATTCCCTCCTCTTCTATTTTTTGGAAAACTTTAAGGAGAATGGGTGTTATTTCTTCTCTATATGTCTGGTAGAATTCAGAGGTGAATCCATCAGGCCCAGGGGTTTTGTTCTTGGGTAGTTTTTTGATTACCGATTCGATTTCATTGCTGGTGATTGGTCTGTTTAGTTTTTCTGTTTCTTGCTTGGTCAGTCTTGAAGGTTGTATTTTTCTAAGAAGTTGTCCATTTCTTCTATGTTTTCCAGCTTGTTAGCATATAGATTCTCATAATATTCTCTTATGATTCTTTGTATTTCTGTGGGGTCCGTCGTGATTTTTCCTTTCTCATTTCTGATTGTGTTTATGTGTGTAGATTCTCTTTTTCTCTTAATGAGTCTGGCTAGGGGTTTATCTATTTTGTTTATTTTTTCAAAGAACCAGCTCTTGGTTTCATTGATTTTTTCTATTGTTTTATTCTTCTCAATTTTATTTATTTCTTCTCTAATCTTTATTATGTCCCTCCTTCTGGTGACTTTGGCCTCATTTGTTCTTCTTTTTCCAATTTCAGTAATTGTGTCTTTAGACTATTCATTTGGGAATGTTCTTCCTTCTTTAAATAGGCCTGGATTGCAATATACTTTCCTCTTAGAACTGCCTTTGCTGCATCCCACAGAAGTTGTGGCTTTGTGTTGTTGTTGTCATTAGTCTCCATATATTCTTTGATTTCTGTTTTGATTTGGTCGTTAACCCATTGATTAATTAGGAGAGTGTTGTTAAGTCTCCATGTATTTGTGAGCCTTTTTGATTTCTTTCTAAAATTTATTTCTAGTTTTATACCTTGGTGATCTGAGAAGTTGGTTGGTAGGATTTCAATATTTTTGAAATTACTGAGGTTCTTTTTGTGGCCTAGTATGTGGTCTATTCTGGAAAATGTTCCATGTGCACTTGAGAAGAATGTGTATCCTGTTGCTTTTGGGTGTAGAGTTCTGTAGATGTCTGTTAGGTCCATCTGTTCTAGTGTGTTGTTCAGTGCCTCTGTGTCTTTACTTATTTTCTGTCTGGTTGATCTGTCCTCTGGAGTGAGTGGTGTGTTGAAGTCTCCTAAGATGAATGCATTGCTGTCTATTTCCTCCTTTAGTTCTGTTAGTATTTGTCTCACATATGCTGGCGCTCCTGTGTTGGGTGCATATATATTTATAATGGTTATATCTTCTTGTTGGACTGACCCCTTTATCATTATGTAATGTCCTTCTTTATCTCTTGCTACTTTCTTTGTTTTGAAGTCTATTTTGTCTGATACAAGTACTGCAACACCTGCTTTTTTCTCTTTGTTGTTTGCATGAAATATCTTTTTCCATCCCTTCACTTTTAGTCTGTGTATATCTTTGGATTTGAGGTGAGTTTCTTGTAGGCAGCATATAGATGGGTCTTGCTTTTTTATCCATTCTGTTACTCTGTGTCTTTTGATTGGTGCATTCAGTCCATTTACATTTAGGGTGATTATTGATAGGTATGTACTTATTGCCATTGCTGGCTTTAGATTCGTGGTTACCAACGGTTCAAGGGTTGCTTCTTTACTATCTAACAATCTAACTTAACTTTCTTGTTAAGTTATTGTAAACACAGTCTGATGTTTCTTTCTTTCTCTCCCTTCTTATTCCTCCTCCTCCATTCTTTCTATAATAGGTGTTTTATTCTTGCCTTTAGTTGGTATTTGGATGGTCTGCTTTCTTTGCTATGATTTTTTTTTTTCTCTGGTGACATCTTTTTAGCCTTAGGTGTGCTTCCATCTAGAGCAGTCCATTTAAGATATCCTGTAGTGGTGGTTTATGAGAGGCAAACTCTCTTAACTTTCGTTTATCTGGAAATTGTTTAATCCCTCCATCATAGTTAAATGATAATCGTGCTGGATACAATATTCTTGGTTCGAGGCCCTTCTGTTTCATTATGTTAAATATATCATGCCATTCCCTTCTGGCCTGTACGGTTTCTGTTGAGAAGTCTGTTGATAGTCTGATGGGTTTTCCTTTGTAGGTGATCTTTTTTCTCTCTCTAGCTGCCTTTAATACCCTGTCTTTATCTTTGATCTTTGCCATCTTAATTATTATGTGTCTTGGTGTTGTCTTCCATGGATCCCTATTGTTGGGAGATCAGTGGGCTTCGGTGTACTGCGAGACCATTTCCTTCCCCAGCGAGGGAAAGTTTTCAGCAATTATTTCTTCAAAAACACTTTCTATCCCTTTTTCTCTCTTCCTCCTCTGGTAGTCCTATAATGCGAATATTGTTCCGTTTGGATTGGTCACACAGTTCTCTTAATATTCTTTCATTCCTAGAAATCCTTTTATCTCTCTCTGCCTCAGCTGCTCTGTATTCCTGTTCTCTGATTTCTATTCCATTAACAGTCTCTTGCATCTCATCCATTCTGCTGTTAATCCCGTGGATCGCTTGTCTGATTTCTGCATTGTCTTTCCTCAGTTCCCTCACTTCCTCCCTCAGCTCTTGCACATTTCTCTCTAGGTCCATCAGCATGGTTATGACTTTTATTCTGAATTCTTTTTCAGGAAGACTGTGCATTTCCATCCCTTCAGACTCCCTCTCTGGGGTTGTCTGGTTGATTTTGGTCTGAACTATATTCCTCTGTCTTTTCATGGCTATAGAATTGGTCACTGATAGTTGCCACGTATGTCAGCTGGGCTCTTAAAGACCGCCTCTTGGGGTGCCGAGTCCTCTCGGGTGTAGCTGCACGCTGTGCGCTTTCCTGTGTATTCTCGTCTCTCTTTTAGGAATAGATGTATTTTCTGTGTTTTCGTAGATAAATACAGTGTTGGGAGGAGATTTCTGCCGCCCTGCTCACACCGCCATTTTCCCGGAAGTCCTTTCCCTCCCGCAGCTCCTCAGGAAACCGAGCTGTCACTGTGGATGCGCACCGCGGTGTCCCGGGGCGCAGAGGAGCCCAAGGAATCCCGGCTCCCCTCAGCACAAGGAAGAAAGTCCCAGGGCCTGATCGCGCAGGGGCACCACCTCTTTTTCTGGCATTTTAGTTGGATGTTTGTGGGTTTTAACAAAATCTCTCCACTCTGGCTAGGCTGAGACTCTAAAATCTCCCATCATTGTTTGGCCTCAGTATCCCCATTGTATTTCCAACCCCATAGTGCCTGCTCTTTGGTAAATATTATGCAGTCTTGGACAAGGACTGTGAGAAGTCCCACCCAGATGTTAGAGTCCCTCCACCCTGACCTGTGGAGTCACCTCTTCCCCAGGTGCCCTGCTCTACTGAATCTAATCATTTCATTGTCTCTGTATTATGATATTTCCTCCTCAGATTGTCAGACCATGGGTTCCATAGTCCTATGCAATGGTGAGGAATTTATCCACATGCAGAGAAGAGAATGAATGTGGAGTTTCCCTTTTTTCAGGTATCATAATCCGGTACAGACCATTGTTCATTATCTGAAAACAATTACCTCGTAGATAGCATAGTTTTCTACTTGTTTATGGTAGAAAGGTTAGGCTAGTACTCTCTATAGAACAAAGTAGAAGACTTCTGAGAATGGTAATTTTTAACCTTTTAGGACACTTTGATATACTGAAAGATATAGACTATTTCCTCAGCATTAAAAATTAAATTATTTAAATCATCTATCGCCTACATTTTGGTGTCATGGGGAAGAGTGCGGAGAAGGACTGGAAGGAATGCTCATGTTAAGTTTTACTTATATTTTAAGCAATTTAAATAATATACAATTTGTTGTGTATAGTTTCCTGATATTTTCATTGTGCATCATATTTCAGGTTACTGAAAAAGGACTCCATCACATCTATATGAAGTCACTTTTGTCAGATATTTATATTGCAACCTTTTTGTTTTCTTTTTTCTGGCATTTCTTTTATACCATTAATCATTTCATTAACATGAGTTATTTTGAGTCAACTTCTTTTAGGTAAGTTTGTAGTATTTAGTTACAGTGAGATTTTACTGTGTTTTATTTTAACCAAGTCCAGGAGTTCCTTCCATTTAATCTATGAATTTATTATACTTAGATTAATCATTATAATAGTATTTTCATTTAATTTTTGCTGCCCTGTGTTATGTGTATGAGTGTAAGAGTTTGTTTCTCTAATTCATTATCTACGCTTAGTGGTTTTGGGTAATTAAGAGAAAGGTACAGCTCTGTTTTTAATTCTAGTTACTAATTCTAGTTACTTTTATAAACTAAAATAGTAATGATTAAACATTTCTTAATCTATCACCCTCAGAAATGAGGCAGTCTCTAATGAATACCCACTCTGAAATATGAATAAGTTAACACACTTACAGACCCTTTTATTCCCTCTCTCTTTCTTCTGTTCCTGAGTTTTGTTAATGTGTTCTGAGATTTTTTTCCTCCCATGAATTTTAGCAAACACATTATCATAATTTGTTACATCAGTGATAGCCTTAGGTCCATGTTTAAAGAGATTCAGTGATTCCTACCACTCCTTTCATACCACACCTCATGGTTGGTTAATTTACACCCCAAAGTAAATTGAGAATTTAGCTTATTCTGGGCAATGTGCCAGGAACTAGGAATTCAGCAATGGGTAGGGTAGCCACTAATTACCCAACCCAACAGCTGCTCTGAGTGTAGTAAGTGGAATTTCCAAATGGAGAAAGAAAAGTTGGGTCACTTTTCTTGTAGTTTCAATAATGTTCATTTTTAAAAAATATTGTTTAATTTCATTCTTTACTTTTCATTGAGATCTCATTTGATAATAGAAACCTCTGTGGGCACTCCAGTCTCATTTCATTTGTTTCTAGGCATCTATACTTGACATTTTGAATTTCTATTCTGTTTAATTCTCATGGTTTCACAAGCAGCTCTTCAGTTTACCTCTGGGTAAAAAATTTCCTATGTCTCATCTGCTTCCTTCACCCCCACATATTTGTTTTGAACATTTGGATTTGTGCTTGTTCAATGGTGTGTGAGTTTGAAATGCCCTGGGGGAAATAATTGGACAATGCAACCTACTCAAAGTTTGAAAGCTTAATTATGTTTCTAATGTTCTCTCAGTTGTCAGAAACCCACTACGTTGAATCCCAAACAGTTACCAGGAAGTTCCTTGCTTCTTAAAAAGTATCCTGGGGATGAATTTTTAAAGCATTGTCTCAACTCATTTCTTACAGATCTCTTACCATTCACAAATCATTACCACTGCCTTTCCAAGTTACTTGTGAGAAAAGAAGCCCTGAGAAATAGATTGAAAAAAAAGAAAAGAGTATCTAAACTGTCAAATGTAGTAACAGGGAAGTTCTGAAATGTAGGCGACTTTATTTCAGTCCTAGAGCAGGAGGCTTATATCTTTCAGTGGTGGTCTATGATATTATTTCACTAATTTATTTCTTTGTGAAATAAAGGTTGGAGAAAGAAAAGGTTACAGCAGATGCCCTTAAAAATTCAAGCAGTTAACAAGACAAAAAACTAAAAAAAAGTAATCAGCTACCCTAAATCTGGAATCCCACACACCAGATGCAACACTTTCAATTCTCTCTTGCAGCCTTTGGTCATCTACCTCAATATTTCTAAGTATCGATGGTTATACCACTAATTTTTATGAATCAAACTTACAGAGCTCTAATTTATTATATCACAAGGTGTTCTGTTCAATAAGCTTAGATGAATGTGTCTTCATGTAATCACCACCCTAATCAAGAGATGGGTGTTGTCATCACCCAGAAAGTTCCCTGTGCGCTTTTCCAGACAATCCTTCCACCTACCCTGACCCAAGGCCCTGAGGTAATTTTTAATAATAGGTTTCCATAAATTATTTTTACTTCTTTGGCACTTTGTATGTAGTACATTCTTTCCTGTGTCTGGTTTCTTTTGCTCAGCAAAATAATCTTGAAATTCATTCATGTTGTTGCATGTATCAAACCTTAGTAGTATTCCATTGTATAGACAATGCCATAATTTTTAAAATCTGTTTTCCTTTGATGGAGATTTTAGTTGTTTCCTGTGTTTGGCTATCATGACTAAATCAACTATGAATATTTGAACACATACATGTGTGGACATACATTTTCATTTATCTTTGTAGTAGAATGAGGCAGGCATACATTTAACTTGATAAGAAACTGCCAAGACGTTCTCCAAAGTTGAACAATTCAGGATCATTAATAGTATTTGAGAGTTGTAGTTCCATATTCTGACTGACACTTATTATTGTCATTTACTTGAATTTTAATTTTAGCCATTTACTTGAATGTGTAGTCATATCTTATTATAGTTTTAATTTACATTTTCCTGAAGAGTGATTGTTTTGAGCATCTATTCATGGGTTTATTGGTCATTCATATATTTTCTTTGGTGAACTATCTGTTGCAGGCTTTTGCCCATATTTTATTGGGGTTTTTCTTTTTTTGATTTGTAGGAGTCATGTATTTAGTTTTTATGTGTATATTGTCAGAAATATTTATTGCAAATATTTTCTCCTGGAGTGTGGTTTGTCTTATTTTCTTAATTACATTTTTTGAGGAGCAGAAGTCATTAGTTTTCATGAAGTCCAATTTATCAATTTTAATTATAATTAGTGGGTTTTTTTCCTAAGAAATCTTTGCCTATTTACCCTATCATAAACATTTTCTACTCTATTTTCTCTTAGAAGTTTTATAGTTCTAGGTTTTTCAAATAGGACTGTGATTCACTTCAAGTCAATTTTTGCATATAGTGTGAGTAGGGTCAATGATTCTTGTTTTGAACTGACATTCAATTGATCTACACCATTTGTTTAAAAAACTATACTTTCCATTAAATTACTTCGAGACCTGTGTTAAAAATCAGTTGACTACGTATGTGTGGTTTTCTTTCTGGAGTCTCTTTTTTGAACCATTAATCAACTTTATGATTTGTATTTCTGTAGCACATGTTCATAATTATTATGGATTTATAGTAGGTCTTAAAATCAGTAGTGTAGGCCCTCCAGTGGTTTTTATCTTTTTCAAAGTTATTTTATCTATTCTAGATTTCTTTTTTCACTGCTTTTTAAAAATATCTCAGTTTTAAAGATATGTATTGACTACTTAATTCTCAAGATGAGAGTCTATATATTTTCCCTTTTCCCCAATGTAATTTTGTCAAATTTTTTGGTTAAAGCTGTATTAAATTTATTGTGTAGTTATATAGATGTAATATTATTTACAGATGACTTATATGATGTATAATAATTTAAATTTTCTTTCTTGTAGGGTAAAGTTTCTTATAAAGTTTTTGTTTCCCCTGGAGTTGTTATTTGCCTTATATTTCCATATGTTTAATATTAGATGTAGCTAATCTGTAATTCTTCCCTAACACTATACCAGAAATACAAATCTTTTTAAAAAATATTCAAATATATTATTAGTCCTCTGTCATCTTCCTACTCTAATAATGTTTTCCTAAGCCTGATAAACAGTTGTCATCCCAGAATTTATCTCCTTAACTCTGAGAATCCTCTTCATTTATCTCCTGTTTTGAATAAGGATTTTTGATTTCCTGCATCTTGTATCTTCCTTTTACGTAGTACAGAACACATCCTTCAGTGGTTAAGTAAGAAATGGTGCACAGTAACTAAGTTTTTTAAGGAATTGTATCTTTGAATAATGTCTATATTTTTCCCCAGCTGACATTATCAGTGGATGTAAAATTATACATTAGAATTCACTTTTCCCTCAGAATATTTCAACTATTGAGTCATTTTATTTTAGCTTCTCTTTTCTGGTGAGAGGTCTGATATAGTTTTGAATCCAGTCCTTTTATGAGTATGTGTGCATACACATGCACAGACACGCTTGAATTCTTTTAAACTATTTTTATTCCGATTCATCTAAAATTTTATGACAACATTGCTTAATATGTATCTGCTTTTTTGTGTGTGCTAGGTGCTTCTGGTACACTTTCAGTTTAGACACTGGTGCTCTTCAGTTTGGGGACATTTTATAGACTTTTAAATTAATTATCTGGTTTTGTTTTCTCTTTTTGGAAACCTGTTATTCAGATATTGGATTACTTGGCCAGGTTTTCTAATTTTCTAATTTTTACTTTCCTATATTTTATATCTTGGTGCTTGTATTTTAATTTCTGGGTTTTCACTCCTATTTACCTTCTTTTAAAAAACTTTTCTTATTGTGGTAAAAAGCAAACATAAAATTATCACTGTAACCATTTTTAAGTGTACAGTATAGTAGTGTTAACCATAGGAACAGCGCTGCGCAACATTTCTCTAGCAGTTTTTCATCTTGCAATATTGAGACCCTATACCAAGTGAGTGACTCTCCTCGTTCTCCTCCCCCAGTCCCTGACAATCACTATTATACTTTCTAAGAGTTTGACTATTTGAGATACCTTAGGTAGTGGAATCATGCAGTATTTGTCTTTTTGTGACTGGCTTATTTCATTTGGCATATTATCCTCAAGTTTCACTCATATTGTAGTATACAACAGCATTTCCTTCCTTTTTAGGGCTAATATTCCATTGTATGTATATGCCACATTTTCTTTTTCCATTCATCCATCAATGAACATTTAGGTTGCTTCTACCTCTTGGTTATTTTGAATAATGCTGAAATGAACATGAGTGTACAAATATCTGAAATCCTGTTTTCTGTTCTTTTGGATATATACCTGAGAAATGTGATTGCTAGATCATATATTTATTCTATTTTTGATTTTCTGAGAAATCTTCATATTGTTTTCCATAGCATTTGCATTTCACATTCCCATTAATAGTGCAAAAGGGTTTCAATTTTGCTGCATCTTTGCCCACATTTGTGTTTTGGTTTGGTTTTAGATTGTGGGTAGTCTAATAGATGTGAGGTGGTATCTCATTGTGTCAAATTGAGGTGTATCAATTTGATTTTATTTCCCTAATGATTAGTAATACTGAGCATCTTTTCATATTGTTGTTGGTACTTTGCATACTTTTTTGGGAGAAATGTCTATTCAAGTCCTTCACCCATTTTTAAATTGAGTTACTTGGTTTTTGGTTGTTGTAGAATTGTAAGAGTTCTTTATATATTCTGGATATTAATACCTTATCGAGATAGGGCTTGAAAATATTTTATTTCATTCCATAGGCTACCTTTTTACTTTGTTGATTGTTACATTTGCTGTATAAAAGTTTTTAAATTTATTGTAGTTTATTTGTCTATTTTTGCTTTTTTTGACCATACTTTTGATATCAGATCCAAAAAATCCAATATTGTAATGATTTTGCCCCATGTTCTCTTTTAGGCATTTTATAGTTTCAGCTATTTCATTTAGGGGTTTATCCATTTTGTGTTAATATTTTTATATCATGTGAGGTAAGGATCTAACTTCATTCTTTTGTATGGGTATCCAATTTTCCAGCACCATTTGTTGAAAAGACTGTCCTTTACCCATTGTATAGCCTTGGCACCCTTGCCAAAGATCATTTGTCCATATATACAAGCTCCTCTCTATTCTGTTTCCTTGGTCTATATGTCAGTCTTTATGTCAGTACTATACTATTTTGATTAGTATAGTTTCATAATATGTATTGAAAACAGTACATACAGGGCCTTCAAGTTTGTTTTTCTTTCTCAAGATTGTTTTGGCAATTTGGAGTTCTTCAAGACATTGTTCTGTAGAGATAGGGGCTGCAGGGGTAAGTATACTTTTCAAATGTCGATTTTCATATAACTTTATGTTTTGCTATAGTTTCTTTACCCTCAGCTGATGTGGGTGGTCCTATGTCCAGGGTTCCTTTGGTTCATTAGAGAGTAAATCCCCAGTCTTCTGCTGTGATGGAAATAAGGGTGAGGATGGATGATAGTTGCTTTGCTGTGTGGTGGATGGAGAGGGTCTGGGATCTCCAATGAGACTGTATTGGCTTGAAGTAAAGACTCAGCAAATGCTCCTTGGTTGATTGATTTTTGTCTTTTAGTACAGTGGACTTATTGCTGGGCTAAGGTGAAGGCATTTATTAAAAAAAGGAGTAGAAGCAAAAAGCAAGAAAATATGATACTGTTAAAATGAAAGTTATTAAATTAAAATTGTTAGTTCCTTAAAATTACTAACGGCAGCTATTAGTTATTGTGAATATAGGATTTCCTCACAAAGCCTTTTTTCAAGAAACATTATGGAACTTATACCTATAACATTTAAAACTCTGCTGTTATAAGCAGAAATATTGAAATCTTAAATGGTAATCACTGAAATGACCCTGCTTAGTTTTTACATGTAGAATTCTAAATATTCCTGTCAAAGGAATTCGAAATTAAAAAAATTCTTTAGCAGAACAATTTCATTTTCCTGAACAGCTCATCATTTTTCTTCTGGGGTTTTTCATGTAGGTTATTTAGGTGAATATTAAAGGTGTGAATGGAAATATTTTGTACCCGTTACATTACAGATTGGCATCTTCAGAAGATAAGAGATATTGCCAAGTCTATTGCTAATCAAGTTTTATAATTTACAACCTGTGCACACTGTGGACTGAGAACCACAGCAGTTGTGCTGAGCATTTCTGGGAAGTTACCATCATCCCAGCACCAATTATTAAAAACTCTTACACACATTAAAGCTATAAAGATTAAAAATATAGCACACTTGTCATTAAATATGGATGACTTCATGTAATATGCATTATATACAAAAACAATGTTCTGCCACTTGTGCTTTATCACTACCCTACGGAAAATCCACAAACCCAGAGTCCCACATCAAAGCTCATTTTGGCAAAGCCAAGGAACAACTTCGTCATACAAAATAAACACAGATGTTCCACACTCAGGCAACTGGCTAAGAGGAGATGGTGCATAGGGGATGCACAGCTCTGTGAAAGATAATGCCTTCTTAATATCCTACAGCAGCATTTTCTATGGAGGCTGAAAACATTGCTTAAAAGGATCGATTCTTATGTTATAAAAAATTCTCTTTCCTGTCTATAGCTGTGAACACATTAAACTAGTCCTGGGTGTATGAAGAAGTATATGCACATTGTCTGACGATACCGGTTTGCTATTTTTGAGCTAAAGACAACTTTCATATTCATCTTAAGCAGTGCCTTTTTTTGTTGTTGATTTATTGACATCTGTCTGTAAGTTAAAACATCAATAACCATATTAATAAGAAGGTCTAAGGAAGGAAAAGATACTAGTCTCTTGCATCAACTGGTAGTTAATGCTGGGTGGTTCCAAATGACAGAGGGCTATAGTGACTTCCCTTTGTTCCTTTCATTTTCAGCTAACTGCAGTAGAATATTTCTGCTAAACAAATATTCCTGGGACTCAAATGTATTTCCCCCAGAAACAAAAATAGAGTTGCAAAAGATAAAAACACATGTTTGGGATATCTGGTATGTAGCCTACAATTGCACTGACATTCAGTTATGGCCTATTTAAAATATCTACTCAAAATAGAGTTTCCCTACTTCCCCCGTACTGTCATGTGATTGGGAAGGATAGGATAAGGTCAAACTGGAAAGAGAATAATAAGATTTGGGGTTATTGTGATGTTGGAACTATATGCTTTTTGTGAGCACCTTTGTCTTGAAATAGTTTTATCTGAAATCTACCCAAATCCCATGGAGTGGGGGAGTGTTAGAAGACCAATACAATCTCCCTATGTTGTGCCAGAAATATTGTCTTGGTTATAATGGTAAGTTGATCCTAGTAGTCTTATTCAAGTTAGTAGGAAAAGTTTGTAAAAAGTGTTTTAAGAAATAAGTAATCTCTTGAGAAGACCAAGATTCTTGTCTGTCATCTTCCACCATCTTATATTTTAAGTATCATGCCTTAGGTGTAACAAGAAGTTAATAGACTGGGTCCCATTTGCCTTTCATGCTGCAAGCACTTGCATTCTTTTCTACTCTCTTAATTGCAATATCCTTTACACTTTTCTAAGGATGCATTCTTATCAACATTTTTAATATAAACCTCAAATATAAATTTATTGCCTTATGCCTTATTGCAATAATTTATACATCATAAAGTATATTCAAAAATAAAAGTGAAACACAGATGAGGCAAGGAGAACATTTTAAGACAACTCTAACTTTATTTCTAGTTAGTTTAAAAGCCCTCTTTTATTTAAATTTATTTTTGGCTAAAGTGATTATAAGACTGAGAGCCATGTGATCAATGTGACTAAATATGCTTTACAAATCTGGCCTAATCTTCACAATACAGCAATTTAAGGATCTGGTTCTAAGTATAATTTATTTTCCTTACTTGGTTATGATAACTCCCATAGTTGAAAAGGTACTTTATGGAAACACAGTGATCTAAATGAGAGGGCATTTTTGCTGTGATTAATAAATCATGATAATCATTAAAAAAAATCTCAACCAAAAAAGGCAATTAGGTAAAGCCTATTTTTCTCAAAATTTGATAGATTTTCACCTTCCCTGCTGTCAATTAGTTTTCCTTGCAAACTAATAAGAGCTTACTGCATTAATCTTAACAAACTGCTTCAATCCACTGAAAATTTTATTTTTGAGTTTTTAGTATACACAGATTTGAAAATTTTATATAGGTTTATTTATTTTGGAGTAAAAATATCACTTAATACTTGGAACATTTCCAAATACTAGTTTTCAAGATGCCCTCTCCATAATCCAAGTTACTTTCTCACTTATTATTAAAGTGTTACTTTTACCTTGAAGAGGATATATTAATATTTTCCCCCAAATATCTGTTAGGTGTCATACTCCTGTCAACCACTTCTATTCATAAAAGAAAAATGGGTAAGCCATATTTTAATTCCAACAACATTCATACTTTACCATGACAGAATCACTCTGGATGTCTTCTCCTTATACAGTAACTATATTATGAAATACTCCAGTAGATTTTCTATTTCTCATTTAAACTTCTTTTCTATAATAGTTCTGTAAAGATCATGTAATGAATAAATTTCACAAAACAGAATTCCGCTGTTTGGAGCAATTGCTCAGAGTTTGGACCTCTAAAGTATTATGTTTAGAAATACATAATTTTTTTGTTTGTTTCGTTTCTTTGTTTTTATCATGGACACCTTTATTCACACTTTTTGGGGGGGTGGGTTTGCTGTGATATTTGTAAAATTAACAGCTAATGTGTGGCCTTCAGCACTTTTATTTTCATTAAAAAATCATTACTGTTAAACTACATCTCTTCTGACATAACTTTTCTTAAGTGACTCGTAAAAATAGTTATTTGTGTATTTCAGTACTGAAGTAGAATCTGGAAAACACCACAAGCTGAGACGCTACCTTTGGGCAGGTGATTGTTAGGAAAGGTAACCTGGATAAAATTCCCTCTCCTTCTACTCTGACATCCAGCTCTTTGTCTCTTTGGCGGTGGGACGCATGGGCAGCCGGGAGTGAGTCCTAAGGCCCTGCTGAGGTCCTGCTGGAAAGAAGAGAGGCTCTGGTGCTGAGCTTCGCCCTCTTTCCAGCTGTGCTCCACACGCCCCTCCAGGGACCTCAGCAGGTCTGACCGGCCTGCCAGTCTCTAAAATCCAGGCTCATGTAGTTAGAGATGTTCTGTGACGTTCATGCCCTTTAGGGTACTTCTGAAAATAGAAGTGAACCCCATTATTCTGATAAATGAAAATAACAAACCTCCTAAGTGGTTCAGCAGTCTGAGAAAGAGTAGAGTCCAAATAATCAGGAACAGGCCCAGTGAAGAGAACATCTTGGGGACCCAGAGAAATACATGATTTTTTAAAATGAAAAACGACGACAATAAGAGAAGTCAAGGAGATTTGAATGTAGCACACACACATGAACTTCCTCCTCCCTCAAATTACTTAAAGCTTAGAAAAAGTCTTAGACTAAAAATTTGCTAGATGAATTAAAGGAGATAATGGTCCCTGTTGATATTTGTATTTATTACGTTGTTATCTACAAACAAAATAGCAATATGTTTCAAGAAGTAGAAATTATACAGACCAGTTTCTGATCATAATTCAATACCATTACAAATTAAAAATTAAACAGTGAAAAGTCTTCCCTACGTAAGATTTAAGAAACATACTTAAATCAAAGAACAACCCCCCAAAATATTCAGCTCTAAATATAAGAATACTAATATGAGAGTATATGTAAAAAATTATGTTCATAGGAATATTTATACCTTCATTATTAAAAATGAATGGCCAAAAGGGAAGAAACTTAGCACATTATAAGTTACAAAAAGTACTGCAAACATGTCAAAAGAAACTAGAAAGATGGAATTATTAAAGATAAATGCTGAAATTATTTCAGTTAAAAATTGAGAAATAGTAGAAATAAATAAGCCCCAAACATAGTTCTTTGAAAAAGATTATGAAAGAATTACCTCCAGAGGAAAGGTGAAAGAATAGAAGAAAAAAACACTAGAATGAGAAAAGAAACAAAATCATAAGTGTAGAAATGATCTTTTAAATGTGATTTTTTTCAAATAATTTGTTTGGGTCACTTATTAGATTATTACTCTTTCTTCCACATAAGGTGGCTGATGAAGAGTACCAAAAGTACCAAGATACCCAGAGTAAAAATGGCCCATACTTACATTCTCTCATTCTCTCCTAATCCTACTCCAACCAAGCTTTTGCTTCACCACATCACTGGAACTCCTTTTATCAGCATTACCGTAACCCTGTATTGTGAAATCTAATATTCAGTTTTCAGTCTGCATTTTTTTGACCTCTTGGCAAGATTTAATACAGTGAATCATATCCTTCTCCTCAAAATGCTTTCTTTTCATGAGTTCTGAGACCCTACACTTTCCCCAGCCATCCATCCTCTTACTTCACTAGCCATTCCTTCTCAGCTTTCTTAAAAAGTCCCTTGTTATCTCCCTATTCTCTTTCTGTTTAAATGTCCTTGATCCACTTGTCTTCACTACCTCGACCAACCTCACGGCTTTAAAAACCATCCAACTTTCCACATCCAATCTGCTTATTCACATATACATATACAAAATCTAATCCTACTCTACTTGCTGTCTTCCCCATTTCCATCCTTCCAGTTTCTCAGATAAAAAGTGTTGGCCCTGCCCTCAACTCCTGCCATCCTATGTCTAATTTAACAGGAAATCCTATTATACTTCCAAATTATTCCCAGCAACACTTATTACTGCTGGAAGATAGAGCAATAGAAGTTACTCAGTGTGAACAACAGAAAGAAAATGGACTGAAAAAAAAAAAAAAGAACAAGACCTCAGGGACCTGGGGGATTAAAACAAAAAGTCTAATCTTCATGTCATCTGAGTCCTGGAAGGAATGGAAAAAGAGAGCAGAGTGGAAAAAGTATATGAAGATATAATGGCTGAAAACTTATTTAATTGCTAAAACATAAATTTACCACTGAGTGAAACCCATACAGGATAAATCCAAGAAATTCACACCAAGACAGTATAATTAAGATTCTGAAGATTTAAGAGAAAGAAAAATATTAAATGCAGTGAGAGGGAAATGTCACCTTACCATTAGGTGGAAAGCAATTAGAAAGACAGGATTTCTCATCAGAAACCATGGAGGCCAGAAGTAGACATTCAAATACCATATGACCCAGCAGTTGTACCATCAGGCATTTATCTCAGAGAAATGAATACTTATATTTACACAAATGTTTGTAGCGTTATTTTTAATAGACAAAAAGTAGGTACAACTCAGACGTCGTTCAGCGGGTGAATGGTTAAACAAATTGGTATATCCATGCTCTGGAATATTATTTAGCAATAAAAAGGAATACAGTATTGACACATGCAACCTGGATGTGTCTTCTAGAGAATTGTGTTGAGTGAAAAAACGAATCCCAAAAGGTTACATACCATTTGATTCCATTTATATCGCATTCTTGAGATGATAAAAATATAGAAATGGATAAAAGTTGGTGGTTCCCAGGGATAAAGGAGTAGATAGCTTGGGAAGAAGTAGTTGTGACTGTAAAAGGGCAAAGAGTGGGGTCCCTGTGATGATAGAAATGTTCTTTATTTTGACATATCAATCTCAATATCCTGGTGTTGATATTATACTGTAGTGCTACAAAATGTAATTGGGGAAAGTGTTATTTATTACAACCCTTATATGCAATGCAATTATCTCAAAATAAAAACCTTAATTATAAAAAACAAGTTTGGAAACAAACAGAGCAAACAAACTCATGTGTTCTTTTGAAATGTATGTTTTTTTATTACAGTGTATAATAATATTGGTCAGCTGGTAAAAGAGCAGTCAGAACTCACAAATACCATAAACCATTGCTAGTGACCTAATTAACCATAGTTCATTAATTGTACATAATGCAAGGCACAAGGTATTTTTTCCCCCTGGTCTTCTTATCAACTGATTATTCCTCAGAAAGTGGAAACATGGTCACTGGAATAAGTAACAGAGAGTTTAAACCATGGATAACTCATTAATCTCAAATCTCCATAGGAAAAATTCAATGTAAGTAATTTGGAGTCTTAAGGCCTAATCGAGTGGCATTTAATGATCTAGTTCTTCTCAGTTGAGACACAATTCAGAAGTAATTTGTTGTAGATATGAGGGGCACTGACAAAAAAAAAATCTTTTCTACTTAAAGTTGGGAATAGTCATAACTGGGGATTTTTACACCTTCTAAGCATTTGCTTTGAAGCTTTATTTTGTAGAACCTAGTTGTTTTGGAGTGTGGAATGTGCCATCTCTTCCTCCTGTCACAGCCCTGAGAATTGCTGTGGGGCTTATGCCACCATGTAATCGCCAATGACATTTACAGGAAGTATAATCGTAGTGCGGCTCCCTCCGTTCTCCTTTCATCATCAGGCAGCATGCGATAGCACTTGTGCTGTTTCTACCTTCACTCTTGCATAGTTGAGTGTTATAAAGGTCCCCGTTTTACTAAATATTTCATGGAAATAAACATTTCAACTATAACTAATACCCTGCAACAGTTGTTTTTTCTATTAGCCATTCCTGGGTCTGACCTTGTGCCACACGAAGCCCCCAACATCTGCACCTTACATTTTGAACCCACGTACAACAGATTGTAAGTAGTTTGTTGGGTGGTGCTATGTTTTAGCAACTGCTGTGTCCTCATCACTTATTATAGTAACTCCTTAGAGTAAGAGCTGAGTTAACATTGTTGGGACGCATGCAAAATATCATGGCAAACCAAAGGAACTCTTTAAGTGGCTAAACAATACAAGGATAGTGAAGGGGGTCTATCCTCTTATTAGACATGTGTTTGTGAACTCAATTTTTTCATTAAGTTATTTAGAAGATGAGATTGATAGAAATTACCAAATGTGCTGCAAAGTTGGTAACTCAGATTTTAAAAAGATGGCTGAATAACAAACGTCCTGAGGACTGCAGTATCATTTTACAGATTAATTCATTTCCATTTGAGTGTCTGCTATGTGCCAGGTGTAACTGTTAGATTTCAGGGTTATAATGGTGAGCCAGAGTGATTATAGTCTCGGTACTCGAAGCCTTTACAGTGAAGCTAGGGACACAAACAGACAAAACACTACCTTGGGCCAGGGAGAGGGGTATGTGCTAGGATGAAGGAAATAAAGGATGTTAAGGGAATACCTGGAAGTGAACCCTTTGGGCTTATGGGAATTAAAAGCTTCCTGCAAGAAGTGACATTTAGATTACAATATGAATATTTACTTTGCTATTTTATTACTCTATCCTTGTATTAATTATATGGATAATAGCATTTACTAGAATAACAATGCAAATATATTTATTATTTAGAAAATAGTGCGAGCATATTTATTATTAGACTAATGCTGGGAAATATTTTTTCCTAATTATGCCAATAGCTAATGCTTGTAGTTTAGAAAGTGTTTGGATTCATCTTATTTAATTCTCAATCCAGTCTTCTTGAGTTTTAGTTGTTATTCTCATTCATAAATCAGAAACCTGAGATTTAGCTTAAGTCATTCAACAAGTAAATGATAGATATAGGCTCAAATTCTAGTTTTCTAATGCCAAGGCAAGTGCTCATATAGTTGCCTATTGGAAGATTCATGTGTTATAGAAAATTCTCCAAATGAATTTTTAAAAATCGTAGAACACTGTATGTGTATGATCTTGTGGTACTTGCTTTTTCCCTCAGTGTCATGTTTTAAATTCCATTATTGTAAGTAGCTGTGGCTCATAGCTTTCACTTCTATATGCATTATAATGTGAAATATAGAAACCTTTATTTATGCATTCACCACAGTTGGATGCTTGCTTTGCTTACAGATGTTTTCCTTTCATGAATAGTGTTATTATGAATGCCATGTGCATTCTTGAACCTTTTTATTTCTGTAGGTACAGAGTTTCTTCAAGTCTATACTCAGGAGTGAATGAAATTGCAGGATATGTACATGCTCAATTTTACAAGATAATGACAAATTATATTCTGGAATGTTTATGTTAATTTATAACCTCAGTACAGTGTTTAAGTGTTCCCATTAATCCACATTCTCTTCAATATCGGTGCTATCAGTTTTCTCAATTTTCTCTTATCTAGTAGATATAAAATGGTATCCTATTGCAGCTGTATTTTTGCATGTCCTGATTACTACTGAGATTGAGCATCCTTTTAGGTTTGTTCTTTACACATATTTTTTTTTTGGTGGTATGTCTATTCATGTCTTTTGCAATTTTCTTGCTATGTTACTTGTCATTAATATTTTAATTTTGAGGAGTTATTGTACGTGCTGTATACTAATCCTTTGTCAGTTATGCTTAATGCAAGTATGTTTTCTAAATTTGTGTCTTGTTTGTTTAATTTTTAATGGCATATTTTAATAAGGAGTTTAAATGTAATATCAATTTAAAAATCTTTTTTTATTATAGTTAACACTTTAAATTTAAGAAATCCTTCCTTAATCCAACTTCAGAATGATATCCTCCTATATTATTTTCTAAAGTAGTAAACTTTTAGTTTTTGCATTTAAGTATTTGTTACATCTGTAATTGATCCTTATATACAATATGAGGAAGGGATTCAATTTCATTTTTAAAAATATGGTTATTGATTGCTCTAGCATCATTTATTGACTACCCCTTACTAGCTACATTGATTTGCAAGTTTCTTCTAATTTTTGTCAATCACAAGTTTATGTCTTTATGTCTTGTTATAGGCTTTCTAACTTTTTTCATTGGTTATTTTGTCTTATTTCCATCGGCCAAACTGTCTTAGTTACTAGATCTTTATAAGTCTTGACATCTTGTAGGGTAACCTCCCTCTGTGATTTTCCTTTTGAGGAATATTCTGGCTATTCTTCACCTGTTCTTCAATTAGCTTTTCAACTTGCATGAAAAACTCTTTGAGAGCTTCCTTGTAATTACATTGAATCTGTATGTTAGTTAGTTTGGGGAAAATTGACGTCTTTGTGATCCTGAGTTTTCCTAATATGAATTTTGGCTATCACTTCTTTAATTTTTTAAATCTTTTAATGTCATCCACAAATGTTCTATAATTTTCTACATCCAGGTCTCATGCATTTTTGTTACGTATTTTCCTTAAGTACCTTAAACATTTTGTTCTTATTACAACTGCTTTCCTTCTCACTACATTTCTTGTTTGTTGCTAGTATATAACCAGTCACATTCATAACTCCTCTTATTTCTAAAAATTTGTATTGAGATTCTTTGAATTTTCCATATAACAACATCATCTGAGAATAAAACAAATATATTTCTATCTTATCCTTATATCTTAAATTTATTTTTCTTGTCTTAATGTATTACAAAATCTCAGGAAAATATTGAATACCACTGGTGGTAGTGGCCATCTTTGTCATTTACTTATTTTGAAGGGAATTCTTCTAGTATTTTCTTGTTATTGATGGTACTTGCTCTAGGTTTTTTGTCTATATGGACAAAGGAATGTTGAATATAATTTAGAGATTAAATCGTGGTGATATTATTACTCAATATTCAAAACAGGGAAATGAGCAGATGTGAGTAGGGAGTAGAAGGTAGAAGTCCAACTAGTGAGTGGAGACAAATGGACTTCAAATGAAAATTGAGTTCTTTATCTCTACTAAATATTCAAATGCATTCATCCTTCAAATCCCTTGTAGAGCATTCTTTGATTCTTTCCGGAAATCTTGGACACGTCGTTTCCTCTATGTCCGTTGAACTTTGTATACATCAACTTTGCAGTATTTTGGCAACTGTATTGAAATCATGTGTCCACAGATCTGTGGTCAAAATTACATCAGTTATCCTTTCCCATTTCTCAACTTTACAACCAGTCTCTCAGTTTAAAAGCCCTGACAATTTGTCAGCATATCTATGAAGCAACTTTGACTTTATCTGCTTTCATCCTTACTTCTTTAGTCTAAGCCACCATTACCTCTTCCCTGGGCTGGAATCATACATAACCTCCTAACTGTTTGCATAGGAACTCCACTCTTCTCCCATCATGATCTGTACTGTTCATGGAGCAACTTTATTAATCTGTTAAAAGTACAAATGAAATCATGTCACTCCTTAGCTGGTGGTTTCCCATATGCTTGCAATAAAGTTCAAACTCCTTAGTGTAGTTATTAGTAAGTCCTATGTTATTTGCCTCTTGTTACTGCATCCCAGATTTAGTGGTCTTCTTTTAGTTGCTTAAGCAAACCCATCTCAACCCATCACCACCTTTGAGAGTACTAATATTTCCTCCCTAATAGAAGAAATAACATAAATAAATAATATATAAATACAGGTAAATAAAGTAATAGCACAATAACAGAAATAATAACCTAGTAGAAGAAATAACACAAAAAATAAGTCCCAGTTATAGAGCAGCTACATAAAAATGCAAGAAATAGCAACAACATAAGAAATTTCTCCAAGGGATATATTATTAAAACATAGGTCAAAAATGAAGTTCATTGCTAATGATTATTACTGACTCAGTAGTTCTAGAGGGTGGTCTGGGTTTTTAAACAATTTTAATTAGTTTAAATTATATTTAATTAATTTTGATGTTGATGATTCTGATGCAGATTATCCATAGACAATGTTTCGAGAAATATCACTTTAGGATTTCAAAGGAGAAGGACCACCTGGACTGAAATGAGTGGAAAATGCTTCATGGTAGAGAAATGTTAAAATCTGGGCTTTATAGGGTTGTTTGATTTGACAGAGATAGGTATTAAGAGAAAGGAAAAGCATTCAAAACAGAAAGCATAGGCATAAAGACTTTCATAATATAATGGTTTCTGGGTCAATAAGAAAAATATTAAGGGTATTCAAATAATTTTTAAAAAAATAAGCTTTTAAGGTTTCAGGAATATTCACATATTATCAATTATCCTCAAGTTTTGTGTAAAATATTTGTCTGCATTTCAGAATGTATTATAATCATGTCTAGCTACTATAAGAGAATGTCAGTTCAGCGCTCTGAATTCACTTCCAGCAGAGAGCAACTAAAGATATAAAAATTTTGTTACTTTCTCTGTATTGAGGTCATATAAGTGCCCTAAGTCCCAGCACAGGTGGCCACTCTCTGTGAAATGCCCAAGCCTGTGAAACAAGAAGGTATGTCATGAATCTGTGGTGATCGCTGGCAAACCAAGTACCTCACTGCACCTGTCTGAGAGCTGACACCAGTCAGACTTCCCACAAGACAGACAGTAAAAAGCAGCCGAGTTAACAGAGGCTTTTCCCATTCACCCTGCATACCGTACTTAGGAAACAAGCCACCACTAAGTAGAAGTGTTTAATCTACTCATTAAAATATGGTCTTGAATGGTTTATTTGGTTTGTTTTCTACAGATTTTGTCACCTATCAACAACTCACTAGTTTGGTAGAAAGAAGCTTCTTCAGCTCCCCCAGGTAATGATTTTATTTCAGTAGATTTTGTGGCTACTGATATCCTTTCTTATTAATCCCAAGTGAAGAATTCTATCATTAAGTCATTTTAGGGTTAACTAATGTTAAGAGTTCAATCTAAATTTTTAACAAACACTATCTTTACATTGACATATTTCAGAGATTTTTGCCAATGTCTTTAGTGTTTTAATTGGGTGGGTGGTGGAGGGAGGCAACTTGTTTGAACATGACCACAGTGCTATATTTATAAGATATCAAAATAACTATATATGAAAATATGCTAATTTCTGATTTGGAAAGGGGACAGCAAAAATATAGAATATTTATATTTAAGAATGTATATTTGCATTAATCATTGCTTTTTGTCATAATTTATCTAATGAAGCTAAATACTGACTTTTTCATAGTATATGCCATCTTCCCTTTAAAATATTCACCACACAGGTTTATATAAGCTCTAGGAGGTATTGTCTTATACATCTAATTTGCATATTAGAGAATGGAAGTATAATTGAGTTATTTATTTGATCTGGGGAATATGATGGATGGAACAATTAGAATCCTCAAGACTGCAGCATTCATATAGGCTGTTCCATAAGGATGGAAGATGAGTATATGCTATACTACCAGTTACCAATGAAAATGGAAAAGCATTTTTTAAAGAGAGAAATAAAAGTAATGGCCTTTGAATATTGTCATTTGACTTTCCAGAACAGCAGAATCTGGAAGCTAAAGTGTTAACATCTATAAACTGTTCCAACAAGGGAATATATACTGTTAAATATTGGGAGTTATTTAAAATGCCAGTGAGTATAATAGCAGTGCTCTGAAATAACCATTTCATCTGCCTACATTACTCTAAAATTAATGAATAATGAAGCGATGCCCTTCACATTCTCTTCCCTTTCCATTCCAAGATATATTGATCAGATGACATTTATTTAAGTTTGGGATAATGTATTAATTTCAAGATAATTATTCAATATACTTTTGTCACTGTTGATATGCTTCAATGTCATCCAGGGGCCAGGGGATGAATAAACTGTTATCTGACATTGCTGGACAGGGTACTAGAAATAAATGCAATTTTTCTCCTTGAGAGTCACTGACTTGGGTTTTTATTTGGGGAGGGGCATGGAAAAGGAGAAAGCTGAAGGTGGAGAGGGTGTGATGATGCAACCTGCAGGTTAAGAGTATAAATATATTGTGAAAGATGGCATTTGGGGCAAAGTGCTTTTCTATTGTTGCTGGGGTCAGACTGATCCTCAGCAAAGCTGACAGAGCCCATCCTTAGCGGATGCCACTGCAATATTAACACTCATTTGGAGCAGATGTGGCTAAAAGCATGAAACATTGAACAAACAGCTGCCACAGATCCAGTGCCATTGCATAAGCACTTATGTTCTATTAATGCAGTGGATTGCTGAGGCCAGTAGGGCAGACGTTATTCCCCACAGTTCTTCAGCAGATGGGCCAAATGAGGCTCCTCAGAGAAGTGCTGCCCCCCGTGGAAGCAATCCTTCCACCGCAGGCAAAGATTCTAACACAAAATCACCTACCCATCACAAGGATGCGTCTAAGGTCATATTATGCTGCCAAGATATTTTGTAGGTGTGTGCTTCAACAAGCGTTCATTTTAGTTTATCCTATTCCACTTGATTCTCTTCTGCTTTTGATTTGGGGCAGTGTACGCATGTTACAGTGTTATTTCTTCCTTCTTCCTTACCTTGTGATTGTGTGTGTTTGCATGTGGCGTATATACATAGGACTCTGTGTTTCGGCACATAGAATAAATTGGGATCCTGTTGCTGCAAACTTCCATCCCTGCTTGCCTCTTCCTGGAGGCTCAGCATGGTGCTTCTAAGTCTACAGTGTCCTGTTTGAGACCCAAATGGGCTTCTAAGTTTATCTCTGTTCATTGGAACAATTTGAAATTTAGGACTACAGAGCAGAATATCAAACATTATGGGTCATAACTATGATTTGTTCCTAATAAAAATCTGTAAGTCTCCTGCACAACACAGAGTCTACATGGGTGGTATTTGCCTGTTTAAAGGGGGAAAAAGCAGGCAATCTAGCTTGTTCCCTCTCAGATTCCCACAGACCCAGTGCCATTGATTTGTACTCTGATTTGTACTCTGTTGTCACCCCACTTCCCCATACAGACTAGAGTCACCTGGGTAATTAATCCTTAACAAGCTGGCACACTCATCTCCAGCAAGTGGGTAATTCTGTCAAGTTAAATGTAACTGGGAGACGTGCTGTATGGAACTAAATTTTTGTATATTCTCAAAGAACAGTGTTCCCTAGCCATAACTGTTTGTAGTGCAGCATATAATGCCAATCTAAGTTCTGTGTTCCAATGTCAGGAGGGAGGGGGAAGAAAGAGAAGAAGTAAAGAAGAGAGTTAGTGGAGCCACAACTGGAAAAAGACATAGGAAAGCAACAAGTATTGCATCTGTTTATTCTACTTTTGGTGGGGTGAGGTTGTGGAGTAGGGGTCACATGCTACATGCTAAGCACTATTGCAAGGATGCAGTTGGAGATATACTGGTTAGGTCAATAATCATATGAAGTTTATATTTTAATAGAGCAGCTGATGATAAAAACAATAAAACAAAAAAATTAAATAAATCAGTTCATTTCAGATTTTGATGTTATAAAGACAATAAACTGGGAAAGTGTGCCTTCAAGATTACCCTGGAAGATGTCATGCTATTTTAGACATAGTGGTCAGGGAAGACTTCTCTGAGGAGAAGCTTCTTAAGTGCTAAGAGCTGAAGGATGCAAAGGAGCCATGGCTGGGAAGGTAGGAGGCACGAGACGCCCACGTGGGTGGCACAGGGCAAAGGTCCTATGGCAGAAACAAGCCTGGTCTGTCTGAGGAACTGAAGAAGGCATTGTGGTTGGCTATGCTTGAAGCCTCTGTATATGATATAAATTCAGCTTTTTAAATTATCTCATGTGGGGAGTCGGGGGAATTGGGATACAGAAGGAACTTAGCTCTGGAATTTTGACTCTGTTTAGCCAGTGAGTCCCCTGGGGGTCTCCTGAATAGTAGTTTCCCACATGGGTCTGTTCTGCGGTCAAGATTCCCCCCGAAAGGGTGATCCTCGGCTGATCTCTGAGAAACAGTTGTCATGCCCTAGAAGGGAGAGAGGCAGGTGGGTGTGACTGTCTCCACTCAGCCATGTCCTGCTTTCTGCCCTCCTGAGAGCGTGTCCATATTTTCAAATATGAAGGATGATGTGAAACTTTATCAGGGGTCCAAGCAAGTGTCAGGAGAAAGCTGAGTAATGCCTTAGAGTTTGTCCAGATGCCTCTGAACTGAATGGAACAAACTGAGCTGAGAATGGAAACAGAGAGGAAGTCAGCTCAAAATGTTCTGTTTTCTTTCTTTTTTTTTTTTAAACCTAACATGAAACAAATCTGAAGCCAGGAAGCGGCAGTTCTAAACAAGTTGTGTTAGATGCTGCTTAGAAACGGCAAGGAGACGTGTGAATCGGCTCTGTTGTATGGAAATGTTCGCTGCTCTTGTGAGAGAGAAATGACTGGAGCCTACCTTTTCTCTGGAATAAAATGTGAGCAATCTCTGTGTCAGCAAGTTGACAATGATAACAGCAAAAGAAAAGAAAGGAAGCCATGGAGTATTCTAATTATAAAACACCACACAGATGTGGAAAGATGAGCCCATATGTGGCAAGGGGCCTCCAGTTCGGTGGTGGGAAGGGGAACAGTCCAGTGTCCAGGTCCAGAACTGTGTGAGTTGTTTAGTACAATGGTTTAGGGACAACATATCTTTAGCTTTTGCTTGAACTTAAAATTACCACCTGGTACTTTTAGCTTTATTCTCAGGATTGTAGAATCAAAAAGTTCTTGGTAGGTTAGCTCATCCAGTGATTTTCAGATTGTATTTTCTTAATCCTAGAGCTTTAGCTAAAGTACATCAGATGTTCTCCCCTGGGGACTAAGGGAATTAAGAGAGTGAGAAGGAGCTTTCAGCTCCCTGCCCCATTTCTAGTTGGTTCTGTTTTTTAAAAAATAAACATTGATTTTTTTTAAAGACAAGACGAAGGACGTTTTAACTGAGGCTGCTTTAACATGGTCTGCTTCTTCTTTGGGGTTAGTTGGACTTCTTGGACAGATATGACGGCTCCAAAACACAGACAGCAAGCTAAATAGAATATGAGTGGACCTAGCAGCATTTATAGGCTATTTATAAAACTCATTTCTCTACTTCTAAAAATCGTCAAAGCCCATCTTGTTCACCAATATCCTAATACAGTTCCTGGCATGTGCCTGGTTCTCACCCTTTGAAGCTGTTTTAATAATTGTCGTTATGTTGTGGCAGATGAAACTCCCACTCTTAGTCTAGGGCTTTGTATGATGAGGCCCGGGGCCAAATCTTACCCATGCTAAGGCCTAGTCAGTGTGTCCCTCCTCCTCCATGCAGCCTCCCTGGCCCACTGCAGGCCTCACTAGCGTGTCCTGTCCTAGTCTGATTTCAGGAAGTGTCTATACAGTTCCCTTTAACATTGGCTGGTAATTTTTCGGTTAGTTTTACTCCGTCAACAACATGATAATGTTAAAAACACAGACTTGGTCTTAGATTTTTTAATGTACTTCTCAAGTATGCAAGTACTGGGACAGCTGAATTCATTATAGGCAAGCAATAAATATTTGTTGATTGTTAGGTCTTGCTCATTTCAGAAACATTACAACTTTTCAAACTTGTTACAACTTGGAAAACATCTGTTATAACATCTGCCTCCTATATTATCTCTGCTCTTGAAAATAGCTGGAATAAATTTTATAATGAACACTTTCACATAGTACATGTGTAATCCATTCTATGTCAAAATGAAAAGAGTCCTGTATTTTACTGTCTTGTCATTTGAGGTAAATATTACATACACATAAATATATTGGCCTCACTCGGAGTTAAATACTCTACCGATGGCTATGTTGGCTTGTGTGTGAAAATACATTCACAATTCCTAGATTTTCATCTTGATTCTGTCTCAAATTTTTCATGATCTTAATTAAAAACATCATATCCACATTCTAGGTTTCTAATTTTTGGAGTGGTTGGTTAGCACTTCCTCTTCTACTTAGGAGCAGTGTTCTAGGTCTGATTTAGATGCCGTCTGTCAGGTGCATTAGTTGGCTTAGAGAACAGTACTGTGTGAATACCAGAGATTATTGTTACAGTGTTTCTAAGACATTAGTCCAAGAAATATAACTCCCTGGCCTCAAATGTAAGTTAAATGATACAGCATACGCTTTGCTTGGAGCATTGATGACTCTGGTAAAACTGCCACCTGGCTAACAAGCCCAATGAGAAACGTACAGGGGGCTCCGATGCCATTTATAACAGTGCCTATACATTGGATAACAAGGGCGGCGTTGGCTCCCACCTCTGTTGGCTGTCTTAACTGCTGGGAAGACTGATGTGCCTTCTGAGCTGCTGTTGGCCATTGCCACCTGCTGGCTCTGGCACACCATTCCCCTGGCTCCCCTCCTGGTGTTGAACTGGCAGCCTCCCCAAACTTCCAAGCATGAGCCAGAGAACACGGGGGTGCTTGGAGCTTTCGTGCTGCTGAGCCTGCATCATGCAAGCTGGCTGACAGTGGGGTGTCTTGCTCTCCAGGGTCAGTGTGTTGACTACCATGGTGATCAGCTGGCTAACAGCAGCAGTGGCTGGAAGTTGCCCAGAGAACGTCACACACTGGCAAGGAGAGGATACCAGGGGAGTGAACCTCCATAAGAAAAAATAAACAATGCTTTATGATGTAGCTGCGAGCGTTTTCTCTCCAGCCTGAATTCATTGTAGGTACTCAAACTTTTCTTAGATAGAGTTGCACGTAACATTTATATTTCCGTTTTACAACATTTCATTTTACTGTTTTTACTTTTAAGTTCTTGTGTAGAACTTAGATGTTCCCATTTAGCATGTGACGGTCAAAGCCTCTCTTAGGTCACAATGGTTTCTGGTAGCAGACCTGTAATGCTCACTTTGTCTAGTGCTTTAAGCACTGACACACTTATTTATGTGTTTAATCATCTGCACGACAAACAAAAGGGTTTATATGCATTGTCAAAACACTGAACAATCCTCCCTTAATATGGGTGGAGCTGTCTATGGGCTGTTGTGCAAACAAGGCTGTAAAGGCCCCAGTTGGAGTCGTAGCTGACTGTTGATGCTCTGCATGCAGACTCATGACAAACCTGGCGTTCTAGGGAGTGTGACTCACGCCACAAGACTGAGGCTTTCTGGAGTGTTTTAAAATGTAGATTTTATTTTTATTCAGATATAGTGAGTCTAACAGTTCAGGAGAAAATTGCTGTTGAAAAGATAGCTTGCTATATTCACAGATACCAGGAGGAGGGGGCATGCCATGCCATGGGGCCACACTGGGAATTACCAGGTTCATTCAGGTAGCAGAGAGAGCAGGAGGAAAGTGTGGGCAGGAGCCTTTATCGGGGTTTCCATAGGAAGGAACAGATGAAGCAGGGTGAGCAGGCTCAGGATTGGCTGCTCTGAATAATTGCCACAGGCTCTGCAGTATGGTGGCTTTCCCTGGTTGTGTGTGCCTGGCCCTGGAGGGATTAAGACAGAGGAATGGTGGCCCTGAGTCTAAGAGCTCAGTAGTGGAAATGGTTGGGTGCAGGCTGAGGATAGTTCGATATGAGAGGCACGCTCCTAGGCCAATTGCTCGCTATCTCTAGTAGTTTGCTAGCCCTGGGAAGGGCAGCAAGGCCCCAGATGTGAAAGCATCAAGTATACAGAGCAAAAAGACATGCTTAACACCTGGAGCTAAGCAGCATGCACAAAATCATGCTGCAGTGAATCTACTGCAATAGACTGTAGCTTATTTGCTTTTTATATTGTCTTCACTGAAGAAATCTCATTTCCTCGGAATTGTCTGTGGTACAAGGAAGGGTACAGCAACCTGTGCACATTGTGACATTCAAAATTCCTAGCCATGGTTATTACATAGCAGTGTGCAGAGGGGAAAAAAGGAAGAGAAGGAAGAAAAGAAGGAAACCTCATCAAAAACATAACTGCGTTCAGTGGAAACACACTAGATCACGGTGGCTGGCCCATTTAATAGGCCACAAATCTGATGACAGAAAACCCACATTAGAAAAGCACCAAATCCCAATTTTGTTCTGTTTGGCTTTATTGGGTCGTGGGGACCAGGAAGCTTTTTATTTTGGCTTGAGATTATTTAGCTTGTAAACAATAGGCAACCATGACAGCTTTGGAGTGGTGATGACCCAGATAAGGACTCTGGCTCTGGCACTTACAAGCTCTGGGATAGTGTATTGGGTCGACCTCCCAAGGCCTAAGTTACTTGATCACCAGTATGGAAGATAATAATAGTTTCTTGAGTAAGTGTTCAAAAAGTGTTAGTTTTGATTCAGTCAAATACCATTAGGGAGAGCCAGCATCACAAAAGTCGATCAATCTTGAATCTAGTATATGATTCTTCCTCTGATTTCATACCCTTATTAACAAGGACGGTATTTTCATTTTCCATTTCTATTCCCTTCACTTCCTTCATCTTGATGTTACAACAGTTCTAGTTTTTCTACCAAAATTGATTCTGAACAGAGGGTAATTTGAGCATGTGTTAACATTTAAAAAGAATATAAGAAGATTAAAAAGTAAGGCATGCCACAAGGAAAAGTTAGCATATTAAGGAATCCCTCTAGTCCCAATGAAATGTGTTCTGATTTTCCTTTTACTTATATGCATAGTTGAGATTTATTTATGCCCTTTTTTCCTTAGGAGCTAGGTAGGCTTTTAGAAGAGAATTAGAAAAATACTGTGTAGAATAAAGAAGAAAAAAACCTCTTTCCATCAAAATTCCCATTCCACTTTCATGTTTTTTTCATTGTCTTTTTTAAAATCAGTATTTAAAAAACAATCATTGCTCCTATGATACATATAACTTTCATCTTTTTATTTAAAACTGTATCATAGCTGTTGCATGATCTCTGATATCATTTTTCATATCTAAGATTCTCTTTGATACTTTACCACCTATTTTAAGCATTATTGAGATAACTGAGAAAGTGTAACTATGGAAGCAAGGTTCCAAATGATGCCCATGGACTAGAACCACCCAGAAGACATATTTGGGAGAGAGAAGCAACTTAAAAAAAAAAACTTAACAAAAGAATCGAAGATGTTTGTTTAAAAATATTTTCTGCTTCTCTCAAAAACTTGGACCTGACAATACTGCATCAGGACTGTCCCGTCCAAGAATCTTTAGAAATAGAGTAGGTCCCTTTGGACTTAGCATGAGTTTTCCAATCCTTTGCAATCCCCAATACCCTGTTGTTCCCACTCATTTAATTTAACTGCAGTTGAGACTAAGGAGGCTTAGAGAGGGTTCAAGCAAACTGCTTAGAGTATTGAGTCACCCTTGGGGTATTAAGTCAAGTCTTTCTGTACAAAGAAGAAAAGACTTGAGACTCCATCACAGGAGGAATTACCAGAATATTTAGACCATCAATCTAATCATGATGACTGGGTTAGAAAATGTTAGGGTATATTTGAATAGAAAGAATCCATTTTCTATGAGTGACTTGGAAGCAGAAAATTAGGACTGGTACGTAAAAAGTGTATTTTGGCAGGTTTAGAAATAAATCTAGTGAAGAATCATCTAAAAACGAGACCATCAAAAATAGAACAATCTCTCTGGAAAGTGGTTAAGTTTCCTTTCACACGTGGTATACATGCACGCTGGAAGACGACTTTTCAGGGATCTGGAGAAAGGAGTCAAACATTGACTAAATGGCCTCTGAAGTCTTCTCCTGTCTTACCACTATATGATTTGATAAGCCAGGGTATCCTACAAGCA
Organism: Smutsia gigantea; assembly: GCA_032199065.1. Lineage (NCBI taxonomy): Eukaryota > Metazoa > Chordata > Mammalia > Pholidota > Manidae > Smutsia > Smutsia gigantea. The sequence continues at coordinate 126,888 of JAVSCE010013931.1, forward strand.
ACTCCAGAGACTCTTAAATTGGTAGATGGAAGTAGCAACTCTGAAACGCAACTTGCACTTCCAGTAGAGCCAAGAACTTGAAAGTAATCTTCTGTCTCCCCTTCAGATCTGCACTGGTTGCCAAACTGCAGGGGAGTAAAAGACTCCGCGTTATCTTGATAGACGAGCTGGAGAATCCCACACAGCTGTGTTGTGGAAATGTTCTCGATTTCCCTCATGATAACAGTGAGTCATAAAAGGAAGAAATGAACATTTATTTGCCAACTCCACCTGTCTGTTGGGCCCACCATATCTATATTAGCATCAGGGGAACTTGCCTATAGTGTTGAAATATTTATCAGTAGGAGAGAAGCAACTGTTCTTTCCCTTAAATTGTGGTTAAAGCCAGTTCCTTTTTTCATCAGAAACGAAATGATAAAAATTGAGACTTGGATGACTTCTTTATCAACATTTACATTTAGTAAAATGTTTGGAAGCAAAAATCTCAAAACTTTTGAGCTTCACATTTTTAAAATTCAGGACTAGGGTGAAAATTGCTTTTGTTCTGAATCCAGTCTAAATGTAAGAAAAAGTCTTTTATTTAGAAAAGATGGTGGGGGGGGCAATTTACTTATGTTTTCTAGATAAAAACAAGATCAAAGAAAGGAAAGAGAAGAGGAATGAAAATTCAAGAGGAACAATATTTTCTATAGATACAAAGTTCTGGGATTTATGCTTTTCATTTCTTAAGTTTCTTGGTAAATTTCTGAAATCACGGCAATTACATCTCTTCCATTATCAAAGAGGATTAATTTTAGAGTTGAGTGGGAAGTCAGTTTTCAATCTATCTAGATTAACTGATGCCTTAATTGAAGTGCCTGCTTTCTTTTTATTTGTATTTGGAATTAGCTCTTCTGCTTCCTTTACACTTTTAGGACCAGATATGTTAGGCAGATTCCTTTTAAAAATTGACCCTATCCTGTGACCTATGACCCACACTGTCGAGTTGGAGGTAAGTATGACCTAGTGGCACGATGTATATTGTTCTGTTTTCAAGAACAAGGCAAACACCAAACAAAAATATTCAAGAGCAAAAACAAAAGTTTTTCTAGAAGACAACAGCTAATCAGCCCTGGCATCTGTACCCACCACCTTCACCATTTGATTGATAACTGTGATTTGCTGACTCTCTCAATTACTCTGGTTTCATTACATTCTGAGAAATGCGCCAAGCTCTCATTTGGTCTTTATTATCTTTCTAGTCTTGTGCTTACACAAAATGCCTAAAGTGGTATTTCAGGAACAGAATAGGTACATTAACCACAGCCAAAAAGGAAAAAAAATCAGTTTCTTCAGCGTGACTGCATTCAGTAACATTTTGATTATCACCAAAAACCATATAGAAAGGCACCTCTATCATCAGGGCACTGCAGACCAGCACACAGCCTGCTGTAATTTCTCATAATAATGTTCAGATCCTATGTATATTTGGATTTTCTGTTATTATACTAACATTTTCAAGTCCACTGTAGTAGTCTTCTTCCTCTGCACCCACCTGGTTGGTGATCCACGCAACAAGGTTTTGAAATGACCTTGAACTAAAGAGTCACCACCAAACCATATGACTAGCAGTTTTAGAGCTTTTAAGAATCAAAGGCCATTTTAATTATGTAATATTTGAACTCTGAGCAAAAATTACAAATTACATCCCTTCTTTCTGGCTAGTAAAGATTAGGACATTCGGACTGTTTTCTGCAGACTCCTAAGACTGGGAACTCCCAAGCTTTGACCTAGCAGCTTAGGCAATGCTCAAGGCTTTTACAAATTTAACTTGAACTTTCTAACTCTGGCCACTAAATGCAGTTTTAAGATAGAGGTTTACTCTAGGTGTTATTAACTACTTTGCTTAAAATTTTAGTCAAAAGCCCAGCTCCTGCTCTTTGATTTCCATTATCTCCAGTCACCATCAGGGTGGTGGTGGATTTGTTTCCAAGTGTGATCCAGATGTTTGTCAGAAAATGGTCTACATGGTGCCACCTGTAGAAAATACCATATTATGTTTGATTTTATTACAAGGCAGATAAAAATACACCAGGAAAAAGGGAAGGTGATCCCCTTGAATTCTCTTTCCAACATGGGAAGTAGTATTTTTGTTGCCATTCTCCTTTGACAATAACACCTCACGGTAGTCTCTCCAGCTACCTTGCTCTTTTGGCCAGTATCCCATGAGGGCTCTTCACCATTAACCATGTTTTTGGTGGAATATGAAATAGGATCTTCCTCTTCATAATAACAACAGTCCAACCTGAAACCTTGAGACTTGGCCCATGTCCAATAACTTTAAGCATAGCTGCTTCCTTCTTATCTCATCCATTTTGACTTACTTTCCCAGGTAATTTGTATGTGGTCTATTTCCTGAACTACATGGCAACCACTTTCAATGTGGGGATGTCTTCAAATGCATCTTTGTGGTCTTCTCAGATCTAAACAGAGAAAGGACTTTGACATAATAAGCATGAATTAATTTTTTTGATATGTAAATAAATAGAAATGAAAAATCATCTATATCATAATGTTCTTGGGCTAGGTTTACATAGAAACTATATTAAATTTTCTCAGTTAACATTCACCTTATTTTTCATGTTAAAATTTGATCATTTTTCTTAATATTTGGGACTTTATGTGTTTTCTATAATCTGAAATGAAAATATTCTTGAGTAAAATTATATATAATCGAAAAATTCTTAGAAAAGCAAACAAACTCACATTAAACTCTACTTTTCCATTGTTTTCTACACATTTTTATTCTTTCAAAAGCCTTTCATAGATAATAGTGTAGAAAGTCTCATGTCTTCCCCTACAGATTAACAGACCCACCAAGGTAGAATTGTCATGGAATGATGTCTCTATTCAGGCACAGCATTAGCCTTTGGAATCAGTCCAGCTTTCAAATGCAATCTCTGGATATGTTTATTAACCTTAAATACACCATACCTAGAAAAAAGCATTCCTAAGAAAGAATACAAAGATTGAAAAGGCAGAGGATGTCCTAAAAGAGGACATGTTTAATGATTTATGTTTCCCTTAAAATGATATATTAAGCACTGTGTTTGTGTACGAGTTTCACAGGGTCCAAAAGGTATTGTGCCTGTAATACTGCTTTGTTAGAGACCTGCCATGGAAATCATTCATATCTGCTTTGTTTCTAATAAATCACAATAATTTATGATGTTTACTCCTATGGGCCTTAACATTTTTCTATGGGCTCGGGCATAAATAACAATATCCAGATTAGGTGCATTTCCATTTTTAGTTGTTGTGGTACTGATCACTGATCTTGTGCTGAGAGGAAAAAAAGTAAGACTCTCCACAACAGTTTTCTGTTGTGTAAAAACAGGTGTAAAAAGAATGGGTATAAGGTATATAGTGTTACCGGGGCTTTATACCTTATAGGAGTTTTAGATCAAAAAGATATCTATCTTATTTTTTATTCAGTTATTAAGTTTCAGGCACTGCTCTGAACTTAGAAACAAGTGTAAAAAGTGGAAAACTCTAAACTCTTGGAGATCCAGTGATGAACACAAACAGAAACGGTTCCTGTTCTCATGGGGTTCAGAGGCTAGTGAGCTTTAACATGAGATGATATTCTAAGTGCCTAAATCCATACTTTGTTGTACTAGGTCAAGAATCGGCATAACTATGGCCCGCCAACTGTTTTTGTAAAGTTTTATTGGAACACAGCCATGCCCATTCATTTACATATTGTCTGTGGTGGCTTTTGCCCTGCAGTGGCAGAACGGAGGAGCTGTGATAGAGGCCATATGACCTGCAAAGTCTGAAATATTTATTATGTGGTTCCTCACAGAAAGAAGTTGCCGACCTTGCACTAGGTGAAAGGACAACTTATAGACAATAACTTCATCTGTTTAGAGCTGGATTTAGTTCCCACACTTAAGTGAATTTTTACAGCATGTCACTGTTTTATCAATGTCTTTACCCAGAAATGTTATCCTGACCCAAATCACACAGTCACAAGAGACAAAGTTGGTATTAAATGCTGGTCTTCTGACCAAGGATGACAGTCCAAAGTGAGGCAGGCTAGAATAGGAAGCAGAGGGACTCTGGGTTCAAATCAGAAGGTATGGGATGCTCAGGGTTCAAAACAACAGGTATAAAACAACAGGATATTTGCAGACCTGAACATACCAAACTGAAGTCTTAATGATCTGCCTACCAAGTCAATTTCCTCTTAAGAAGAAACATTTTCTCTTACCCTCACCAGGCATGTTCAACCCAGTCCATTAGGCAAATTACCTATCTCTGAATATTCCAGGGAGACTCCACCCATAACAGATCAGACCCCTTATAAGAGACCCAGCTCCCACACCCCGTGCTGCTCACATCTGGAGCATGCCCGCACTCCCTCCTTGAGTGTGCACTTTCACTTTAATAAACTGCTGCTTGCTCGCATCTGCTCACCTGCTCTTGAATTCTTTCTCAGCCAGAATCAACAACCCCCTCCAGAGGTTGAGGTCTCTCCTAGCCAGCAAGCAGAACTCCCCAGATTGGTTTTCCCCACAACAAAAAATTTCTTAGACTTTAAGACCCCAAGAACTTCTTTGGCATATAGAAGTGATCTGGTAAATTGTTCCCATCTCATAAAGGAGGACAGACCACTGTTAGAGACCACTGCTAAACACAGTGCTGGAGAGGCTAATAAAAGAAGAAAACTACTTTCCTATTTTATCCTCCAAGGTTCTGTTTGTGATACAATAGCACAGGACTCAAAGTGCATTTTTGAAGCCTAAGCAAACAGTGATGTATCCTCATGGTATTCAGGAGGTACTCAATAATTTTTGTTGAATAATGTTGGATGTTCTACAGGCCTTTGAGAAGCATTTGGCCTTGCAAAAATACTTGGCTCCAAATTTCTGAGCCTAAAAATATTTCTTAGCATTGGATTCATAAGAGTATATTGGCTTTGGCTTGCAACTCTTGCTAATGAAAATGACTAACCAAGTAGATTTTTGTAAGCAATCTTGGACCTTCAGAGTTTTTAACACTTTTTTGACTTCTCAGACCTTAACTCTAGAATTGGAATTCCCTACATACAAAAAAAAAAAGAAGGGCTTGAAAAATACTCTCTTAAAATACATTAATTACAGTCAACAAATCAGTGACATGCCAAACCATACTGGAGCCTGAAGTAAAAGAAATAGGTGATACCCATCCTGTCTTTACTTAACATTTTGACATGTTATTCATCACGGGGTTTTTGTACTAACTGTGATTTTTAAAAAAAAATAGTGCATGAAAAGATTATTTATATTGCTTGCTAAGTTTTTGGCAACCTTTTAAATTTAGCTTGAAAGGCGTGCCTAACTCACATCACTCTAGTCACACCCCTGTACAAACCCAAACATTTTAAAGACATTTTTCTTTCTCTGAAAAATTGTGTAAAATCTACAGAGAAAAATTCTTCCTGGCATTCTCGTCCTTCATGACTTCATTCCTAGCATTACAATAAGACAAAATTTGTAGACTATTCTCTTGTCATCTGCCTGATGTCCGAGAAGGCAGAGGAGGAAAAGGAAGCTGCGCTGGTGGTGGTTGGTTCGCGTTTCACAGTGCATGGGGCTCCAGGAAACAGCTTCAGGCTCTGGGGATTCGTTCTGTGCCCTTCCTTCTCCATTTTTATATGGGTGTAAGCTGTAATCCTGGCAAGTACATCTCTCCTGACTTTCCCTTCAGTGGTCTACCTCAGGGTGTCTGTACTAAGGAATTCAGAGCGTTAGGAAGAAGCAAGGCTCTCTGGCCCAAGACTAAAGCCACTTCCTCCAGGCAATTTTTCTGTAACTATACTGATAATTTTATCTACATTTATCTACCTCCTATGCCTTTATTCTCAACTAGTTATAAATATGAGATGAGAAGAAAGGGTCTTCTTTACTGATCTCAATCCTAACATGTTTTCCCTAAATTTTGCTATTTAAGTCTAGACAAAAAAAGATATTTGGGTTTTGTAGACTTATTCCAACACTAACAACAAACTTTAAAGTCCTCTCTGATTTCCTGTCCCTTCTGCATAACTTTGATGCCTTTCCAAATGGAGAATTTTAACATGAAAACATTTAATTTTAAATTAAAATACAGTATGAACAAAATATTTTAAAAACAAAAACATGATCATCATAAATCTTATTTTCATTTTGCATATTAACCTGACAAAATGTGTATATCTGTTTTGTATTTGCTATCTCATTTTGTATAATATGTGTATTCTGGTTTTCCTTTTCTCATTATATCAAATCTACTTTTCTTTATTTTTATCTAGTCATCATAATTAAATAATAATCATTCTGTTACATACTTAATTTACCAAATCATATCCTACTTTAAACATTTAGATTTTTGCCAATTTCTTTACCAAGTAGAAGACAAAGGAAATTTTTATAAATATAGAATATGTTTCAGTTTACTTTTTTATTCATATGAATTAGCAGGTGTAGGGTTATTGGAATAAAGGTATGAATATAGCTCACTATTCAAGCATTTAAAAATATTTTTCTTTTTAAAAATAAAAATCACACTTCTAAAGATGATGATATTGTGGTGGCAACTTGTGTTTTAACTTTCTCCCCCAAATTTCAAAATAATTTGTATATTTGGTCTTATTTTAACTGATAAATGCCAAACAAACTCAAACACTGCAGACAAGAAAACAGAGGTGAAAGGAAGGTAAGGAATATGTTGTGTTCATGTATTACCAAATAGCTGTGTTAAAAAAGTAATCAACAGTTAGTTGTGTTATTTATAGGATGATACAAACATTTGGATATATAGAAGTAGATAAATGGTTCTCCAGAAAAGATTTGTTTAGTATTTTCATCTGGATGTTATGATGCTATGTAAATGTACCTTGTTCCCAATTAGAAAATCAATTGCAAAATAGAAACAGGCTATAACAAATGCTCACATAATTTAAAACAACTTAAAATTTTAACAAAATTTACTGACACTGAGATCAATAACAATTCCTATTTTATTATTTTAGGAAGATTAAGGCTGTGAAGGAGAACATAAAAAGTATGGAATACTACTTTCCAACAGCTGTGAAAATTATTCTGGAATTCTTTTCCTTATTTTTTGCATTTTATTAAACTATGATTCCCTTGTTTGAAATCTATGAATTGAGCTTTTTAATTTTTATGTTGAATGTTTGTGTCCCCCCAAAATTGATATGTTGAAGCCCTCTCCCCCATTGTGAATCTATTGAGGGATACACCTTTGAGAAGTAATCAGGTTTACAAGATCATGAGAGTGAAGCCCCCATGATGAGATAATCGTCCTTGTAAGACTAGAAAGAGACCAGCACTTGCTCTCTCTTCACCATGTGAGGATAAAGCTAGAAGGCAGAGAGAAGGTCCTCGCCGATAGTTGACCATGAGCCACCCACTCTATATTTTGTTACAGCAGCCAGAGCTATGACAGCCATCAAAACATCATTCTCACTTTTGCTTTGGCCCACTTACAGACACATATGACAGTCAATCAGTCTCATAATGATCACCTGGAATATGAATTATTTGCTTAAAATAACTGTCAATTACTTATAAGTGATCAGGGCTGTCTGTTCTTTGTTTCAAATGCGTTCTTGAAGATTTCTAGTATGAAAATCCATGGAAAGCTTCAGATTTCAGCTGGCACCATTTTGGACCCATCTGCAAAAGCAGTTTTAATGTGAAGGCCATTGCTAATTAGAAATATAAGAGCTAAATAATTACCTGTATAATTAAATCCTCCCATCATTTTTTTCAATAGTGTGTCATTGTTTAGGAAAATTGATTTCTTAGTCCTTCTGTCCCAAGCCCAGCTCAGTTTTTATGGTATCGGTTGGAACTCTAAAATTAAGTAGGTAAAATAAGCCAATCCCACTGGCACTCAGGCTGATTGTGATAGTTCTTAAATTTGACAAAAGTATGTATATTTACATTATCATGATATACTTTGCTTTGAAATTATGAAAATAACTTGCAAGGTATTTGAGGGAAGAATAAATTAGAAATAAAATTATAGGTTCAACCAGCTATTAAGAGAAAAAAAGCAGTATAAAAAATAAAATTTTATATAACAGATGAATTATTTAATGAGTACTTAAATTAGAAGTGGGTATATCACTTTCTGAAGAATTTGTGTTTTCTTTCTACTGAAGAGATTTATTTACATAAAATATTTTTGATTTTTAGAAATTCCATCTGACAAAAATTTTCAAGAATATAGTACTTCCCCTCTGTGTCTGTGTCTGGTCAGGAGAATATTAATATTTCAAACAGAAAAATGTAATAAGAAATTGGATACAAACTATCAGAATGACTGGAAAAGCAAAAGGAGGAGGTGAAGTAACCCAGATATTAATAACTGTGTGAAACCACTACCACCCCTAGGATAGAGGAAGGAAACCCACCCAGATCCCATGATCAGTGTGTAGCTGAAGCTGAGATTGTTGCTAACCCTGGAAAATGCTGAAGAAAACCAAGAATTCATACAGCAAATAACATTGCAAAATCTTAAAGCCTGTAGCTATAGCTGCTGGACCCAGAGCCCAAGAGCACTATGCTAGAGGAGCAGCTGGAGCACCTTCTGCCTCAGTCCTGGGAAACAGGAACCCGAGAGGAAACCTAGAGTCCATACTCTTGGGGAGCAGCCTGCTGCTGTTTCTGCCACTGCCAGAGTTACAGCCTAAAAGAGAAAAGAAGAAGGAAAACATCTTCTTTCTTTTCACTTTCTAACTTTACACCACCTCTCATTGCTAGAACATTACAGGAAGCCAGCTGGGAGGGGAGTAGGTGTGGCTGGGAAATGTGGTTTCCAGACTTCTAACTCCCATGACACAGAATAATGGGAACAGACAAAGAAAAAACAGATAAATGATGTCACAGTCCTATGCAGTGTGCAATTGGTAAATGTTTTTTTCTTCTTCAAACATTTGAAAGATATAAAAGTTAATAATAATTATACTTGCAATGTTTATTAACAAATGATTATTTGATTCTTTGAACATTTTCTTTGAACGTGATTTAACAGGACGTCTTGACTGCATACATACACACAATATGTGTAGAAAGCAGGGTAAAATTCTTGTTACCTCAAGGAGACAAGATGATTTCCCTGTCATCCCAATCCTTGTTGGCTATCTCAGTCTATTCTCATTCCAGGGCAGTTACTGTATTGCATGCTCTGCTCTGACTACTTGCAATACTTCCGATGCTGACTACCTGGAGTTAGACTACAGCTCTGGGCTTTCCAGGGCTAATCTCACTCCTGGCCAACTGACTATAAATTTGGAGTTCCCACTATCCCTTCACTTTTAATAATTTTCTAGAATAACTCACAGAACTCAGGAAATCATTGTATTTATAACTGTATCATTATAGCAAAAGGATATAAAAATCAGAACCAGACAAAAGAAGAGGTGTATAGCGTGAGGTCTGAGAGGGTCCCAAACATGAAACTTCCAGTGTCACCTCCCTGTGGAGTCAGTCTGTATCACTCTCCCAGCATCGGTGTATAACAACATGCACAGAATAGTGCCAACAGGGAAGCTCCCCAAAACCTTGGGGTCTAGAGTTTTATTGGGATTTCATTAAGTGAAAATGATTGGATCATTGGGTTATTGATTATGTAACTGAATTCAATCTCCAGCCACTCCCCCATGCCTGGAGGTCCAGTTAATACCTAGTGGCCGAAAGCCCCAACCCTCTCCTTTCTTGACTGGTCTTTCTGGTGTGGTCAGCCTCCATCTTGAGTCATCTCATTACTACAAACTATTTAGGGACCCACTATTAATAACCAAGTCACTCCTATCACTCTGAAAATCCCACAGTTTTATAGGCTAACTCTGAGGAACCAGGGAGAAAAACCAGTTAGATTATTACATAGGACTAGATTTTAAGCCAATCCTTAGCAAGATGACCTACTCTTAGAACCTTCTTCCATGTCAATAAACGAGGTCTGAAGTTTTTCCTCCTGCTCTGAACCTGGACAACAGAGCCAAATCAGCCTCTTCTCTCAGGATTACTGGAAAATGGTTCTACACCCCCGTGACTAGCAACACCAACATGGACACCCTCCATCTGCACCTGGGAACAAAACTGCCTTTAATCCCTATAGTTAAACTCTGCCCAGAGCTTCCCATTGTTTTGCCTCTGCCCATGCATTTAGATCCCTTGGACAGTGAATGAAGCATGGATTTGGACTGAGTATCTTAGTCCCCTTCAAACAACGTGATTTTGGGCTGTTGACAACTGTCTACTGTCCCTTCCAGTTCACCATTATGGACCCAACAGAATGTATGCAGGCAGGATGGATAAAGAGTTAGATGACAGACAAGAAGTTTATCACAAATATAAGCTTCTTGTATTAATGTAAACACTGCCAGGTGTTTTTGAGAGAAGGAATTAATAAAAATTATTTCCTAATGGTATTGTATTGAAAAGAATCTCTCAAAATAAGTTAGAAAGTACAGTGAGATCTAATGATTATTTCATTAATTCCTAAAAAAATTGTTAAGCTTTATGAAATGCACAAATGGATGCTTCATTTGTTTTAGTAATCTTTTCAACTATTTGATCAGGCTGATTATAAGATTATTAAAGTGGCTTAATATAAGCTATTATTGGCATAATATTTTAGAAAATACAATAAGAACACTGAATGTGGAACTGAAAAAAACATTATTACTTTCCATAATCTTTGGTAGAATAATGTTACTGGGATTATTTCAGTGAAATTTCGACAGAAGATCCACTGGTAGGTTGAACTACTGATTCAAAATTGTTTAGTTCCGTCTAGTGATAACATACACCTACACTTTGCCATGGCCTTGGGGTGGACAAAGTATTCTTTCCTAACCCTCAGCCATGTGCTTTGCTTTGATCAAAAAATGTTAGCAGATGTGATACAAACAGAGGACTGAAGTATGCCTTCTGCACTTCTGCAATTACCATGAGAAAAGTTGCCCCCGAATAGCTCTTGCATCTTCAGGCTGGACCCCAGAATGATCTCACATGGAGCAGATCTGAGCTTAGCGTGCAGTAGAGACTGGAATTGACTCAGACCCAACCCACAGCTTGGGGCCAACCCAGCTGAGCCCAGTCTAGTCAGTCAAGCCCTAGTTGACCTATAAACATACAAAAGATTAAATGATTGTTATTTTTAAGCCACTGGATTGTGGAGCGATCTGCTAAATGGTATTTTGTGGCAATATTGACTAATGCAGAAATTTATACCTCAAAATGGGGTGCTGCCATAACAAGTACTTAAAATATGTGGCATCAGCTTTGGGATCAGGTGGCAGAGAGTGAGGAAACTTTGGGAAGAGTCCGGAAAAATGTTGTGTGGTGGCAAAACATGTGTTAAAACTATCACCCATGAGAACTCCAGAGAAAGAAAAGAAGTACTTGCTGAATTTCCAGCATTGGAGGAGGAGATTTTAAGGCAGAAAGTTGAAAATGTGCTAATTGTTACTAGCTGCAATAGATCAGGTCCTACCATAATGAGATGAGCTTGGAAAATAACTTAGTGGTGAACAAGAATAAGTGATTGTTGCTTTAAGACACCAAGTTTTGGGGTGGTTTGTTACACAGCGTTATTGTAGCAATAGTTGAGAGATATGGGACCTAAAATCTACATTAGTTATAATCCAACAGCCCTATGTAAATATTGGCCAACCTCCATGCTAGATGTTCTGGGCAATACCAAAGAGAATATTTTAGCTTACAGAATTACTGATATTTGTGGGTAACCTTTATTTCCAGATGTGGTTATTTAAAATATATTTAATGAAAACTTTTAACTTTTAAATGGCAATAGCTTTATCAATACAAACTGCTTTATGTTACACATAGATCTTCCTCAACTTATCATGGGGTTACATGCCATTTTAAGTGGAAAATATCATAATTAAAAAATGCATTTAATGCTTCCAACCTGCCAAAGATCCTAGTTTAGCTTAGCCTTTCTTAAACATGCTCAGAAGGCTTACATTAACCTACAATTAAGCAAAATTACTCTTACTAGGAACCCATGTAATAAAGTTCAAATTTCAATTGTGTCAAATATTCCAAGTTGTAAGTGTATCAGTTCTTTACCCTCAAGATAGCCTGCTTGACTGGGAGCTGCGGCTGGCCGCCACTGCCAGGTATCACGAGAAAGTATCATCCTGTATATCATTAGCCCAGAAAAAGATCAAAATTCAAAATTCTAAGTATGGTTTCTACCGAATACGTATGGTTTTGCACCATCGTAAAGTCGAAAAATCGTTAAGTTGAACCATCGTAAGTCAGGGACCATCTGTATATATTTTAAAATAGGCTCTGGCATTCTTACTGCAAGATGTATTTTAAATATTGAAGAGTTGATGAAAACTGAATAATTCAACAATTAAATTATGTTATACTTACTAGTTTGTCTGTCAGTGAGAGAATAATAAATATTTTTGTATTTATTTTAATTGCTGGTGAATGTACCTCTCACCAAATTAAGACATCCCAGGGTTGAACTGAACCAATACAGCCAGTGTGGTTAATCTGGTTTAAATCACTACTGGAGTCTTAATTCTATGTAGAGACCTCATAAATTCCAGTATGGTATGAGCCAACAAATTTGCAGTGCCAGGGTTCATGTTTATGCCTGTGTCCTGGCTCAGTACAGTATCCCCAGTGAAGACCAGCTAAAAGTGGTCCAAAAACTGATGGGCTGCCAGAGCAGATTTCCAACCTTATAGCAACTTGTACATATTTATTCACCTCAGTTGTCTGACTGAGAAAGAATATTTATATCTATAAAGGGCAAACACCTGGCACACACTGGTACCATGAAATTGTCATAAAATGAGAATATGAACAGGATTATTATGCAGCCAAGAAGTTCACCATCTGACATAACAACAAAGGCCACACCTTGTATTTATTTAGAGAAATTTTGTGCACTCTCTCAATCTCTTTTTTTACTTTCTCTCCCTCCGACAGCCTATCCCTCCAGAAGGAAAAATAAAAATGCAACATGGGTACAAACCAGAACAGGAGAGAAAAACCCTCACTCTTACTAGGAACCCATGTAATAAAGTTCAAATTTCAATTGTGTCAAACATTCCAAGTTTAACATAAATATTTTAAAATATTTGCTCAGTGTTTACATTTAAACAAGTCCGTATCCCTCAGGGTCCTTTCCAGTTTGAGTCATGTGCCTTATAAACTTCATGAACCTTATAACAGGGATACCTTACCACATGCCATAAACATCTCTTTTGCAAATGGGGAAAAACTCATGTTTCTATTTCTTAACTTACAACTTTATTCACTGTGCCAAACCAGACCTTTGGCTATCCTTTCCTTAAAAACACAAGATTTCCTAGTATGAAGGACTTCAAAATTTTTTCCACAAGAAGAGGCTTGTTATTTTTACTTAGCTTCTGTTTTGCTTGCTGAAAAATGGGATATATGGAAACACATTATTTTTAAAGATTTACTTTAATTTGTTGGGTGCCTACTGAGCTAAAATGTGTTGTTAATGTGGAATGTGAAAAGTCAGGAGCCATTTCTATATCAGAGACTAGGTATTAATAAGAGTAAACTGAATGGACTCTTGGAGTAGGATTTGATTCTGTAAGATTCTGTGATAAAAAATCTCTTCTTAATCCATGCAGATCAATCAAAATATTAAAGCCAAGATTATCTGTATCCATCATATGCAGTGGGACCCACTGACATCACATCAGGGCTATGGAATTCTGGGCTCCACTTACGCTGGGAGTTCAAAGGCTGCAGCGATAAGCTATTAGCATATTTCCCAGAGACCGGGCAGCTGGGTGACTGAATACTCAACCGGTGCCGAAACATCACAATGCACCTTCTCTGCTTGAGAATTGAAACTGTCAGCTCCTAAATTGTGTGCATTTTCAAGCAGTTAGCATAGTTTACTGTCTGAAAAAATATCACAAACCCCCATATTCTTACAGCAAATTGCTTTATAAATGTTAAGTTAAAGGATAATTTTATGCTTCCAGACATAAATGGCAGACAGGGATCATGTGTTGCATGTATATTTTACCACTGACCCAAGAGGGCCGAGCAGAGGGAGGAGCGGGAAGCACTGCTCTCCATTGGGCATGCAGTAATAGCTATTTTTTTTTTAAGTAGTTGATTCCGAAAAGTTTGCCCTCCACCATTGGGAGAATCTGATGCCATCCTACCAAGAGGAACTGTTCAGGTTTCTGTGGTTTTTCACATCTGCAAAAGTCACAGTATTATTTCCATCACTGTTTAGTAGCTGCTGCTGCTAAGATTAGGGTCAGAAACTCCATGGCTTAAGCAGCTTTAACTGGGTTTGGAAATAATATTTGTTCATGCTCTTTTGATAAGGTTGTGGTTTTGATAAGTATAGTGTGTTGAAGGAGGTCATGGTGGGACTTATGTCTACATAATTAGCTGTAGCCAGATTCAATGGGTATGATGCCTGTTTGAGATTTCTCAATTCTACTTCACTGGGTTGGAATGCCCTGACCCAATTTGGCTCAGAGATGATATTTCCTCTGGACTGGAGTTGTGAAGAAAGCAATTTCAAGCACATAAACACAGTGCCTGAGCCGTGCCATATCCACCACCCAGCAGGGCATTCACACTAAGCATTGCCTCACTTCCTAACTGCTCGGCTAAGTCCTCACTCCCTTCCCAGCTATTAATATTCATGTGAATTGTACCAATAGGCCAGGTAGAATGAAAAGCAACATATTGGAACATCAGAGAAGAACTTTTTCTAAGACCAAATTTTCCCGAGGATATGCTTTACAAAATAAAGAATCAGGCATTTGTAGTTTGCCTTAATGTTTGGTACAGGAAAAGAAAATTACAGAACCGGATGTCAGGAAGCCTGAGTTTTACCCTTGGCTTAGACACCAAATAACCAGATAATTCAACCAATATCTAAGAGCGCTCACTGTGTGCTTGTTATAGTGGTAGATGCCAGAATCTAGGGGAGATTCGTATTCCTTGATCTTATATTACAAAATATACCATACACCAAGCACTGAACACTGCACTTTCCATTTATGTTGTTCCTTAATGCCCACAGGAATGCTATGGTACCACATAGAGATGTCACATCACACAGGTCACATACCCAAGGTCACACAGGGGAGTGGCAGACCCAGAACTGGGGCTCCAGTCATTCCATCGCCCAAGATCAGCCTCTTACAGATGACATAAACCACCTCAAAAAAAGAGTAAACTAAGAGACAGAATTAAGATGGAATTATGTCTTACAAGATAAAAAGGCATGACACATTTTCAGGATAGAACTGATCTATTGAAGGGAAGTTTGAGAAGAATCATTTCTAGATCACATCTGTTTAGAGATTAAGCACAGATATGCACTATTATATTTCATAATTTATGTTCTTATTAAATAATAATCGAGAGACGAACATGAGCTGGAATGTGGTGTCTGGGGAATCATAAGGCATGGCATCTGCGCACATTTCTGCTGGCTGGCTGAGTGGAAAGCGTTTAGCCATCCACGGAGGCAGCAGCCTGTCCTGGAAAGAGGCTGGCCCAGGACCCCAGCTCCTGCCAGTGGCTCTGCGTGGTGCTGGGAGCTCATTTCCTTGTGCTTGGAGTAAGTGCTCCTGTCTGTAAAATAAGGGGCATGGAGCTGGTCCCATTTTAGCTTTTGTGACTGTTTCCAAAGGAACTAACTACATGATATGGATGTCTAACTTCAGAAGTAGAAAGTCCAATATCCACTAAATACATATATACATACAAATAGATAGATAGATGATAGATGATAGATAGATAGATAGATAGATAGATAGATAGATAGATAGATAGATAGATAGATGATAGGCTCTTTTGGCCTTTGTTTCCTGTTAGAACTACTTTCCTTTCTCTAACCCTCACCTAAGCTCATATACACACACACACACACACACACACACACACACACACACCTTTTCCCTCCTTCCTCCTCCTTCTGCCTCCTCTTCTCCCTACCTGCCTCAATTTAAAATCACTTTGGTAGGGAAGCTTTCAGTAACTCCCCAACTTTTACTTAAGTGTCCTGCTACATACTTCTAAAAAAGTACTCTGTACTTCCTCTGTCACTGAACCATTGTGAGGATGAGATTAGATTATGCATGTAATGTGCTTGGAACCATGTTTGACAGACAACAGTACTCACTAACTATTAGCTAACATAACCATCATCATCATCATCATGGCTGTAAGCTTATGACATTATGTTTTATTAGTCTCTTTGAATCTCTGTGTCAGCCACTAGGTGTCAGCTTTGGGAGGGTAGGGATAGTAATAGTCTGACTTACTGCTGCATCAGCAGCGGCTTAGCAGTGAATGACAGGAGTAGGTACATTACGTCTTGGTTAATGTTAGATTACACATAGCAATTTACATAAATAGACTGTCACTCATGCAACAAAGCAAGTTAAGCCTTTTAAGCCTTGTATTCTAGTGGAATAGACTGAAACCCACAATTTAAAATAACTTGATGTTACGAAAGCTGTAATAAAAGTTATGAACTAAGTTTTATGGAGACACAGGAAAAGTAATTGTCTTGCCTGGGGGATGAAGCACTTGCACTTGCACTGAGGCTTATGGAACCAGGGTGATTTAACCTAGCAGAGAAGGGTTATTTTACAGAGGTAGAAAATGGTATAAATAAAAACAAAGGTGGGAAACTGCATATTGTGTTTACTACTAACTCACTGGCTCCTTGGGAGGATGCCCTGGGGGTAAGAGAGGTTTGTTAGAGCGTAAAGAGAGAAGACAATCAAAGATAGGTTAAATTTAGATTTTGAAATGTCTTAAATGTCATCCTAT
Source organism: Smutsia gigantea (assembly GCA_032199065.1). Lineage (NCBI taxonomy): Eukaryota > Metazoa > Chordata > Mammalia > Pholidota > Manidae > Smutsia > Smutsia gigantea. The sequence continues at coordinate 143,759 of JAVSCE010013931.1, forward strand.
TATACGGTGATTTTGAGCTTTCAAAATGCTTCTCCTCATATCACTGCTCAAGACCATGTGATCTGCATCTTGTCTTACTGAATAGCTAAGTATGCATTCACCCAAGCTATAACATTCAGGTGATATTTTGACTTTCCCTTGAACGTTTCCTCCCCTCCACCCTCCACCCTCACTTCTGGAACATTTCTTAAATGAATTCTCTGTGCCATGGACTGAGTTCAAGTCAATAAAATATTACCTATCTGATCTTCTCTTCACATGATATCCTTTACATGTTCCCAATTACTTCTGAAACATCAAACAGTGATCTAATCCATTAAGCTTCTACACTAAAATTTTTAACTTAATCTGCCAGAAACGCTACTTATTTTACTCTTATAATAATATTTTGTGTTCTTGCTTTGGCAGCACATACACTAAAATTGGGAAGAGAGAGAATATTAGCATGGCCCCTGTACAAGGATGACATGCATATTGAAGGGTTAAAATTAATAATAATAATAATATTTTGTGAGGAGAAAGTCTTTTATCAATGTTCCATATACTGAAAGATTCTGCATTTTCCTCTTATACTTCTTTAATTATCGAGAGCTTGATCAGTGAGGTCATAATCAGTGACTCAATTATCACAAATCTGGAGAATAAAATCAACCTGCTATGAAAACCTCTTTAGAAGTTTAAGTGGAGAATATTCTATATAACAAATATTCATAAATATAGTTGGCTACATAAAAACACTCCTAGTCTCCAAGTATATATCAATATTCCTTTGATTTATTTACACAATCCTTTCATTATTATAGAAAGCTCTTTCCTCTTCTTAGAGGAGGTGGAAATTCACTTTCTGATGATAGGATCCAAAATAAATATTGATTATTTTATTAGAGGTTGCAAAATTGTGTTTTTCTATTATTCCATCGACATCTTCAATGAGACTCTTCTTAAAGAACTTTCCTTCATTAGCTGGGGCTATTTGGATCTCCTCAAATTCAGTTCATAAAGGAAAAGCAGCATAAATTTTCATTCTTAGTTTTTGCTTTTAAATAAGGTGGTTAATGAGTTGACTTTGTTTTGTTGGTTCTGTCTCTCTTACATTATAAACGTGGATTTTTACATAATGATTGTGTTCCAGTAAATTGTTTCCATTATTATTTTCGATGCTCACATTTACCATCTTGGGCTGTTGAGATCCTCCTCATTTTGGCTTCTGTGGCCTTTTGACATAACTCATATTTTTTGATAGTCTGTATTTTGGCCCCCCCCAAAATTTCAGGTTCATCTCATGTAACCTGCCTTAGACTTAGAAATGTTCTTCAGGTGCTTTTTTGGAAGACCATACAGATCATAACCCAAATAATAGACATGCTTCATGCTATTAATTTTGATTGCTTTTCAGTGGGCAAAACTAGGAAATGAGCTGTTGGTGGTTGTTTTTTGTCAGTTTATACAGATATTTCCAATTCAAATTCAATTACAATATTTCTAAACTTTTTACTTATCTCTTTGCTTTCATACCTGTATCTCTTTTTCTCTTATACTAAAACCCTTTTTTTCTACCTGCTTTACAGTCATTGCTTTCTTAGCCCAGATTGTCTATGAAACAGAGCCTAAGCAGATTACTTGTTAAGGCTTTATTGGAAGATGCAAATGCAGGGCACGCAGAGTGAGGGTAAAAGAGAACTGAGGCCGGGGAAGAAGCTCCATCAGGTAGGCAGCCTTCCAATCAGGCTGTTAGAAACCACTGTGCTCAGACAGCCTTGTAGAGGCAGGCAGGAAGAAAGTGAGAGGAATTCATTTTCATGCTCCCTCCTGACTCCTGGCTAATTGGTCAAAGTTTGTCCAAAGAGTTGTTACTGGTCCTGTACTTTCACCTGTGCTGCCTGGACCTTTCCAGGAAGCCACAAAGGACACGAATCCCACACTCGATTAAACCATGTATCATCTGAGTGCACAAGTAGTGAGAGGAGCTGGAGTGTCCTCGGGTCCGGTCAGCTCAGGCCTGTGCCATGCAGGCTCCTGCCACAGCAGACGTGGTGAACCCCAAGCCCTCACCCAGAGGAGTCCAAGAGGGCCAGGCAGGACTGTGGCGGTGGCAGCTGGGACTCTCTCCTGAGCAAGCAAGCAGAGACAAAGAGTCCTCTCTGGTAGCACCCCAAATGTTCTCACATTAAAACTGAATTTAAACCTTTAAGCCCCAAACTACTCAGTTTTATTAAAATAAATGGAAGGAAAAAATAATAGCATTACTCATCTTATTTTTAAGAGTTAACTGCAGAAATCCATAAATCAGGTCCTACGTAATTTCTTATTTGTATTATCCTAAAACATACACACACACACACCTTAAAATTACTGGTATTAACAGTATTTCTAACAATTAGATTAATGAAAGGAATCTAAGAAATGTTCTATAAGTTAACTTCTCTCTTTATCTTGTATTCTTTTTCCCATTCTAAGTAACCTTTTTAATAATATTGTTATCCTTCCAAAATTTCATTTTGCAAATTTACGTCTATATTTATATTTCACTGTTACTTTACACAAAAGGTACCTTACTATTAAAAACTGTTTTTCATCTTGATTTTTTCTCTTAATATATACAGTTATTCCATATCAGTGTTTGCAAAACTTGCTCATTTCTCTGACATCAACATAACACTCTTAACTTAATTTTATAGTAAATGAATCAGAGGTACTATAGTTTCTCATTTTTCATTCTCAAGTGCCAGGACAGGTTTGGGTACCCTGAATTGACTCATAGTGTAATTAGACACTGTAGTGAAGTGACCTATAGAAGTATTTCAGTGTTATAAGCAGAATGTTTGTTGATACTTCCTCCTCTCCCCAGATCATTTTATTAAACATCTAATTCTTCTAACAACCTTGCTATGGACTGAATGTTTGTGTCCCCTCAAAATTAACATATTGAAGTCCTAATCCCCAGTGACATATCAGAGGTGGGACCATTGGGAGGCAATGAGGTTCAGACGAGGTCATGAGGATGGGGTCGTCTTGATGGGTTTACTGTCCTTGTAAGAAGAGGAAAAGAGACCAGAGCTCTCCCTCTCCCCACCATAGGAGGACACTGTAAGCCAAGGAGAGGGACCTCACCAGGAAATGACCTGGCCAGCACCTTGATCTTAGACTTCCCAGCCTCCAGAATTGTGAGAGATGCTATCTGTGCTCTAATCTACCCAGTCTATGATATTTTGTTATTGTATCTCAAACTGACTAAGATAAATCTTCAACATTATTCACCCACTGCCAGATCTAAATAAAATACATAACTTAAGAATATGTATGGCTTTAGGAATTATGTGTATTTATTTTACATGAGTATTTTTTCAGCCAAAGCCTCAAAAGCTTTTCTTTTTTTTACCTCACAAAGCAGGTGAGAAGGAGCTATCTGTTTTTGGAACAATCCAAAAGCAAGTATGTCTTTCCTGTTACATCATCTCTGTCTTGAGAGTTTCTACCATGGGTTTGCTTTGCCTTCCCATATGCCCTGGGCTCTCCCAGACTTCAGTCTTTTCAATCAGAATAGAATAAAGGGGAAAAAATTAGGGCATAGAGTGCATTGCTATATGTGACAGCATAAAGTTCTATGATTGCCTTTTAATAATCAGGGAAAAAAGTGACTTCCCCATAGTCTCTTAACTCTAGTTCTTTGTAAATGTTATCACAGTTTACTGAACATAAACTTTTACACAAAGATATATAGTTTCATTATAAGATGAATGAAAGAAAATATTAGTGTCGTTTATCCTTTTCTCTTCAAAATGTTGCCATACCTTATTTTGGCATGATATTGATGAAGTCTTTCAAATTGACACAGACAATTTGGAGTCGACCATATTTTACTATTTTTCTATAATTTTGCCTTTATTCATACACTAGTCCACTAGTCCTATTAATCTAACTTTACTACAGGATATCTCCAAACATTTAATTTACTAAAAGGATTTCTTCATTTCAAAGGAGTACAGTGAGACTTGAGAGGCAGCCTGCTCTCTGAATGTTGCTCATGGTTTTCCATTATCTCTTACACGTAAGCATCTGCCCTCTTTTCATGTTCCTTTACTAGCTCTTCTCCACAGATGAGAGAGAGGGGATCCTGTGATTTGTCAGGCAATGAGACAATCATTGGGCCAGGTTTTCCATGAGAAGGCTCACTGTGACTTAAAAACAGGATCTTGTGCTCCACACCTGATTCACCAAGACCTGACCACTAGGCAGGCCAGGCCAAACTCTGTTCTCTGCTCAGGTTCTTCTGCCTGAGATGAGGTGGACACACCTAACTAGTTAGAGTAGATGACTAGACAGCAGTGCCAGAGAAATGATATAATGTAAAGAAGACCTCCTGGGATGCCAAGTAAACATCTCAGGAAGGTGTCATGAACTTCACCTTATATTAACAATGAAGCAGTACTCTGGATCCAATTTGACATTTTCCTTCCATCTTTAAAACTCAGCAGAGAAGCATATTTGGACAGCATATTTGAGCACAGCACTTGACAGTGAAAACTCTACTATTCTTTTCGTATCCATGGAACTCCTTCTTCTACTTCCATCATCACCATAAATCACCCATTAACACTTTTTTTAGACTCTAGAGATACACAGGCTCAGACCAGTTAATAGCATAAATCCTTGACATAGATTGGCTAAATTCAGAATCCCTGATGTATAACTTTCCAAACGTGTGATCCTGAGCATCAGTTCACCTTTCTGTGCCTTTGTGTTTGCACCATGGCAATATAATAATATAATAACAATATAACATAAAACTGTATTATTATAATTATGTAACTACAATGACAATAATCCCAGTCCTGTGCAGTAGGATTTATAAAATATGAATATATATATAAATGCATATATATATATATCCCATACATACCATACATATAACAGTGCCTAGCCTATATATTTAAAATTCTGGTTGAATATTTTCATTACATTGTTTTCATAATCTTTATAATTTATTCCATGATACTGAAAGTTGCAAAAGAGCAGGTGGTACTATCTCAGAGATATATTTGAAATATTTTTAAAGCAGATCTGATATATATAAGTGTATACGTATATGTCATATACATATATATAAATGTGAATGTTAACAATTTGAGTAAAATCAAACAATTAAAAATACTTTGTGAATAAGGACAGACAACTAAATGCAAAATAAAATAGATATTCTTTGACCTGTGATGGTTTAAATGCAGGTGTATTTAAAAGTAGGAAATTAAGCTCTGGAAGTCCTTTTCAAGACTATAATTTCATGGTATCAAAGAAAATGTTTACAGTTTTGAGACTAATGCATTCCCAATTTCTATTAATATATACATAGAGAAAGGAAATTAGGTAGACATACATTGTAATTCAGATTTGCCTACTTAAGATGGTAACATTCTGTGCAATAGTAATGCTCTCAAAACCATTTGCAAATTTGTCCAGCAACAACTCTGCCTTTAATGATGAAGTTTCCACAGTGGCAGATGGCAGAGTGAGCAGTGAAGGATGCTGCCGACCCATCAGGGTTATATCTGTCACTAAAGCGATCTGGCTCCAAAAGCCAAAGTCTGTTGAGGTCACACTGGCTATTGCTCCATTGGAATTACTTGATTGATCAGACTTGTGGTTATTCCATAAATGGTGACCTCATAAAAGAGGTACTGGCAGTTTCATCCTGCTGTAGGAAAGTGATATAGAAAAATCAGTGCCTGCAGTCTATCGACATATTATAGAAACAAAGGGGCAATCGCTGACACTTAGAAAATCCGTTCACTGATGACACCGCTCTCTTCTTTTGTCTGAATGGCTAGGCAGCCTATAGAAAGAGCAGCAATGCTACTTTTAATACCAGTGTCACGTTCAGGGAGAAAGACGAAAATAAGAACAAGACAAGAAAATATATTATGTAATGAATTTAAAAAAACAGCAAGGATTATTGTTGCAGTGAGAGTATATAAACATAAATTAAGACCTGGTTATTCTTTATGCACCTAAAACTGGCAGATAGTACAGATAAAGAAAATAAACTTCAGTGATCAAATGAACCATTGATATACTTTGAAGAAATCATATACTATTCTGTGGGGAGTTTAATATAATACTGCTTATGATGTATATTGTACTGAAATTGCCAACTCCATTTATAGTGTGATGTTACTGGACTCATTTATCATATAGTGAGTGAGTGAGTGAATGTACTTTTCAAAATTGAATTTACTATCAGAACATGTATCAGGCACGGGAAGGAGCAAAGTGCATCCCTCCACTTTATTTATTGAATAGTAAAAGAAAAATTACACAAAAATATTAATTCTCTTGTGTCACTAATTAAAATAAAAAGAATAGCTCTTAAGAGTAAAGTTGTTCATGAAGTAGTGAAAATAATTATCACTTATAATTAGTTGCTCTATTCAGAAACATCTAAGTACTTCACACACACTACCTGTCTTCAGTTTTTATGACAACCATGAGACTTATTTACAGATTCCATGAGAAGCCAAGCCATTAATATGCTGAACCAGCAGGAGCTGCTTGTTAAGTTCTCAGGAAATTTGTAAGCTATTGTTAAACATGGCCATTATTAAAAATTATATAAACACACAATTACATGAATTATATTAAAAACAAAGGTAATAAATACTCAAACTCACCACATCCTAAATATTTTATTACATTTCACTATTATCTATGTTCTTGAGGGGTTTTTTGTTTTGTTTTTTAAATTTTTTATTAAGGTATTATTCATATACACTCCTTTGAAGGTTTCACATGAAAAAACAATGTGGTTACTACTTTTACCCATATTATCAAGTCCACACCTATACCCGAATGCAGTCACTGTCCATCCATGTAGTAAGATCGCACAGATTCACTGTTTGCCTTCTCTGTGCTACACTGTTTTCCCCGTGATCCCCCACACCATGTGTACTAAACAAAATACCCCTCAATCCCCTTCTCCCTCCCTCTCCACATGCCCATCCACACCCCTCCCCTTTGGTAACCACAAGTTCCTTCTTGGAGTCTATGAGTCTGCTGCTATTTTGTTCCTTCAATTTTGCTGCGTTGTTATACTCCACAAATGAGGGAAATCATTTGGCACTTGTCTTTCCCCCCCCGGCTTATTTCACTGAGCATAATATCCTCCAGCTCTATCCATGTTGTCGCAAACGGTAGGATTTGATTTCTTCCTTATGGCTGAATAGTGTTCCATTGTGTATATGTACCACACCTTCTTTATCCATTCATGTACTGATGGACACTTAGGTTGCTTCCATATCTTGGCTATCAAATAGTGCTGCGGTAAACATAGGGGTACATATGTCTTTTTAAATATGAGAAGTTGTATTCTTTGGGTAAATTCCAAGGAGTGGGATTCCTGGGTCAAATGGTATTTGTATTTTTAGTTTTTTGAGGAACCTCCATATTGCTTTCCACAATGGTTGAACTAGCTTACATTATGAACAGCAGTGTAGGAGGGTTCCCCTTTCTCCACATCCTCGCCAGCATTTGTTCTTAGTCTTTTTGATGCTGGCCATCCCTACTGCTGTGAGGTGATATGTCATTGTGGTTTTAATTTGCATTTCCCTGATGATTAGTGATGTGGAGCATCTTTTCATGTGTCTGTTGGCCATCTCAATTTCTTCCTTGGTGAATTGTCTCTTCATATCCTCTGCCCAGTTTTTAATCGGGTTATTTGTTTTTTGGGTGTTGAGATGTGTGACTTCTTCATATATTTTGGATGTTAACCCCTTGTCAGATATGTCATTTACAAATGTATTCTGCCATACTGTAGGATGCCTTTTTGTTCTGTTGCTGGTGTCCTTTGCCATACAGAAGCTTTTTAGTTTGATGTACTCCCATGTGTTCATTTTTGCCTTTGTTTCCCTGGCCCAAGGAGATGCATTCAGGAAGAAGTTTCTCATGCTCATATTCAGGAGATTTTTGCCTATGTTGTCTTCTAAGAGTTTTATGGTTTCATGATTTACATTCAGGTCTTTGATGCATTTTGAGTTTACTTTTTTGTGTATGGGGTTAAACAATAATCCAGTTTCATTCTCTTGCATGTAGCTGTCCAGTTTTGCCAACACCAGCTGTTGAAGAGGCTGTCATTTCCCCATTGTATGTCCATGGCTCCTTTATCATATATTAATTGACCATATATGGTTGGGTTTATATCTGGGCTCTCTAGTCTGTTCCATTGGTCTATGGGTCTGTTCTTGTGTGAGTACCAAATTGTCTTGATTACTGTGGCTTTGTAGTAGAGCTTGATGTTGCGGACCATAATTCCCCCAGCTTTATTCTTCCATTTCAGGATTGCTTTGGCTATTTGGTGTCTTTTGTGGTTCCATATGAATTTTAGAACGATTTTCTCCAGTTCATTGAAGACTGCTGTTGGTATTTTGATAGGAATTGCATTGAATCTGTAGATTGCTTTAGGCAGGATGGCCATTTTGACAATATTAATTCTTCCTATCCATGAGCATGGGATGTGTTTCCATTTATTCGTATCTTCTTTAATTTCTCTCGTGAGTGTCTTGTAGTTTTCAGAGTATAGGTCTTTCACTTGCTTGGTTAGGTTTATTCCTAGGTATTTTATTCTTTTTGATACAATTGTGAATGGAATTGTTTTCCTGATTTCTCTTTCTGCTAGTTCATTTTTAGTATATAGGAATGCCACAGATTTCTGAGTATTAATTTTGTATCCTGCAACTTTGCTGAATTCGTATACTAGATCTAGTAGTTTTGGAGTGGATTCTTTAGGGTTTTTATGTACAATATCATGTCATCGGCAAACAGGGACAGTTTGGCTTCTTCCTTGCCAATCTGGATGCCTTTATTTCTTTCTGTTGTCTGATTGCTGTGGCTAGGACCTCCAGTACTATGTTGAATAGAAGCAGGGAGAGTGGGCATCCTTGTCTTGTTCCTAATCTTAAAGGAAAAGCTTTCAACTTCTCACTGTTAAGTATAATGTTGGCTGTGTTTTGTCATATATGGCCTTTATTATGTTGAGGTACTTGCCCTCTATACCCATTTTGTTGAGAGTTTTTATCATAAATAGGTGTTGAATTTTGTGAAATGCTTTTTTGGCATCTATGGAGATGATCATTTGGTTTTTGTCCTTCTTTTTGTTGATGTGGTGGATGATGTTGATGGATTTTCGAATAATGTACCATCCTTGCATCCCTGGAATAAATCCTACTTGATTATGATGAGCTTTTTGATATATTTTTGAATTTGGTTTGCCAATACTTTGTTGAGTATTTTTGCATCTATGTTCATCGGGGATATTGGTCTGTAATTTTCTTTTTTTTTTTGTGGTGTCTTTGCCTGGTTTTGGTGTTAGAGTGATGTTGGCCTCGGAGAATGAGTTTGGGAGTATTCCCTCCTCTTCTACTTTTTGGAAAACTTTAAAGAGGATGGGTACTAGGTCTTCACTAAATGTTTGATAAAATTCAGCAGGGAAAACATCTGACCCAGGTGTTTTGTTCTTAGGTAGTTTGTTGATTACCAATTCAGTTTCGTTGTTTGTAATTGGTCTATTCAGATTTTCTGTTTCTTTCTGGGTCAGCTGTGGAAGGTTGTATTTTACTAGAAAGCTGTCTATTTCTTCTAGGTTATCCAGTTTGTTACCATATAATTTTTCATAGTATTCTCTCATAATTCTCTGTATTTCTGTGGTGTCTGTAGTGATTTTTCCTTTCTCATTTTTGATTCTGTTTATGTGTGTAGACTCTGTTTTTCTTGGTAAGTCTGGCTAGGGGTTTATCTATTTTGTTTTTTCTCCAAGAACCAGTTCCTGCTTTCATTGATTCTTTCTATTGTTTTATTCTTCTTGATTTTATTTATTTCTCCTCTAATCTTCATTATGTCCCTTTTCTTCTGGCCTGTAGGTTTCTGTTGAGAAGTCTGATGATAGTCTGATGGGCTTTCATTTGTACGTGATCTTATTTCTCTCTCTGGCTGCTTTTAATAGTCTGTCCTTGTCCTTGATCTTTGCCTTTTTAATTACTATATGCCTTGGTGTTATCTTCCTTGGGTCCCTTGTGTTGGGAGATCTGTGCACTCAGACTGGGGAAGTTTTCAGCAATTAACTCCTCAAAGACACTTCCTATCCCTTTTTCTCTCTCTTCTTCTTCCGGTACCCGTATAATGTGAATATTGTTCTGTTTGAATTGGTCACACAATTCTGTCAATATTCTTTCATTCTTAGAGATCCTTTTTTCTCTCTGTGCCTCAGCTTCTTTGTATTCTTCTTCTCTAATTTCTATTTCATTTATCATCTCCTCCACTGTGTCTAATCTGCTTTTAAAACTTTCCATTGTATGTTTCATTTCTGATACTGTTTTCCTTAATGATTGGATCTCTGACCAGAATTCCTCCTTGAGTTCTTGAATATTTTTCTGTACCTCCATGAGCATGTCGATGATTTTTATTTTGAAATCCCTTTCTGGCAGATTCATGAGGTTGATTTCATTTGAATCTTTCTCAGGGTTGTATTCATATTCATAATTTTACTTTGAACCAGGTTCCTTTGGCGTTTCATATTTGTATATGGCGCCCTCTAGTGCCCAGAAGCTCTACTCTCTGGAGCTGTTCATCCCCTGAAGCAATTTTGGGGTCACAGGTGAGTGGTATTGGTGCCTCGGAGGAGGAAAGAGCTGTTTTCTGCTTCCTGGCTGCTATGCCTGTCTCCAGTGCCAGAACCAGTGGGCCGAGCACACAGGTATAAGCCTCTGTGCTTTGCTTTTGTAGTTGCTGTAGACAGGGCTTCCCTCTGGCTGGCCTAAAGCCAGGGTAGGCTTTGCTGGTTTGCAAGCCAGGTGGGGCTGGCTGGGAGAAAGGCTCAGTAGGCTGTGTATCATGGAAGGGGTCATTGGGGCTGTATATCCTGCCAGGGAGCTGGAGCTCCTGGAGATCATGAAAGTTCCCAACCTGCTGGGCAGAGAGCACCCGGACAATTTTGTCTACCTTTCCTTTCTTCTGACCAGTAAGCTCTATGCAATCCTTGCCCCTTTAGCAGCCCTCTTGCTGTTAAGAAGTCTCTCAGACTGCCCACCTTTCTTTTGTTCGAGAGCAGCCAGATACAGATCTCTGCTTTCCACAAGCAGTTGCAATCTCAGTCTCTCCAGGTATTCTGCCTGTCTTAGCTTTTGAAGCCCCTAAACACAAGAGTACCATGAAAACACCATGAAATGTAGGTTTGTGCTCCCAGATCAGATCTCCGGAGTTAGGTATTCAGCAGTCCCAGGCCTCTACTCCCTCCCTGGTCTGTTTCTCTTCCTCCTGCTGGTGAGCTTGGGGGGGAAGGGCTTGGGTCCTGCCAGACCACTGCTTTGGTACGTTACCCTGTCTATGAGGTTTATTATTTTCTCCAGGTGTATGCAGTTTGGTGCAGTCCTCTTTCCTGTTGCTCTTTTAGGATTAGTTGTATTAGTTATATTTTCATATTATATGCGGTTTTAGGAGGAAGCCTCTCTCACCTCTCACACTGCCATCTTTAATCCTCTCTCCTTGAGGATTTTTACATCTGTTTGACTCCTAAGTATATGTATGCAGTACTACGCTGTGGTGTGCTAGTGTGCATTTCTTCCCATTTCTGTGTTCAATGATGTTATGCTATGCAGGTAGCTCAAAATCAGCCCTAAAGGGAATATTTATGTCATGGAATTTAGCAAATGCTATAAACCAGGCCTCTTCTGAACCAGGAGCCAGTTGTTAAGCAATTACTAGCCTACCACTATGAGACATGTCTTTTTGACTTCAAGCACATTGTCCAGGAAGCCATGCTATCTCCTTTTGAATGTTTTAAATAATGTGTTTTTAATATGGTCTCTACTGGCTTTGGAAGAGGGGTGTGGGCATGTGTATAAACTTCTTCTAGACAGTCCATAGCTTCTTTATCAGAGAGTCCATAACATAAAAAGAAATATTTAAAAATTGATTAAAAGGCATTTCTATAGGAAAGATTTGGTATCTTCTGCAAGCATTCTTTTTTCTCTGAAATAAAGAGATCAAGCAGTACATTAGACATGATTAAGAATTTTGACCCTCCTAATGTGTCCCCGAAATGTCCCTTACATACATATTTTACTTAGTAAAACCTTCACTTACTCTTTCTTTGTTGTTTCCTCTTTTAAAAAGTTCCCAGATTAAGCAAAAACAAAAGTCTTGCAATAGCACTGAAAAGAATAAAATAATTAAGAATAAATTTAACCAAGGAAGTGCAAGCTTGATACACCAAAAACTGTAGGACATTGATGAAAGGAATTAAAGGCAACACAAGTAAATGGAAAGATACTGTATTCATGGAGTGGAAGAGGTAATAGTGTTAAAATGCCCATACTACCCAAAACCATCTATATATTGAAACCAATCCTTCTTAAAATTCTAATGGCATTTTTCACAGAAATAGAAAAATAATAGAAAAGGTAATCCTAAAATTTGTATAGAACCACAAAGGCCCCAAGTAGCCAAAGCAATCTTGAGAAAGAATAAAGCTGGATGCATCACACATCCCCATTCCAACTATATTACAAAGCTTTAGTAATCAAAACAGTATGATATTGGTTAAAAAAAAAAAAGCACATGGACCATGGAACAGACGAGAGCCCAGAAAAAAACCCATGCATATATAGTCAACTGATATTTGACAAGGGAGCCAAGAATACTAAAAGGGGAAAGGAGAGTCTCTTTAATAATTGGTGCTGGTAATATTGGATATGCAAAAGAATGAAACTACTCAGAAATTAACTCAAAATGCATAAAGGATTTAAATGTAAGATTTGAAACCCTAAAACTCCCAGGAGAAAACATGGGGGAAAAGCTCATAATATCAGTCTTGGCAATGATTTTTTGGGGGGATATGACACCAAGAGCACAAGCAGTAACAGCAAAAATCAATGAGGAAGATTACATCAAACTAAAAAACACAGCAAAAAAAAATTGTTTAACAAATGAAAAGGCAACCTACAGAGTCAAAATATTTGAAAACCATGTATCTGATAGGGGTATCCAAAATATATAAGGAACTCATGCAATTCAGTAGCAAACAGCAAATTGATTGAAAAATGGACAGAGCAACTGAATAGGCAGTTTTCCAAAGAAGACGTCCAAATGGCCAATAGGTACATGAAAAGCTGCTCAACATCACTAACCATCAGGGAAATGCAAATTAAAGCTATGATGAGCTATCACCGCACATCTGTTAGAAGGGCTATTATCCAAAAGACAAAAGAGAACAAATGCTGGTGAGGTTGTGGAGAAAAGGAAACTCTGGTGTACCACTGGTGGGAATGGACATTAGTGCAGCCACTATGAAAAGCTGTATGAAGATTCCTCAAGAAATTAAAAATAAAACTACCTTATGATCCAGCAATCTAACTGTGGGTACATATCTGAAGGAGATGAAATCACTATCTCTAAGAGACATTTGCAACCCCATGTTCATGGCAGCATTATTTGCAATAGCCAAGACATGGAAACAACCTAAGTGTCTGTTTATGAATGAATAAAAAAAAATGTGATACACACACACACACACACACACACACACACACACAATGAGCTATTATCCAGTCATAAAAGGAAAGAAGTCCTGCCATTTGTGACAACATGGTTGACCTTGAGGGCATTATTCTAAGTGAAATAAGTCAGACAGGCAAAGATAAATACTGCATTATCTCTCACTTGTATGTGGAATCTAAAAATACTAAACTCATAGAAACAGTAGAATGGTGGTTGCCAGGGTGTGAATAATAGGGCGCTATTGGTCAAAGGGTACAAATTTTCAGTTATAAGAAGAATAAGTTCCAGGGTCTAAAGTACAGAAGGTGACTATTGTTAAAAATACTGTACTGTGTACATCATCATTTAATGTTGTCATCATAACAATAACTAGTAAATGCTAATCATGTCAAGTAGAGGACGTGTTAACTAACCTGATGGTGGTAAAGCATTTTGCAAAATATACATGTAACAAATATAAAAATAATACTTGGCACATATATATTCTAAAATGTTATTATTTATAAACTGACATTGATTTTTTAACTAGGTATCCTGTATTTTATCCTAGGAAACTCTACTCCTAAAGGCCTTCTTTGCGCATTCTTCCTTTTCTTCTCACTCAGACATCTATTGGATTAACAGACCACACCCTGACTTTTATATTAATTATGTGAATAAGAGTTAGCTATGTCTGAAGTCAATCCTAGTTCCATCATTCCCAAGTTTTGATGTTTGGCAAATTTTTATTGTCTCAGTTTTCTTGTCTGTAAAGTAAACCTTCTTAGAATTACTAACAGGAGTAAGAGAGATAATATACACAATTACTGTGATGCCTGTCAGTTAGGAAGCCTGCAATACATATTAGCTCTGATGATGGTTGATAATTATCATGTTTTTATGGTCATGGAGTTGTAACCCTTTGGATTATCACTGACCTCATCTTAACTTCCATTTTTCAGTATGCATGTATCTCCTTTGTCACCTCATCTACATTTTCAGAAATGAATTATCAAAATAATATAACCAGTCCCACACATCACCATCAGGAGAACCACAAACCTTCATCGGATTTTATTTCCTGTTTCTTATGTTTTTTTTCCAGCTCTACTGAGGTATAGTTGACATATAACATTGTGTAAGTTTAAGATGTACAATGATGATTGATATGCTTATATATTGTGAAATGATTACCACAGAAGGATTAGTTAACACCTTCATCACCTCACATTATTACCCTTTTTTTGTGTGGTGAAAACATTTAAGATTTACTCTCTCAGCAACTTTCAGATATATGACACAGTATTGTTAACTATTGTCATCACTCTGTACATTAGATCTTCCTGGTTTTTATGTTGATGTGGTTGGAATAGGTTTATTATACTGAAGGATCAGAGCCAACCCTGCCATAACTTTGCTAACACTGGCCAGAGAGCTTGCTAGTGAGGAGGATAATAATGACACTTTATTGAGTCTGAATTCTGCCAAAAGCTATGTTAGGGTCTTTTGCATATGTTCTTCATTTAATCCTCATAACAACTCTGTAAGTATTACTATTGGCATTTTGTAGATAAAGAAACTTAGAGGTAAAAGAGGCAAAAAAGGGGAAAAGTTTGGATTTGGATAGTGACAGGGAATTCTCCACACTTAGATAATTATAACTTATATTGGGACAGGTGTTCTTGAGGTTTTTATTTTTCTGCAAAGATGTTCACATACACAATATCATTTATCTTTACAACCATCCTATAACTTAGGAAAAGTAATTATTGTCTCCATTGTATAGGTGATGAAACGGAGACACTGGGAGGTTAAATGTCTTGTCCAGAATTATACAGTGATTATAGTTATTACTAGAGCTGAACCTTATAATTCAACATCTTCAGTTTTTTTTTCTAATGCACCAAGAAGGACAAATAGCTGTTATCACATGTGAAAACGATGTTTGATTGGTATTGGCTACCTGGAACACCATGCTGAGACCTTTGAGAATACCATGTTGAGAATATCATGTCTAAGACTTTTTCTAGGTTCAACAGCTAAGATTGCCATGATAAATGAGCAATATTTGTAATGGACATAAGAAGTGGGGGCAATAATGCTGACCTGAGGGGAGTGCTGAGCGGGCTGGTTGAGGAGATTATGAGGTGCCCTACATAGACAATGAATTACCAAATTTCAAAGTGACCAATCCCAGGAAGTTCTAAGGATTCTTTACTGAAAGCCCAAACATGATAATGCTGTGTCATTTATTTGCCCAAAAGAACAAAGGCATGGAGTAACTTATTCCACCACTATCTGCCTTTTCTCCACTACAATTTGTTTCTTTTATAGAAGCAAAATTTTAATTGATCAGATTGGGTTTCCATGTTCCTTTAACTTGGCCTATTCTGAAAAATTGGTGGTTCCAGAAGTGATCATTTTTGAGGATGGAATTACAGAAGAAGCAGGGGCTCATGTGCTGCCTTCCTCAGATGAGTAACTTTAAACTCACAGAAGGTAGATTGAATAAATATATCAACCTGTACAGGTAATATACACACATGTTCTAATACTCATTATTTAATAAGAAATGTTTAAACCTAACTGCAAATCCAAGTGGGCTGCATTATAAAAACTGGCCTTCTCATTTCTTAGCCCAGTAAGTTATGCACAATCCACAGGGGGAATTAATTAAAGCACTAATGACATAAAATGGTGATTGATTCATAATTACTTTTTAAAATTGGTTTATTTATATTAGTAGTAACTGAAGTTCTCATTCAAATGTAGTTTTTCATGGAACCCCAATGTGTAAATGGAAAAATGAAGATCCTGGAACTCGGAACATTCTCAATTTCATCCCTGAAACTTCAGGTCATCAAAACACAGGTTGAAAACCACAGACCTAAGACATTTTTGTTTAGCATTACATGGACAATTCTACCTTTTGAAAAAGTCTATAAGTTTAGGCAGATATTAATTCCTTTCTTCATACCCATGGAAATGGTATACATATAGTGGGAAAATCACAGGAAATGAGGGTGCCATATTCTGGTTATAATTATAGGTGAAAGTGGCCAAGTTCCTTTGTGACTCCAGTGCTCTTTTTTCTTTATCTGTTAAGTAAAAGACTGGAATAGACACTTCATTTATTTATTTATCAAAGATTTACCATGTGAAAATATAATTAGTCAACATAGATAGTAGGTCTCTATTTTAACTAATATTCTAGGAATCAGTGTGTATATATGGAGATTATTATAGTCACAACTATTATTTTTGCCCCAATATTCCCTCAAATTTCTGTTTATTTGATGTGCTTATTACACACTGTTCACTGCTTCATAAAAAATAACATTTTTTAATGGCATTCAGTTTGACTTCTAGGAATAATTTTCCATTAACTAATTTTCTGTGGTTAATATATTTGTTAAAACATTTTTAAACCTCAGTTCAACAATTTAATCTGATATTTATAAGCACATAAGGAATATATTAATACACTCCCCTAACACACACATACATATAAAGAGCTTCTTGAAGTCAAAGGTTATATTATATTCATATTTGCTTATATGATAGCATCTAACAAAAACTGTCATATATTAAGTAATTGATAAATGTACTTTTTAACTAAATGCAGTTAAACCTATATAGCATATGTATATGTCATATATATATGCACACATATACATATACATCATGTGCATATATGATCCTCATATATTTTGTGCCTTCTAACACCATACTGTCAAAGACATTCATAAAATAGGTAGTATTGCTTAGTGGTTAAAAGAGTGTGATTTAACATTGGAAGGACCTCTCAGATCCCTCTCAGATCCAAGATCCCAGACTTAGGTGATCTTGGATAAGTTATTTGACCTTTACAAATGTCAGTTTTCCCAACTTTAAAATGAGGAAAATAAAATAATACCTATATTGTGCTCTTGTGGTGAGGTTTAAAGAACATAAAGCATATATTTTACTAGTGTACTTCTTTGCACAGAATAAATATCCATTCAATATTAGCTAATATTAATATATTAATAATAAAATATGTTAATCCTAATATTGTCATTATCAAAAAGAGTTAATTTTTTTAAGTTCTTCAAATAATTCTTCAAAGAAAAGTAAAAGAAACTAACATGTGTTCAAAGACTACTTGTGTGTAATTTACAGATCTTGCTGAATTTTTAAAAATATTACCTCATTAAATTCTCACAATCAATTTGTGAGGTAGCTGTTATATCTATTTTACAAGAAATCATGGAACTTACTACGAATCATACAGCTGGTAACTCACAGCTGCAATATTCAAACATCAGTCTGTACTAAATTATGACATGTCAAGTTGTGCACTACATACATAATCTGATGTTTATACATGACCAAAGAATTTAGTGCTGCTGGTGAGTGTACAGCTTAATTATTTAAGAACTAGAGACAATAATTTCAAGTGTTT
This sequence comes from Smutsia gigantea, assembly GCA_032199065.1. Lineage (NCBI taxonomy): Eukaryota > Metazoa > Chordata > Mammalia > Pholidota > Manidae > Smutsia > Smutsia gigantea. The sequence continues at coordinate 161,721 of JAVSCE010013931.1, forward strand.
TCCTATGAACTTGTGTGAATGTGAAGTAAAAAATAGGAAGCAACCCTAGGAACATATATTATGATTTCCCAATCAGCAGCATACCAATGCAGGGTCTACCAACATTTTAATTATAAACATGGTCTCTCTTTCCAAACTCCTACAAATTAAGTCTTCAGAACCTGCCTAATTCCTTTAAGTTGAATAATACAAATTGCATATAACATGTATGGGGCAGCCCTGAAATTCTTAGCAGGCCTCTGTCATTATGCCTGTTCTTTGTAGGTTCCTGTAGGTTTAGTACCTGTCTCTAGAAAGTGAAAAATGATAAAAATGTAGGATCTTTTGAGTTTTTGATAATGGGGTCCAACTACCCAAAGATAACAGATGGAACATTGGTAATGGGATTAGCATCCCAACCCTCCAGGATCATATAAATATTATGGGAATTCTGAGGCTCTAGTTCAGTAAAAACAAATTTCTCTATTCAGCCATACAAAGAGCAGCTCACCTTATAAAAAAAAAGTAAGTCCTCAAAGTAAATCATTGGAATTAAAAATTAAATATTTAAATACATATATCAATTAAAAAATTAAGAATACATAGCAGTTCCTCTGTATGAGAGTCATTTATAGCTTCTCCAAATATCGGATGTTGACTTTGTTCGTTTAACAAACGTTTATTGAGCACTGACCATATGCTAGGCATAGTTATAGGTGCTTAGTTACATTAATAAACAAAATAGGCAAAGTTCCTGTTCTTGTGGAACTTAAATTTTAGTGGGAGAAACAGTAAACCAATGAATCAATAAAGGCATATTATACAACATGGTACTAAGTAAGGGCCAAGAGGAAAAAGCTGGGTAAGTGGAGAGAGAGTGATGAATTTTGGACAAGAAGGAGTTAATAAGTTAGCGTGTGGCAGGAAAGGCCTCTCCGATGAGGAAACATTTGAACAGAAAGTTGAAAGAAGTAAGGGAGTAAGGCGTCCTGAAACCAGGGGAGTGAGTGCAGGAGGTGCAGGGAAGAGCAGATGGGCAGACCCTGTGACAGCACTAGGCGTGGTGTGTCCACCCACAGCCACGAGGCCAAAGTGATCGGAACAGAGTATAAAGTGAGAGAATTAGAAAATATGCTTTTTGTTGTTGTTAAGACACCCAGCTTTAAAATAGGGAATTATCTACTAGTTTCCTTAAATGAAAGGATGCATCCAAAAGTTGAAGACATTTCCGGAGATCTGTGTTCCTCCAGCCTTGTCTCCCTCACTGCTGTCATGAAGGAGTCTGAACCAGGGAGGAAAAGCTGGCCAGCTGAAGTCATATCTGGCACTTAATTGGCAAGCAATTATGGCTGTATTTTGGTTACATTGATGCAATTTAAATATTTTTACAATTTTAGACAAAAATCCTGAATGATTATGTGTTTTGTGAATGAGACCTTATGCTTCAATTGTATGCAGCAGAAAAATGATAATGTCATCAAGAAGTTTTAAAACAGTTTCATTTAGATTGATATTTGCGGTACTTTATAACCTATTCAAATATTCTTGAATATTTGATGTATTCTAGAGATGTATTCTAACCTCTCTGCTTATCTCAATCACTGGCCAACTCTTCCTACGACTTGTATAACATCTAGCAAGATATTATTTCAACCTACTATCCATGATGGGTGTGTCATCATCCTAATTCATGAGAGAGACTTTTGTTTTTATAAATTAAGACAGTGCCACAAATTGCAAACTCACCTATGTGATGATATTTCTCACTTTAAACACCTCAATGCTTGATAATTTAAGTATCAGAATCCTTTGAAAAACGTTATGTATTGGGCCTTTTCTTACTGAGGAAAATGAAGATTCTGGAAAGAATGGAACTTTGCAATATCCTCTGTTGAATTTTGTTTTACTTTGATGATTTTCTTATTATCAGAATCTATATTACACATTTTACTAATAAATAAAAAAATGACAATCGTGCTCCAGGAACAGTGAAAAACACTTAGCAGTCATGGGGTCAATTAATCATAATATAAGCATCTTGTTGACCATGAGGTGACTACTTGTCTGCTCACTTCTGACCACCTGCCTTGTGAGAGAATGAAGGTACCAGCAGAAAACAGATCAGATGGCAGAATTTGGGGAAAAGCCAGTTTGCAGAATGTGAGGTTCTACTGAATATGTTACCAAAAGGTCCCACATTGAACTTTTCTGAGCATATAAAGGAGGTAGCTGTGGCAGTTAACTGCTACAACTTGCTCAAGTTTAACCACTGGTCATTATTTCAGTGGAATTGTGTAAATCTCTTTTAGTTTAGCAAGCATTCTCACATGAGTTTACTCAGAAATTCCAAAGAAATTCAGACATCAGATTCAGAATTTGGTAAGGGAGAGTTTCCACTGGTGTTAGGTTAAAATCACAAAGTGCTTGAACTCTATTATGCCAGTTGATCCCGACCCCACCCTTCGGGTTCCCTCAGTGCCAGTTTTTATGTGGGCTCATAAAATAAGAACCTTGCAGAAAGTCACCCTTTACAGAGCCAAATGTTAAGAGCAGTAGGGATCTAAGCTGGATACCAGAGATTTTATAAAAAGTTTGTGTTAGATGAGTTTATTAGATTTTTTTTGAAAAAAGGAACTTAGTTTCCAATTTGTTTAAATGGGGTTCAAGGAAAGGGGAATTCTTTTGACATTCATTAGGAATCTAAATGTACCAAAGAGGGTTATAAAAAACGTTTTATTGAAGCTCATTTAGATTGGAAGCAGAGGAACATCTGTAACTACTCTGAAGGGGACTCTGGAAGAACTTTTTATGAGTAAATTGGGATTGTTGCTTTTAATTATTTGAGTGTATAGATTATTCAGTTATGTGTGTAAAGAGCTTATTTAGCTACCACCTCCAGGCCACATCACTGAAATGCAAGAGGTTTTTTTTCAGTTTGTTTTGGTTATGCTCTGTAATTTAAAATATCATCTTACAAGTAACTGAAGCAAGTGAAAGTGTGATTGGCTCGGAGAAATCCTTTATGGATTGACTTTACTGTGTATTGTTTTGCAAGACCTGGTAATAGCTAAGTGGTTTTGTTTTGGATTCCAAAGGCACAATGATTTTTTTTATGAATTACTCATATGTAATTTTGTTTTGAAATTTTTCAGAGCAGGGGTTTCCAAAGTTAAAATATAGCAAGCCAAACTTCTATCTGTAAAATTTAATTCCTAAAGCATTTAACCGAAGTCCTATTAGTTATTTTGTTTTTGAAGAAACCAACATTTTTAATGATTTCAACATTAAAAAACAAAATGATGTCTTCAGCCTCTGAGCTGTTACATTACAGGGGGTGAATATTCACTGCACATTTAATAAACATCCACCTCCCCTACATTTGATAAGGAGAGGTGGCTAGGCCACAACCTACTGTTAGGGCAGCCCTTATCAGATAGAGAATACACATAATGAATGAAAGGTCATTATATTTTACTCTTTTTCATAATCAAAGATGTAAGGACAGCATAGATAATGACACATACATCTTTTAACTGCATTTGAAATGCAGTTTGTTTTAATTTATAGGACATGTCTAATGAGACAATCATTCTAGAATCTCTGCTAAATAGAAAAGTGTCAGCATTTACAAAAAGTGTAATTAAGATGAAAGGATTCTCATTACAAAATATAAGAATTTTTCTTATTACATAACTTAGATATAAACAAAAAGTAGGGACTAAACATGTCAAAAGTCACAAGCCTAAAAGGCATTCCTTAATATGGCATTAATAATTTGTACAAACAAAACCTCTGTCTTTGCATAGCTTTTTTTTTTAACCTCCCTTAACTTGGGAATAACTTGGCTTTCATGGAACTTCACTAAACTATGCCTTTCTGTCCACTCTGTTTAGTGCTACAATTAGGAGAGATGAATTTTCAGAAGAACAAGCTTTAAACCAGTCCCTCTGGCATGGCAGATTTTACTGTGGATCCCTATGTGCTCCTCAGAAAGATACTTCTTGGCTCCCTGGGGAGAAAGCATATGACTGAATTTCAGTAGTTCAGTTTTTACATTAAAATATGGCCAGTGAGGGGCTCCAATCTGTCAGGGAAAAGTGGCCATGCGGCCAGAGTTATCATTTTACTTTGGGGGTCTTGTGTTTGCCAAGTGGTCAGCCAGCTGTCCAGGCTTTTAAAATGAGGAAACTGAAAAATCTGAGAGGTAAATTGCACTGAAAATTTTAATATTCATTAAGCTTGAAGGATTTTTTAGTAAAATAAAAAGAGAACTGCTGTTTTAAAATTTGGAGTTTTAACAAGTATTCCTTTAAATTCCATGTGAACAGTCAGGTAGGAAATCAAATCTCGCACAGCTGTGAGCATTGTTCCACGGTGCAAAGACTAGGGACGTAAAGGCTGACAGGCCTGATTTCAGTTTGCTGCTGCTCTTCAGCAGTTGTTTAAACTTTTCTCTGAGCCTCGGTTCTATTGTCTGTAAAATGGGAATAATAATAATAATACCTGAGAAAAATTGTATCTATGTGTGCTAATGCATGTTAACTAAGTTACTGTGGTCATCATTATGCAATATATATATATATATAGTATATATGTGTATTATATATATATGTATAAAATCATTAAGTTAAATACATAAAACTAATACATATCAATTTTATCTCAATTTTTAAAAAGACTGCAAGAAAAGAAAAAGTCTGTTTTGATATACAGTAAGATACTTAAAGCACTTGGCATATAGAAGGCAATAAATTACAATAAACTATTTAAATGCACCTTAAAGGAATAGCAGTTAAAGCTTCTGATCTGAAAATAGATTGCTAATTACTTGTTAGCATTCACTAAAAAGGGTCACAATTTCAGAATATGTGAAAAGTATCAGTGCAGAACATTGATAGGGAAAATCATTAAAAAGTGTAACTTTCCACCTGAGTAGGGAGGTTAGTAGTTAAGCCTTAGGAGTCATGGCTGTCAACTAAAGAGATTTTCTTGATAATAAGGTTAGATTTGTCTTCCCTACTTTCTTGGGGGAGCCATGAGGAAGGCTGCAGGAGAAAGTGCCAGCCAGTCACGTTTGCATGAAATAAATAATCAGTTGTGAGCTCAGTGTGTGATTCTCGTTAAAATCCAGACATTGGAACAGCTCCCAAAACGCATTGCCACCACCACCACTACCAATCTCTTTTGCATCTCATTGGCATTTGAGGACGTTAATTGACTCATTATTGCAATTCATATTCAGGAAAGGAAGTTGATTAAGGAAGGCAGATGCAGAATCTCCAGACACATTCATAGCTGTGTTGTTTGTCCCGGCAGTTTACTTGAGTCATTAGAATATTTAGGAAGCTATAGCTAGAGGGACAGAGGACATGGCCCACTAAGTGACACTCTCACAAAATAGGTTTTTACTAAAAACAGTGTAATTTTTGAATAACCTTATTTTGCCTTAAGATCTAAATAGCAGTTATTTTCTTAACTCCTTTATACTAATTACAGCCACTTCATTTTAATTGCTCTTCTAGAAAATTGGTTTCTGATACTTGTACAGCATCAAGGAATATTTTTTAAAGGTCCATAAAAAGTATATCTAGACTCTAGTGAGTTAAAGAACATTTAAATATTACCATCAGTAGTAAAATTTTATAAACAGTTTTTAAGTTTTCCCAATTTTGATTAAGCTGTGATAAATTTATAGGTCAAATTTCATTATTCATTTGAGTGATTTTTTTTCCTTTTGTTACTTTACTCATCTTGAAACAACTGGACTAGTTTCCATTTTTATGGCTAAAATTGCATACAGATAGTTATATGCATAAACAGATATGCCTGTTGGATAACTTTCTATTTTTATATTTGGAGTGACCAGTATTGAGAAGTAGTCTCAAAAATGGATTCTCAGTAATTTGGCAAACACTGGCATAAGCAATATACTACAGTTTGTCCGAACAACCTGGGTTTAGACTGTGTGGGTCCACTAATACATGGATTTTTTCTAATAAATGTACAGTACCTGTAAATAAATATGGATTTCTTTTTCACACTATCTTTTCATTTTTTATGTCTAGTGTTAAGTAGTACATACAAAATCTACAGTGTTTTGTATCATTTAAGACAATATTGATGTAGATACTGACAGATGATTCATCTTATAAACAGATGACGTGAACTTACGGTATTCATAAATACAGTACAGTACTGAAAATGTATTTTTTCTTCCTTATGATTTTTTATTAACATTTTATTTTCTCTGGCTTACTTGATTGTAAGAATACAGTGTATAGTACCTGTACAAAATATGTGTTAATCAACCGTTTATGCCATTGGTAAGGTCTACAGTAGTCTCTTCATAGTTAAGTTTGGTGGCAATCAAAGTTATATGTGGATTTTTTACTGTGCAGGGAGTTGGTGCCCCTAACCCCTGTGTTGTTTAAGGATCAACTATATATAATTCTGAGGTCATTTTACCACAAAAGTATAATTTATTTGTTCCTCTTTGTATTGAATTTCCTTAATAACAATTAATTTTTAGAAAATTATTTTTTCCAGTTCACCTTAAATGTGAAAGTATTGTTCAGACATTACTACGAATAGTTTTAGTGCCTAAAAGAAACAGACATTGAGCTATAAGAAGTTCATCCAAAATAATGAATCCCACAAAAATCTTGTTTGATATTAAGCATAGTCATCATTGCCATTTATAACATCTTTCTTTTCCCAACTAGCTATTGCTCAGTTAACTAATTTCACCTTCTTCACTTGATCTGTATCGATTAGCCTGCAAGCCTAAGTACATGTGAACCGTTAATACACTTTTTATGCATACACAGATGTACATGAAATAGAAATGAATGGTAAAAAATAATAGAACTCCTTATATCTTGCCCCAATAGTTTATTTTCTCCACTAATTAACTTATTTTGACCCCACACCATATAAATCAAGTACATTTTCCTCATATATTTATGTGTTAATAACATCTCAAAGTATGTCTCCTACAAAACTATGAGCAATTAAACAAAAATTTAATGAGCAATTATTATGTATGTGCCAGGATTTAGGAGTGGAACAGTGCTCACAGGTTAACAGTGCATGATGTTCACTCTCTAAAAGCTTACATTCCAGTGGGGGGTAATGTATAAATAATTCCAGGTAATAATACAAAACATGATATGGATTCAACTGAAGAATAAGTTAAGTTAAATGAGAACTCCAAGAAATGAATTATTCACTGACTGACATTTTTAGAATCTAAAGGAAGGTCAAGGAAAGATTTGTTGTTGGATCTTAAAGAGTATGTATGATTTGGATACAAAGAAAAAGAGAGTCATTCCAGGTAGATGGCATACATGAACAAAGGTCCAGACATGGGCATACTCTGGGACAAATAAGCATTTCTGCATCCTTGAAGAGCAGAGTGAGTGAAAGTGAGCCAAGAGATGGGGCAAAAGGTAGGCAGGAGTCAGACAGGACAGCTTTAAGAGACACATTTAGGAGTCTAAACTTCATTCTATAGGTGACTTAGAGCTATGAAAGTTTTAGCACAGGGAGTGTGGACATAGAGCATGTGGTGACAAGAGAGGTTACTGGGGCAGATTATGTTTCGGAGAGCTAATCCTCGTACAAGCAGGTTTGTACACTGTAGTGAGAAAGCTTGGAGATGGGATGTTGGGGAAATTTATTAGAAAACTATGACTAACGTCCAAAGAGGTAATTACCAGCCCTAAAGAAGAGTCCATGTACATAGAGAGTGGAGTGTATCATGGAGATGCAGAGCTCTATGTGGTAGGGAACTGGGTATCAAGTGCAAGTGGAGGATGGTTTGGGGAAAGGGAGAGAGGAACAAAATGATGATAACTACAGATTCTTAGCTGGATTATTGGCCTTATGACTGATGAGAGAGAAAAGAAAGAATATGTATATGAGGAAATATCCAGCAGGTCATTGTAAATGTGGGTCAGAAGATTAGGTCAGAGCTAGAAATTTAGATTGTCTCTTAAGTAGAAATGGGAATTGAAGTTGTGGGAACAGATGAGAGAACTTGTGAAGATGGTCACATCATGAATGAACCTGGGGATGAGTCTTTGCAGATGCCTATGGGAATGTAATGGCTTGATGGAAGGAAAGCATCAGGAAAGCTTTTGGCTCCCATAAAGATTTAATGAAGCTTTATGAAGACCCAGATAACATGGCGATTTAAAGACCAGATGACATGGAAAAAAAGAGACTAGAGAAACACAATTGCAGGCAAGGTAGAGTCAGAGTCTCATTTTTTATTCAATTATTTGTTCATTTCTTCAATTCTTCAACATTTACTGAGTACCTCTAAGAGCCAGGCATTGTGCTAGCTATCCAAATATATGTGATAGTCCTGTAATTCCTGGTTGTTCTTAGTAATCTCATGCAATCCCTTGTTGGTTTTCCTTTTCCTCACATTTTCATATTAAGAATTAATACTTATTAAAACTTTTCCTTCTTGTGAAATAATTATCACTAAAATATGGCTATAATAAAAATAGTACTTGGTATTTCAATTATGCTGTTATAAACATTTGTTCATTTAATCCTACCAACAATCTTGTGCAGCAGAAAAAACAAGCATTGTCATCCCCATTTCATAGATGAGTAAAATGGCCAATATAGTGTTTTGTGTGAAGCAGGTACTCAAGATTTATTTGAATGACTTCTATAAATAAGTTGCAGCTAAAACTCAAAGAGCTAGGTTGTAATTTAAAGTTTAAGCATCTCCCCTCACAAAAAAAGACTTCCTTAAATTTAGAAAGTAAAAGTGAATTGAGGTGGAATCTACCTATGTCAAACCAAAACATTCTCTCTTCTCCTCACCATCCCTAAATACTCCCTCACCATACTTGCTCAGCTCCAGTGTAGATGTTAAACCCAACTGGCATCTCTTTCAGGTCTCAGAAACGCATCACTATGAAATCAAATTGAGCTTCTCACTTCTGTCTTCTCATTGCCCTCAGCTTTCATTTTCTCCTGTTCCTAGAGAATATTTATCCACTATACATTTTGAGTACTTGTTACTTCCAATAAATTTCACAGGATTCTCTTCCAGATCTGTCAAACCAAAAATCCCACAATGATACTTCTGAAAGACATGATCTGTGAGAATTGTCTAAGAGTCTCACATTAAGATAAATATCTGATGTTAACCCTATGTTAAAGGGCTCACGTTTCCAAAGCAAGTCTAAAAATAATTACGTCAATTGTGATAGTCACAACCAACTGGTAAAGACTACCTGAAACATTAGGTTAAGAAGAGTTCAGTGAGGAAAAATGCCACAAGTGATTGTTGGTGTTTGTCATGGGCATAAGGGAGGGAGAGGTAACAGATGCTGAGTATTTTACCTTTCTGTTCTAACGGCAGCTTGAATCAGACTAGGCTGGTATCAGATTATGAGATTTCCAGAATGAGTAGCTCTCTTAAATACAAGGTCTGGCCTAGGGGTAAAGTGCCCTCTTAAGTGAGGAATGCAACCTTTTGCTAAGAAACCTGGCATGCAGTGCTGAAGACGGCAGTGTGTTTTAATGAAACATAGAAGTAGACAACAGTTTTAGTCAATTCCTAATTGCATGTTTGCAAATACTTTTAACCTAAGTCTCAGCATTTTTTGCATTAACCAGCTGACATTTATTGCAAAGGGAAATGATGGGAAATTTAATTCAAATAAAAACTAAGCAATTGTTTTGAATTTGTAAAATAAATTTCTCTCTAAGGGGCCTATGGAGCTAATGGGAATGGGTGTTAGAAATATAAATCCTCATGCATCAACATAAACAGAGAGAACTGAACATAACTGATTATACTAATAGAGAGAAGTCTCTAGAGGGCTTCATGCACATGGACACATCCAAATGTTATTTTGTTTGTTAAGTTTTCCTAGCACCAAACATTTCTGTAGTCTGTTTTATCTTAAAATGGATTAATGTGCCAGACATTAGATCATTCCCTCCAGAGCCTGAGTTGCCTCCAATTTAGGCTACTTACTCAAGGTCACTGAACGTGAGGGGCAGAGTAGAGGATATTTCAAAGGCTTTTGAGTTCCAGACAGCTGCTTACCCACTGAACCTCACAGAGGAAAATGTACAAAACCTGCAGCTCTATTTATCTACATATTTTCTTTGGCTGAAACTGTGCATTTATAAAGTGATACTTGCACTCACGTCATGGTCCCTTCACTTCAAAGCAGTTAAAAAGAATTTTCTTCAACCCCAGGCAATTTATGTTTTTGAATTAGTCTGGGATTATATAACTTGACATAGAAAGACCTGTAGATTCCAATGTGCAAAATGAAACAAGAATATATATTTAAAGTGAGAACAATAATAAAAAAAGATCAGGTATTTTACATATTTGGATAAAAGTGAATCACAGAAACTATTCTGTCCTTAAAAAAATTACACTAACATCTTTTATCAGAAATTATATACCACTATTCCATCTAATACTTCAGGCCGATTTGTTTTCCAGAATATTTGTTCTGACTCCCTGTGTCTCATGCACCAGAAACAGCACATCTACAACCAGTTTACTTGAACAGAGTACAACCAGAAAAATAGAAACCCACTGGAGATCTCTCAAATGAAAACACTTAATTCAAGGATACGTGGTTACTGAAGGCCTGAAAGTCAAACAGGAGATGGTGAGACAATCCAGAGATCAGTAACAGCAGAAAGCACCACCCCTAAAGCTGGGGTATCAAAGGGAAGAAGCAGTGATTTCCAGAACCCAGAACCCAGGGCCGTTCGAGGGGAACTGGAGCCACCAAGAGCGCTGTGAAGTAGAAGCCAGCACCACGGAGGAGACCAACCACTTCTGGAAATGCCACAGGGCCAGGGGCGGTGCACTGACTTCCCTTTTTCACCCTCCAATTTTCTATGAGGACCTTGCTTTGCAAGAGGACAAGAGAGTCTAGGAGATAAAGTTCCCTGTGAAGCAGAGCTGGGGAAGGGAGGAGTGAATGCCAAAGCAAATGTGCACCGAATACTGATCACCTCACTTACTGAAGGATCCTGCCAAACACACAGTTCTGTATTTTAAAAAAAGTCTGTGTAACTTCCTTCCTATAAGGAGAAATTGGTCTCTTTTTTCATGTTTTGATCTCATCTCACCCAGAGTGCATTGATTAAGACTCTATTTATGAGTAGAAGACAGACAAGGACTTTTGGAAAGAAAGGAGATCCAGGGACATTGGAAGCAAGTGTAAGGGGTACTACAGTTGAGTGGAACAAATATTTTTACCATTAACCAGCAGTTCCCCTTCCTGCATCCTGGCCTCTCAGCAACCATCTGACTATTTTCATTATTAATAGACACTCTTTTTCTTTTCTTTTGTGTAGAGGCCCCTTCGAGGGTATGATGACTTCTTTCTGCACACACATGCAAAAAAACCTTCAAAATTGTTTCAAGCAATTCCCTACCCACCCACCCAAACCCTGATGATGTATCTCTAGGACAAAAAGCTTTGCTGTCCTCCATACCAAATTCTCTTTCGCTCTTTGTTAAACTCCTTTATAACACTTGTGAGGATCATAAATGGTCTCCAAGCAGGAGTTGATTAAGACTGGACTTCAAACACAGGGGCCTGGAACACAGAGAAATTGTTTGCTAAATGTTGTGTGCTTGTGTTCATGTGCATTTTTCATATAGGAACGTTCAAAACCCCCAAAATATTTAGAAGCAAGGTTCTAGATATTCCCTGAGGGATATAAAATATATGTGTGTGATAGGCAAGACCATTTTGGACTGACAGATTATACAAACACAAATAGAGATACATACTAACAGAGGAAAAGAAATTCTTACATGAATCAATTGAAGTTTCCCTTTTATGTGCTTTTAAAAGTGCCACACTGGTTTTTCAGGACTAGAAATTATACCCTTCTTGGCTTCTATACTCAATTATGTAATGATCTTTATGTGCTAGAAGTGAGGCTTCTAGGTATGGTTTCTTTTTCTATAAAAAAAACATAAGCTGTCTAGATCCTTCTTTTTCTGAGTTATGATTACATATGCCAAATTTTAGAAAAAAACCTACAACATTCTAAATCACAAATGTGATCTCTGTCACTAAAGATTCATCATAAGATCACAGAATGTCAGTTCTGGAAGGGATCTTAGAGTTTGTCAATTCCAACTGTTTTATTTTATAATAAAAAAGAAACTGAGATCTCACCAGATGTGACTCGCTTACTACTGATCACTTCCATCTATTACATTCCCAGTTCCTGGTATCCATGCCTTAATGGTGGTGAGCTATCATTTTACCCATCTATTAGGGTGAATTTATGATTAATGGAGATTTTCAATCTTCTACTGAACTCTTTGGTTGAAGGTAGCAACCGAGCAAGTCCATAAACAAGACACATGAATATCCACCAGCACATTAGAAGTTTTCTTTCTATACTTGCATTGCTGGCCCCTGAGAAACACTGACGAGTTTCAAACTCTGGTTCATGAGGGCCAAATAAGGCTAAAGATAGACAGTTGGCAGCTGCCTAGCTTCTTTAGAACCATTTTCTTTATCTGTAAAATTAGGACAACCAGAATACCTACCTACTTCATGGGGTTGTTGTGAGAAATAAATGAACAGAAATACTTGGGAAGAACTCAGACCTATGAATGGTGCATGAGTTCTGTGAATAAATGCTCACTGTTGTTACTATTAGGTGCTTTGGAGTCTAAATATACTGAACATTCACTCCTTCCAGAAACAAAACTAAAAAACATTGTCCTAATCACAAGTAAATGGAAATAGTAAAATTTGTGTCTGCTAAAATTTACAGCTGATTAATGCCAGAAAGAAAGAAATTGCCATTTGAGAAATAGTTAAACTGAGTTATGATACAAGAGCCAGGTGATATAAGAAGATTTATCCTTCATCAATGAAGAATTCATAATAAATTTAAAGCGAGTTTCTCGAAGCACCATGTTGAAGCAGGGATATCCTAAATACCAAACAAATTCTTTAAGGCTATAGCGAAAAGCCCAAAGCCTGTCTAGACCAAAAGTTTTCAAGGCCATCTCTTCAGAGAAGATTTTGGAGCAACTGAAGTGGTTGGTTGTAGAATGGGAAGGAAAATCCCGTTTTGCCTCTTGAGAAGCAGATGTATGTCCAGACATATTTTTTTCTCCCTTGTGTAATAGAGTTTTGCTTGTTACCTTCAGCTTGGCAGAAGGTGGTCACCAAGATGCCTATAGCTTCTTCTAGTCTGTCTCTCCCTGCAGAGTTCTTAAAGCTTTAAATCACGAAGAGGGAAACTGTTGAAATTGTTTCTCTCAATCTTGAGTTTTTTTTATACTGCTTTTGCTTTGGCAAAATGCGATTATTCAAGCAGTCTTGTCTGCACTCTAGAAAATGTGATACCATTTTGCACTGAATTTTTAAATGCAAAAATTTTGGCCAATTAACAAATACAACTTCTTATGATTCTGTTCCAATAGTCTTTGAGAATTGTTATACTGTAAACCCAGAAAATTAACATTGCCAGATAAACAGCCTGATTATATCTGGCATGATCAAGGTTTCTCAGTGAGAAAATGTACAGTTTCCTAAGTTCTCTGACAGAAAGCCACTCTCAGACCTTTTCAAAGGTTTTCAGAAGTTATTACTGGAGATGAACTATGGCGTGAACAAAAAGGTTTGAAGTCTTGTTTATAGTTAGCCCATGGCTCTGAGTTAGCAAGTTCTCTCTTAAATGATCAGTATTTGAGCTCTGGATGCTAATGAGCAAAGGTTAGCCAGAGGGAATGTGGATGAGAGGAGCAAAAGACTAAATCATGGGGGGAATAAGCATTCAAATCAAATCTCAACAATTTTTAGAAGTCAAATTATGTTTTAATCAGTGCCTCCAGTATAAGCTGAAGAAGTCCCACTGACATTCCCAGCTGTAAGAGTAGAAGTCTGGTGTCACATTTGCGTGATTTTGAAGGTCAAATGCCTGCTATCCAAGTCTGACTGATCCATATGGACTAGAAATGCCACAATATGCAATCACCATGAAGGCAGATTGTCTCCTGTAAATCTGTCCTTTCTGTAACATATTCAAAATGTACCGTATTGGCTAGATTATAAATCCTTTCAGGAAATGCATGCACATTTGTAGAAGCAGCTTCACGTTGATGGATGATGGCATTGGTGCTCAGAGAACCTTTAAAATAATTTATCATATGTATAAATCTGATTTTCCATGTGTCTGGATTTCTTGTGTCCAGGTATATACCTGTAACTCAAAATCTTGTTCTAGAAATGAACAAAACCATGTTCAGTCTGCTCTCATGTTTCCTACAGATATGGGACCTGTGGATTTTATATTATTCTGGATCCCAACTTTATTTGCTGAGTAGAAATTTACTTAAATGATCCCTTAAAGTTTGATAATACATTTATCAAAGGGTTCTCCTTTATATATTTTATTTCCATTAAATAATAAATGTATTTACTGTGTTTAAAATACTACTCTTTTTTTCGTTATTTAAATATACATTTTAAATATAAATTATTTAAACATTTTCAGAAAAACAACCCTGGTATAAAAGGACAAATGAATTTGATGGTGATTCTAAAGCATTCCACTGTGTTGTAGAAAATTCAAAACTTTACATACCTATTTTTGTGGATCTTCAGGTATGTAGTAAACACTATTGAACTCACCTTCCACTGTTCTCTAAATGACTTACCTTACTTTATTTACAAAAAAATAAAATATCATTCTTTCTCTTTTAAAGATCATGTACCTTTTATAGCACTGATAAAAGTAACAATTTCCATACTCATATATAGATAAATTTGATCCATTCCATGGACACTCAACAACTACTTCTCTCAAAAAAACAAAACAAAATAAAAAACAATGGTAGTTCTCATTTCAATTGCTTGAAAATATTATAGGACATTAAAATTAGAAGGGGTTGCTTTCTAAACAAATAAACTTATTTAACAAATAGAGAAACTGAAGTCTAACTTTAAGTGACCAAATAAAGTCAAATAAATGACGAGTTTGTGGCTGCCTTGGTGCTAGGACTAGAACTCGAGTTGGCCCTTGAATTAGTATGTATGTGTTTTCTACCATGTTGCAATGCCTCTCAGTCTTGTAAAAGAGTAATATTTTATAACCAGTTCCATGTCTATACATTAACTATCTGAAAAAGAAATAAAGAAAGCAATCCCATTTACAAGAGCATCAAAGCAACAAAATATTTAGCAATGAATTTAACCAAGGATGTGTAAGATCTGTACACCAGAAATGATAAGACATCAATGAAAAAAATGAACAAGACACAAATAAATGAAAAGATATCCCATATTCATGGATTGGAAGAGTTAATACAATTAAGATAATCCATACTACCCAAAGCCATTTATAGATTCAATGCAATCCCTATCAAAACTGCAATGGAATTTTTCACAGAAAAAGAAAGAAAATCCTAAAATTCATATGGAACCACAAAAGACACCAAGTAGTCAAAGCAATCTTGAGAAAGAACAAAGCTGGAGGCACCACACTTCCTGATTTCAAGTTATCTTACAAAGCTATAATAATCAAAACATTCTATGGTACTGGCATAAAAACAGACACATAGACCAGTAGAAAAAAATCAAAAGCCCTGAAATAAATCCACACATACATGATAAACTAAGATTTGACAGGGAGGTCAACAATACTCAATAGAGACAAGATAGTCTCTTCAATAAATGGTATTGGGAAAACTGATAATCACATGCAAAAGAAAGAAACTTGGGCCCCTTATACCACTCACAACCATTAACTCAAAATGTATTAAAGACTTAAAAATAAGACCTGAATAGTAAACTTCTAGAAGAAAACATAAGGAAAAAATCTCCTTAACATTGGCCTTGACAATAATTTTTTTGGATATGACACAGAAGCGTGATTCAACAAGTGAGACTACATCAAACTAAAAAGCTTCTTTCTGTACAGCAAAAGAAAACACCAACAAAATGAAAAGATTATCTATGGAATTGAAGAAAATATTTGCAAACCATATATCTGATAAGCGGTATCCAAAATATATAAGAAACTAACGCAATTCAAAAGCAAACAAAAAAAATTGAAAAAATGGACAGGGGACTTGAGAAGACATTTTTCCAAAGAAGGCATACCAATGGCCCACAGGTGCCTAAAAAGATGTTCAACATCACTGATTATCAGGGAAATGAAGATCAAAAACACAGTGAGCTATCACCTTACACCTGTTAGAATGGCTATTATCCAAAAGATAAGAGATAACAAGTACTGGTGAGGATGTGGAGAAATGAAAGAAACCCTGATGCACTATGGGTGTGGTGTAAATTGGTGCAGCCACTGTGGAAAACATGAGGTTGTTTTATGAGATTGCTCAAGAAATTAAAAATAGAACTACTATACAGTTCAGGAATTCCAGTTCTGAGTAAATGTCTGAAAGGGATGAGATCACCATCTGAAAGAGATAGCTGCCCTGCCATGCTCACTGCAGCACTATTGACAATAGCCAAGACATGGACACAACTTAAGTGTCTGTTGATGGATGAATGGATAAAGAAAATGTAGTGTATATTTATAGAGCAAAATATTATTCAGCCATGAGAAAGAAGGAGATTCTGCCATTTTTGACACATAGATGAACCTTGTAGGCATATGCTAAGTGAAATGAGTCAGACAGAGAAAGATAAATACTGTGTGATCGTACTTGCATGTGAAGTCTAAAAACGTTGAGCTCATAGAAACAGACAGTAGAACTGTGGTTAGCAGGGGGTGAGGAATGGGGACTGGGCAACGTTGGTCAAAAGGTACAAACTTTTAGTTATAAGATGAATAAGTTCCAGGGATGAATGAATAGCAGGTGACTATTGTTAACAATTATGTGTTGTGTACTTGAATGTTGCTACGAGAAGTACTTTAATATTCTCACCCTAAGAGCCACAGCAACAAGACCAAGAAAATTGTAATTATGTGAGGTGAAGGGTGTGTTAACTAACCTATTGTAGGAAACATTTTGTAATACATATGTATCAAATCATCACATGGTATACCTTAAACTTACACAATGTTGTATGCCAATTACATCTCAATAAAGCTAGAAAAAGAAAATAGTAAATGAGAAGCTGAATAGATATTTCACAAGTTCTTTTTTATTTGTTTGTTTGTTTTGCCCAACTGATGTCTTGTTTTGCGCTCTAATTGGTTTACTTATGGCACGTCCCAGAAAGTAAGATATCATTCATTCATTTATTCATTTATTCCACAAACATTTCCTGAGAACTGGCTATATGACAAGCACTCTAGTAGCTGTTACAAGAGAATTTACAATCTAGTGATATAACCTAGGGTACAGCAAACAAAGGGCTTCCTAATAGAATCCTTCATTCGTTTTCCCAAGTAACCTTAAAATAAGATGCAAATCCTGGAGCCATACTACCTGGTCTTGATCTCAGCTCTGCCACTTTCTAGCTGCTTGCCCTTAGGGAAATTACTAAATCTCTCTGCCTCAGTTTCTTAATATGTAAAATTATACTTTCCTTTAGAGTTTCTGTGATGATTAATTGGGTTAATAAATGAACATAATGTGAAGATTTTGGAATCATGCCTACCACATAAGAACTGTTGAATAAACATTAGATATAATTATTGTTGTTATTGTTATTAATACTACTTTTACCACCATCAAGAATGAAAATCCTCTCCCCAGATAGCCTCCAGAATGACTATGACCTAAACTCCACTTCATGTGATTTTAATCCCTGGCATTTCCCCTGCTGCCCTGTAATTCCCATAGAGTAGTGTCTCATCTTCAGATACACTTTAATGGCTCTATCTACCATCAGAACATTGAGCAGTTTGGTGATAAAATCAGGGCAGTTTGAGATGTCGCACCCTAACTAGTTATACTGCATAAAGCTTAACAGTTTGCTTTCTGTTTTTAAAGAAGCATTTCGTTTAGCCATACTTGTGGCAGCACATGTAATTGAAAAGAGGCATATGGAGACCAGCATGGAAGCCTAACAAACACTTCAGAGTGGCTTAAAAACTATGCTAATCAGTTAGGGAAACCATGTTTTAATCTTAAAAAAAAAAAACTCTTCAAACCTAAGGTGACTTTTAAAGAAATGTAATCATCATCAGTATTATCCATCACCATCACTGGTTTATTTCTCTCTGCCCTGGCAAATGTTGGAAACGAAATTAAATCATATAAAGATGAGAACACCCATGACCTGTAGTTTTGTGGAGCAGAAATGAATTTATAATGGAGGTAAACAAGGACACCAGCACCACGGTCAGAGTCTGAGTGTAGACTGTCTCTCCACCGGGCCAGGGAGAAGCGACGCCGGCTCACAGCACTCCTCCCTCCAAGAAGGCGCTGAGCATTACCTGAAAACAAGGGAGGCATCCGACAAACAGACCTTTATAACAGAATGTGCATCTGCCAAGACAAAAATACACCACAGGCTTCTGGTGCTGGCATGCTGACAGAATGAGCAAGCTGTCTTAGTAGTGATTTTGCAAATCATTTGAGTTTAAATTCTATATAGGCCGTAGGGCCCCTGGAGCATCATTTTCTATATTTGGCTTCCTCATTTAGCTATGTTTGGAATAAATAGGCTATGGTAAAAATCATGTCCTTTAAGAGTTTTGTATACATAAACTAATTCTACATATATATTATATGTGAAGAGAGTGATTGATGCAAGTCTCTGCACACACACACACACATACACACACAGAGGCTCTCTAAATGTATTTTTAAGTTGTTTTCCTGTGTGACTTTTTCTCTCTCTTTTTTTAAGTTCAGCTCTCTGGCATTTAGTAACCCACAAGCTGCTGTTTTTTGTTTTTTTTTTTCTCAAATAAGTTCAGCTTGGTGGAGGGGCCAAGAAAAATGAGCCCAACTGATGATTGCAATCTCAAAAGAAAATATGCTTTTTATCAGAGACCACATGTTGCCAACCCCAATTAAAGTAAGCTGGGAGATTTTATCAGACACCAACCAGGAGGGGAGAAATGAGGAGCCAGTTATGAGAAAGGAAAAGTAAGTTTCAGGTTGAATTACTGGGTTGTCCATTTAAGATGAAATGTAAAAACTTAAGGAGAAAAGTTTAACAAACTTGTACATTGAGCAATTTGTTGACCATCTAGATAAGAAATTGTACAAAGGCAGTGTCATGAACTTTGATTAAAGCTGATCTGAATGAAACCCTGGCTGTGCTGCTGGCTGCCTAAATCACCTTCAGATGTCTAAGACTTGGTCTCTTCATTTATAAATTAGGAATCAAAGAATTCTGTTTGGATTTAAAAACAATGAAAATGTGGAATAAAGCAACCAATTTCATAATATTTGCTTGATAAATGTTAAGAGAGAAATTAATTAACTTGGACAAATGCCTCATTAAACTGATCATGTTCCTTTTCTAAAGTGTTATGAGCAACCATTTAGATACTTTCATCTTGCAAATATATTGAGCAGTGTGCCTTATTTTACTGTCTTTCCAAGTTTGACAAGTATTGTAAGGTTGTGACATGTTCTTACAGTTTTATTTCTGACACCAATTACTAACATATTCATGAAATCATCTGATTGAACTCCATCAAAGAAGCATCACTTTTTCCACTAGCTTGGGATGTGCAAGATGTCAACATTAAAAGTTTACTCTGGGGTTTTTCTTCTGTAGATTGCATCATCCCTAAAAGTTTGTGCCAGCTGAAAGATCATTATACGAGTCAAATGAGAAGCACCATGCAAAATTGCCTATACCCAGCATGTAGTATAGGTTAGTTGCCTTCTCCTTTTCCTTCAGATGAGTTGAGTACTTTTACATTTTTAAGAACTAGTAAGAATTTGTTGGATAAATGGGCTAGGTCTCTAATCCTGAAAAATAGGAACAATGGCTAAAATTCTCAGATTTTAGGCTTGGAAATATTATTTGTGCTTTCCCAAGTATTGAACTTGAGAGGTTTCTTAGAACTTGATGAGAATACTTATGTAAAAATTTATACTGTGTAGGATGCAGTAATTATGATATGAAAACCAGGTATTAAATATATATATATCTCCTAATACAACATCTCCTTTATGTAAACTTGGCACTCTCCACTTTTACATCTTTTCAAAGTTTAGAGTGAGTAAAAAAAGATACACACCCGTCATTTATTTTAATTCTGTGTTCCACTAACTAATCCTGAAGTTCTGGAAATTGTTCACTTCTTTGTAGAAAGATTTACTATAAATTCTTATGTGAAGTAAGAGACCAACATTCTCTTACTCAAGTAATTGTTTCCTATTTTCCACAGGTATATTCTTTAAAGCCCATTAAGGAGTTCAGAGTTTCAGGAAGCAGATAGCCAGCTCATAAACATACTATTTTGACAAAGCCTGAGGCAGTGCTAAGGTCAGTGAAGGAAATGGAGTTGTTTTAACTGTGTCATTTAAACTCCTCATATTTGGACCCAATCAAAATCATCTGTTTTTTGTCAACTTTCCTGAGTATTTCACCCTCCCACCCCTGAAAGTGAATATAGAGTTATAAGCTCAGAGAACTAAATATAGTGTAGCCAGGCTACCACTTTTGTTGAAATGAGTATCAGTTGCTTGGCTGAGAAGTTCTGTGTTTTCCTATTATATAGCTTCTTCAGAGGGCATGGTTCTGCTTCTCACATAGCTCCAGCTCTCTGAAATTACATTAAGACACTGTCAGGAAAACAATATGAATTTCATCACACTGTTCATTTGAGTTAGTAATGGAAAGGAACTGTTATTTTATTTCTGTAAGTGTGGACTCAAGTTGGGTACACAGAAAGACAGGATATTAATACCCACTTTTCAAGCAACCTGGACATTGGTATATTCAGCTACTAAAGGGTTTATGTGAACAAATGTAATTTACTTCCACAGGATTCATATATCTGTGGATCTCTGTATTGGTCTATTACCATCCATCTTTGTAACCCTGTCTTGGTGGACTTTGCTAGAAATAATGAAAGCGCATTGTTAACACAGTTCTTTATTACAGAAAGCCAAAAGCAATCCAAATATTCAATCAGGCTCAAATGATTATGAAACATGGATAATATTGTTAATATCCATGTAATTAATGTTTTTAAAAATTTGACTTCTGGGTACTTGTAAAAAAAATTTGTTGGCTGCTCTTAATATCTATCATCATAGAGTTTTCAGGGAAAGAGCTAGATAATCTGCTGCATTTTTAACAACTATAGTAAATAACTGTGGAGTGTTGTACTAGAATATAAGCTTAATTTGAAAGCAAGGAGTGTTATTATTTTGCTTGCAGCTATAATACTTTGTGCATCATAGGTACTCAATAAATTGAACAAATGACTTCATTATGTTCCTTTATGGAAACATATGTTATTTTCAATAACAAAAGTAGAAAGTATATAACAACTCCAAAAAGCGCTCTTGATAGAATGCTTAATGAAAATAGAGAATAAAATATTGCATGCATTCTAAGTCTGCGAATATTTTAAAAAGACATTTTAAATGGCTTAACACTGAAAGCATCATCTATATAAGAAAAAAATGAAATAATTTCTTCAAAATTAAAATTTTTGTTCTGCAAACCACACTACCAAGGGAATGAAAAGACAGGAGAGAAAATATTTGCAAATCAAATATCTAACAAAGGACTTTATCAAGAATATGAAAAGAACTCTTGAAACTCAACTGTAAGAAAAACACAACTTAAAAATAGGCAGAGACATATCTGGATGGGAAATAAGCATAGGAAAAAATGTTCCACATTGTTAGTCATTATGGACGTGCAAATTAAAACCACTATACAATACTACTGCACATATATTAGAATAGCAAAAAAAAAAAACGTTGACAATAGCAAATGCTGATGAGGATTCAAAGTAATTAGAACTTTCATGCATTTCTAGTGGAGATGCAAAATTTTAAAGTCTCTTTAAATAAAGATTTGCAGTTTCTTATCAAGTTACCACATGGCCCAACAGTCCCACTTCTAGAGATGAAAACTCATGCTCACACAAAAATCTGTACATACATGTTTATAGCAACTTTATTTATAATCTGTAAAAACTGAAAATAATACAAATATACTTAAACTGGTGAATGGTAAAATGGTACAGCCATACAATGGAATACTCAGAAATACTAAAAAAAAAATGGGATTATTGATCCATGCATTATGAATGAATGAATGAATGAATCTCAAATGCATCGTGATAAGTGAAAGAAGGCAGGTATGAATTTATAACCTGTATGATTCTATTTATATAACATTCAGGAAAAGGCAGAATTATAGGGACAGAGAATAGGGCAATAGTTTCTAGGGATAAGTGTTAGGGGAGGATGTGACTCCAAAAGGACAGCATAAAGGAATTGTTTTTAGGCTAAAGGAACCATTCTGTATGTTTATGGTGGTGATGATTATATAAACCTATGCAGTGTCAGAGCCCATAGCAATACTTAATAATTAGTGAATTCTATTGTATGCACACTAAAAAATAAATAAATAACTTTGAAGAAGTAGAGGTAACACTGGAATGAAAGACAATACTCAATGTGATAGGTGGTGAATTTCCTTTTTACCTTTCCTTTCCAAATTATTCTGTGATGTTGAAATATTTATTTAAGTAATAATTAAATTACTTATATATCTAAAGCAAAATATTATATAATGACACTATGACCAGCAGAGTCCTGTGTCATTTGGTCTTCCTCCTAAACTAACATTACATTTGCATTTGCAGAGTTGTGTTATTTGTAGCTGGGTCTATAGGGCTACAAACCAACTGACTGGAATAAAAAAAATGTCAACCAATTAGATCTTTTCTCTGTATAACACTCATCTGCTTAACTGCTATATTTAATGAAAAATATACCTTTGTCTACACGCTGCTTCTTTGACCCAAGCTAATTGCCTTCCCCTCTTGTTTGTTCCTCCCACATCCACACCCATACACATACCTGCAAACATGAACACATTCCTGCATATTTTTCAAAATACAGCTCTTAAGTTATCTTTCCCAGAATCCCTCATTGATCCCTGTGCTCAACCTTCCCTCCAAGGATTTGCCCAAAAGACCCCTTCTTTCTGCCTCCATGGCAGAGGTCACATTGAATTTATGACATTGTATTAAAACTCTTTTTCTAGGAGACCTTGATAAGATTCTCATAGCAGCTTGTTGAATGTATTTTTATACCCCCAATAATTAGACAAAAGCTTGCAACATCATAGTTACTTAACATATTTTTATTGTTACAGCCTGAACTGAGTAAGTCTATTGTTTGGGGGTATCCTCCCCATACTTTTAGTCTGATATCCAATTTTTGAAAGAGATAGGTGGAGAGGCTCAAGAGCTATCAACTTCCAGTTATAAAATAAAGAAGACACAGGGATAAAAAGTACAGCCATAGGGAATATAGTCAATAATATCATAATAGCTTTATATGGTGACAGATGTTTACACTTACAATGGTGAGCATTTCATAATGTATATAATGTCAAATCACTGTGTCGTACACCTGAAACTACTATAATATGTCAATTATACTTCCATAAAAAAAATTTAAATAAATAAAAATAAAAATTCAGCACCTAAGAGAAGGGAAGGAAGGAAGAAAAGAAAGGATGGAAGAAAAAATATTTTTAAAGATTAAAAAAATCCCTCAGTGCTACATACCGGGGTGGGTGGTATATGTCTTGATGAAGTTGGCTGGATTCTTAGAGCCATACACCTTGCTCAGTTCACTCAGCGAGTCCCTAGTGCAGGCAACCCGCTGCTGGCTTAAGGCAGGGATGTCATAGTAAGCCTTTCAACAATGCTAACAAAATGCTGTTTTCTGAGACCTTGTCAGTTACCTTATTTTACTATTTCAGGAGAAAAAACTGTTAAGAAACCAGGTAAAAAAGGTTCGAATTTCATAGAAATTCAAAAGCTAAATACTACACAAAGACTTTGTAGAAATTAGATGCTGTTACTTTATGGGTAACAGTCTTTTGGACTCCCAAAGAACACATGATCATAAACACGTAAAATCAAAATGGTTGTGAGAAAGCTACCATCTCGCCCCCTTATTTTATTTTTAAATTATATTTTATACATGCTTTATCCAGCTAGTTAGTAGCAGACCCATAAGCAAACCTTATGGTCACTGAAACATACATACTTTAGCAATTCTTTTTAATTTTAAAAATAGAATGAGGAAAAATAAGAATGCATCAATGTGCAATATGAGCTACTTCATTTTTTTCTAAAACAAAACCTTAATATGTTTTTTATTTCTAATGCTTGTGTCCAACATCAAGGGTAGAATAACAATATTGGCTTTCTTGATTTAATTTACTAATAATGCTTTCTGAAGCACTGAAGATGGAAAGTTTGAAGGAGGGCAAGGTGATTCCCGAGATACCTATTGCATAATATAAGGATGCCTTATCATAGCAACCAGCTTAATCTTATTCAGCAGGGCAGGGGAAAAGCTAACATATTACCAAGACCTGCCCATGGTAGACAGAGAGAATCTCTAGTTGCTTGAATTACTGTGTCTGAAATATCAGAAAGACAGAATCTTCATACATAAATTGGGAGAGGAAACTTCTAACTTACTTCCTTGAGTCTCACTATTCCATGCCACCAGCTGTCAACAAGAATGACTTACCAGCCTGTGAGAAGTGCATACTTTCAAAGACAGGTGGCTAAGGAACCATAGCATGAAAAAACTGTGCTTCCTGCTCATCTTATGGAAATGTCCACTCAGTGTGACACTTGCATTTGACCCATAAGCAGAGTTTCATCTGATACAGGATGACCCCATTAAAAATAAATACCTGTCTCTTCCATCCCAAGCTTTCTTGGTTTAGCAACAGAGTGTCCATGAAAGATATTACAGGGGGACTCAATCATGTGTCCAAAGAGGATAATGAATTGAAAAGTGCCATGGGAGTAGAGGTAGCATCTCCATGGATAACAAGAGATGCATCAGGCTAATATCAAAAGAGTAGAAGTGACAAAGCCAGTCCCTGTAGATCATCAATTACCTCTAACTAAAAGAGCAACCATGCTTCGCAGAGACATTCTGCATCCAGCTAGTTTTCAGTCTCAGCTCTAGTGCATGTCTCCCAAGCCCTACTGCCCTTAGGTCCTATGCCCATTAGAGCTTCTGCAGAGACAGTGAATGTCCGAGCCTAAATGGTCCATGTCCATTTGACTAAAAAACTCAGACATGTTTTTCTGTCGCTCTATGCTCCTGTGTTTTCCTTGTTTTTTAATATAGGAATTGGATTAAACAGCATGCTTTGTAAATAACAGACAGGAATGCTAATTAAAGGACAGACTTCACGGCCACATGAAAAGCTGCTCTGCACAAAAAGTCTTCTCGTTCCATCTTAAACACAGTGTTAGTGACTCAGTCAGACCAAGCTTGTGCGAACTCTATTCACCAATGATAGAACATCAAATATTTAGTCTTAGTGAGGAAAAATAAAGTCACAAACTTAAGCAATGATCTCTTTACATTTCTATTATGATTAGTGATATTTGATTGGTATGGATGAAAGTTAATATCTTGATTACAGATGCCAGCAAAGAAAGTGTGAGAGAAGCCTGTGATTATTCTGAGAGAGGCAAAAATATAATGTTGAAATGTGATCTGACTGCTGAAATTTTAATGTACTTTTTATCATTGTTTGCTGGAACAAAAGGTTTAATCAAAAGAATACCTTAATTTTAAAATTGCAACATGATAGAAGCGTAAACAGAACATAATCCTTACTTTTACTATTTTTTCTCTAATTTGGGTACCATTGAATCATTCAACAAGCTGATATTGAGCGTGCCAATCCCTGTGCTTTGCATTAAGGATACAACAGTGAATAAATCATAGTCTCTAATCCCAAAACATGACACTCTAGGGAGGATGAATGATGCTTGACAGATGGTTACATAGTAAGGTAATAAAGGCAACAGCAGTTCAGTGCACAGAGTTTTCTGAGTATCTTCCTCAGCCTAAGAAGTGTGTGTTTGTGTGCGGCTGCAGGGAAGGAGGAGGGCAGTGATCAGGGAAGAATTCCTGGTAAAGGGCAAAGAGGGGGTAAAATGTGTTTCAGATAGACAGAGCATGAAATTGGGGCAGTGTGTCAGCACTGTAAGTACTTCATCTTTAGTTGAATACACAGAATTACAAGACATTCCAGGAGCTGATGCTGGGATTATAGACAGCAGCCAGATCAGAAAGGCCCTGGCACATTATGCAAAGAAATAGCCTCTGTTCCCTAGGTCAGGAATTTACCAGAGACTCCAGGGGAGCGCTGGTGTGTGCAGTGTGAAGGATCTACCCAGGCACTTCTGACAGGCTCTTCTGGTTCAGAATCACATATCCCTTCCTTCAGCAAGTAATTGTTGAGTGCTCCCTTTGTGTCAGGCAATGTTCTGCACACTGAGGATACAGAAAGAACAAGATGCTTATAACTCCGGGGGGAAATTCTGGGGCAAGTACCTTTGAAGCCGAAATCAGTCAAAGGGAGAATAAAGTTTATTTCTTACAAGCAGTCGTCCACTTCTGCTCCCCTGTGTCTCCAGCTACCAGGCTGCAGAAGAAGCAGCCCCCACCCAACCTCTCAGGTCCAGATAAGCCCTGGGTCAACCTTGTAATCACTTATTGATATGGAGATCGACTATTATTCTACACCCCCTAGAAACACCCATTGTATGGAGGTGCAGTAAAGCCAGGCTAGAGATTCTGGAAATATGGCAATTTTACCTGCAATGCTTAAGGTGTCCCCCCTCATAGAGCAGTTGACAGTGCACAATTGGAGAATTTTAAGTAAGATTTTTAAAACTTTCTGGCTCTTATGTGGAGGATGGATTTGATGGGGCCAAGAGTAGATGCAAGGAGATAATTTAGAGGGCTCTTGAAGTAATCTGAGAGTCTAGGGGGAGTCAGAAGATAGACAGTGGTAATAAGAATGGACAGATTATTTAATAAAAGTAAATAATAATTAGAAGTAGCCTATCTTTATCCATGACCACTATATAAAAGGCATGGGAAAATATATATGTAGTGTTACATGTAGGGTTACATACAGTATCAACAATTTATAGACAACTACATTGAGGATGGACATACAGCTTGAGCTAGTGTGCCAGGGAAAGATAAAGCATTTCGTGGTATACCAAAAAATTTCAGAAATAGGACATTTCTGATATCTCTCATGAACAAAAATGTGCTATCAAATGGCAGAGGGTTTAAATAAAGGACCTAAAAATTTCTGGAATTTTGAACTTACCTTAATCACTGCCTCTTCAATTCTGTGTGGATATTGTTCATATTAACACAAGCATGAACTAACCATGGCTCAGGTGAGAAAACAATGCAACTGACGCTATTTTTTCCTCTGCCAATAACTCAGGGGGGAAGGAATGCACAAATTAGGTTGACACATGGTGTCTAGAAAGAATTAATTCCCACTCGATTCTGGGCAGACTTACAAGCTGGACTCCATCCATAAAGACTGATGGGAATTCTGAAGTTTGGTTTTGTGGTGTTATTTTCTACTGCCATCAACAACTGGACATAAGAATACCTATCACTGAAGGGCACCTTATTGTTTTTGCTGCTGTGTTATTCAGAGACATGAGGGAATTGCTCCACATTTGGGAGTTATTCTTGAACTGCATTGGGTAGTTTTGCTGTATTTGTCATGTTGCTATCATCTGGCAGGAACACTAAGACATTTATTGTAAGAGCTTTATCATGGGACAAAAATATTTTGGACATGCCAAATCAAATTAGAGCACTTGAACAGTCATCATCCATCTTTTATCCATGATTGGCATTCATTATGTAGCATTGGAAATATTTACATTAGGATTAATAAACATCATGGGAAAAAATATATATATTTAAATGTTTTGTGCAGAAACTAGTACTGCTTAAAGAGCAATTATCCAGCTTCAGTGGATTAATTGCACCCACAGTGGTCCCTAACACATACTGGCTGGAATTCAAATTAGTTTTAGGCAAATGGTAAAATAGACCAGATTTTATCTCTGGAATTTCCTTGTTTCTGGTGTACTCAATTCATTCACTGAAAGTTTATTTATCAAGTAGTTATTGTATAGAAGACACTCTTCTAAGCAAAAAGCTCCTACCCTTGTGGGGATTACTCTCATGCTTCTTCCAGTTCTGATTCCCAGCCCTCAGTTTATCCTCTTGCTCTAGTTTTCCAAGAAATACAAAAATACCCCTATTTTCCTTCCTCATTTCTCCACTGAAATGTATCCCATTCATTTGTGATTACCTTTCTTGGGGCTTCTGGGGAAAAATACCTATCTCAAAGACATTACATTGCACTTTTAACTCAGTTATGTGTTGGGCTGATGTGGGAAATATTGAGGAAAATGGAAATAATTTGAAACAACCATATTAAGCCGTGCTATCTGGAAGGTTCTAGCTCTAGGATGAAGGGGTGGAGCATAACACAGCAGGAAGAAGGTGTGTTCTGAAGCCAGACAGAGGCTTAAATCCTAGGTGTACCCCTAGCTAGCACTGTGGCTTAAATTCCATGAGACATACTTTCTTATACTTTACTAGTGAATATTAGTTAGGGATTAGAAATAATGTATTCAATGACAGGCAAAATAAACACTCAAGAAATAATTATCATAACTTTATTTCCTTAAGATTAAAACTAAGGAATGTTTTCACCATCAGTCCCATTTGTTCAGTGGCTATATTGTAAGTAGACTTGCCTTTGGGCTCATGGTACTATTAAGTACCAGTAATTTTAAGATCTATGCTGTTTTATGGGGAGAGGAGGCTTTTTAAATTTATGAGATAATTGCAATAAAGTTGACTATTCAATACAAAGGACTTTTTGTTTCACTCAATAATTTGAAAGCAAAGTTGCTGACTAGATGTGCTATTAGCCCTGACTACTTTAACATTTATTTCCTACAAAGATATTTTTCACATAACCACAAGACTTCTAAAGCAGGAAGCTAATATTAATACACTACAACCTTCAAATTCTTAGACCCTATTCAAGTTTCAGCATTGTTCCAATAATATCCTTCATAGTAAAATGATCCAGTTCAGAATAACACATGGCATTTAGTCATCATGTCTCTTTAATCTTCTTCAAACAAGAACAGTTCCTCATTTTTTCTTTGACTTTCATGACCTTGACAATTTTGAAGACAGTAGGCCTGTTATCTTCTTGAAAGTTCCTCCACTTGTTTGTCCAATTTTTCCTCATGTTTAAAATCATGTTATGCATCTTTGGCAAAAACATCACAGAAGTGAACATTCTTATTACAGCCTGAGAATGTTCATTTTGGTCAAGTGATTAATGTTGTATCTGTTAGGTGTCTCCATTATAATCTTGTTAAAATAATACATATATTGTGGATGGCACTTTGAAACTATGTATTTCCTGTTTCTCATCAAAATTATATATATTTATTTTTAATTTTCATGTAATATGAACTCATGGGTTCCAATTCATTCTATGTGTTATAATCCATTACTACCATTCTTTATTTTGAAACTAATATGGTCTCAGATTTGGCCAATGAAAACCCCTTCAGGTGAACTTGGAGTCTTTGGGGAATGTCCTCTTTATTCTTGTAGCACCAAAGGGTGCACACA
Organism: Smutsia gigantea; assembly: GCA_032199065.1. Classification (NCBI taxonomy): domain Eukaryota; kingdom Metazoa; phylum Chordata; class Mammalia; order Pholidota; family Manidae; genus Smutsia; species Smutsia gigantea. The sequence continues at coordinate 191,350 of JAVSCE010013931.1, forward strand.
GCCTTATCTTTCACTTTCTCAGCCCCAGCCCTGGAATCAACCATTTCCCCAAGGAATGCTGTTTCCCTTTAGTATAGTGTGGAAAGGCCAATATCTGAATGCTAACTGCTAGTGGGGAGTCTCTTCTCCCACGCCCTCACAGTGGACAAAGGGAAAGAATACATGTAGATAGATGATAGATAGATGATAGATAGATAGATAGATAGATAGATAGATAGATAGATAGATAGATAGATAGATAGATTCACATCTATTTCTATGTATATCAAAAGACATGGAAAAAACATGAGATCACATCAATATATTCAAACCCTATCCAATGCCACAGAAAAGGAAAAAGAAAGAATAGAAGGAAAAGGGTAAAGGAAGAAAAAGAAAGAAAATAAAAGGAAGGTAACCAGAGAGATGAGGGAGATAAAGGAAAAGAAGGGAAAGAGAGAGAAACAAAAAGGAAACAGAGAAAAAGGAAGAGATGAGGAAGCAAAAGTGGAATGCTGTGGTGTTTTTAGATATCCCTTTAGAAGAGCTTAGAAGAGAAGCATGCAGTCACATTTTAAATGGAATGACAGCAGACGCTTTAAAAACGCATGTGTGTTTATTTCTGTTTGCATTCTTAACAAGCAGGCTTGCTCACTCCTATACTTCTGTCTCTGCATGAGAACATGAAGAAGCACTGAGGCTATTCCAGACCAGGTGTCAGTCAACTGACCCCCAAATCTGTCAGAGAGCCCAGCCTGAATGAGCAGAACTGCCTACTCAATACATAGCTAATTGTCAAAACATGAGGAGTCCAGACTAGAAGATCCTCCCACTTAACCTGTAGTGCTGTGAACAATAATACTTTGGTTATTATTTTAAGACCCCTTTTGGGGTAACATGTTGTGTAGCATTATTCTGGCTTGTTGAATTAAACTAGACATTGTACCTTGAAGTCAGAAATATTCTTCTCCTATCAATTATAAATTTTCTTTAGCATTTAGTGTCCCATAGGCACTATTTCACTCACAGATGGGTAAGTTTCAGGGTAAGATAGAAGTGTATGAATAAGACTGTTGGCATAGGATCTCATCTCTGATTCATTGCATGACCACAGAATAAAATGCATGGCTACATAGTGAGAATTTCAAGAGCACAACAGTGCATTATTTTTTTCTTTGTTTATCTAACACCTGGGAGAGCCCCTACTATATCTGCAAAATTGTAGGAACTCATTCAATAAATGAATAAATAAGAAGACAAGTGAATTCTGACCAGTTATTTTAAAATTCAAGGACAATAAATACTTAGTTAATGAATGGAACAGTGAGGATTCAAATTCACTGTATAGGAAGCTCTTTGTTTAAAATAATTACTCCCTGTACTAAAGTTAAGAAGTGGAAAAACAAGCCAATAGACTGGGGTCCACAAATGAAGAAATAAGCAAGAATAAAGGAGATGAGCAATGTTGATGAATGGGACAGTTTTATAATGCAAACATAACAGCAAAAGAGTAAGGAAGAAACACATTCCATTTTGATAAAAATCAGCTTCCCTAGAACTTCCCAGTGTATGATTTACATGCCACAAAATACTAAAAAGAGCTAGATGTTCAGGCAATATTTTCAAAGTGAGGCCACAAGAAGTATGCCAGGACTCCTGGGTTTCTGTAAATGTGGCAACATTGCCTCAGAAGGGGATGTGCACAGTTGTGTTTCTTGTGATCTCTATAGAAATTAATTTTGTTGTTAGCATCTTTTAAAAATAAATGTAAAAGCTTGACTTTCCTTTCCCATATTCTAATTAAAATAATAATTTTAATAATTATTCTCAGAAATCAAGTTGATGTTGATACATTGCCATGCAGAGAGCTCTGTGTTGTAGCAATGATGTTTTGTGCTTGGATGATAATAACTGTCAAAATGAAGGGGTTAGTGCACAGGACCCATGGGGAATGGCAGGATGACACTCTATGCAAGACATTCTGCTAATAGGCCTGAGAGCAATTACTGTGTGGTTTATGATCACAACGCCTAACCCTCTCGCTGTCAGACTGTAGGAAGCTAAGCGAGCAAACTGCTTCGAGGAAATTCTTGGTATTCCATGTTTTATCAGTAAAGACCATTTAAGGGGATGTTATGAAGACTGTCAAGTATGTCTATGCATTAGAAACATCAACTTGGTCTATAGCATGACTGCTGCACAGAAGTTAAGCAAACCCAGAGAAGACTGTGAAGTCTCTGAATTCACCAGCTCCTGAACCAGCCTATTCTGATTACTTGCATTTCTAACTTTAAGTTCAGTTGATCAGTTACTATTTTCTTATTCTCACGCACAGCTCCTTCACATCAGCATTAAGTTCTCTTTATTTTGTTATTGAGGGTTGTTATGGCATTGTGCTAGCTCCTATGTTTTTTAAAGACAGCGTAATCATATGAGTTGTGTGTACAGAATATCTAATCATTTCACTTACCCACTATTCAGCATTCATTCTAAAATATTCCGAATCTGCTACCATTTCCCTTTCTGTTAACCTATAAGGTACCTTAGTCTCTCAGCTCCATAATTTTTTCTATACACTAATTCATGTTGTTACTTATTTACCCCATAATCTGCTACCAAGAAAGAGGAGCAAGTTATCTTCAGATTAAACTGTAACAAGGAGTGTAGGGGGGAATAAATAAATATGATCATTGAAAGAGAACTTCATAATTCAGAGATTTGGAGAGACAGGTGAGATGTGACATTAATCCACTAAGCAATTTGGAGACGGTCTCTGAGCCCATAAAATTCAGATAAAACAGGTTTCTGATTTCAGTCAGCATGGCTTCCAGTAACCGACAATTTGAAATAATAATTAACAAGAAATTATCTTCTGATTTGATGATTACATAGGTATTTTTACAAATGACCTCTGTGAGGACTTTCTAACAAATGTGTTTTGGATAAATAAGACTATTTTTTTCTCTGCAATCTCATACAATAAACTTAGCTTTCTTTTGTGCAATATTTGACTTCGTCAGTTTGCAAAATAGAAGCACTATTGCCAATAATAGCTTTCATTTATTAATGCTTATTTTAGAAATGTATTGGAAGTGTCCACTTAGTTCATGAGAACTCCATCCAGGGCTTACAGGTACATTTGTTCAGCCTGTAAGTCTAGAGGGTACTATTTACATTTTTAGTCATTGTATCTATATCTAGATAGATGTAGATTTCTTTGTTATCTACATACTTATTATAATAATTTTCCCAGCATTTAGCAGTAAAACTTTGCAAGGGAAGGGTGGCTTTTTCTAATTTACACAAAAGCACCTTTTAGGCCAGCAAGAAGGATGATTTTTTCCTTAGATTTGCTTTTCAACCCTGATATTTGAGATACCCCACGGAAGTTCAAACTATATGACCTTGCCTCCCTGGCTAGAGATGTTTGAATCAGTGTTGGACACCTGCCCATACTCAGCTATCAGAATTTTCCCCTGGTCTGTTTCTCTGTGTAGTTGGAACTGAGGACATAAAAAGTCAAGAGCTACAGGGAGGATGACTTTTGCCTTGTGATAAAATCAAAGCAGCTAATCTGCAGGGAGATAAGAATAATAAACACATGAAAAGGAGCAGGGATGAGACTGAGTGGGAGGCCTAGTACCCAAGAAATGGTTGGCTTGGTTTTCAATGGCTTTCCATCCGCTGGTTCCAGTCACTTCTGGAGTCTGGCTGTCTTTTGTTGCCATGGATTTCAGGAGATAGGTACACATTACTTCATTGAAACAACCTTCCCCTCAGTAGAAAAAGTAAATTAGGTTGAGTGGAGAGTAGTAGCCTTGTCAACAGGATATGATGGTACTTCGTGATGACTGCTGTGATGGAAAAGGATAGGATGTTGTCCCCAGACCCAAATTTGGGGATACAGAAGTTTTTCTGGAGAAACATGAGATAAAGATGGAATTAGCCAGATGAATAACTGAGAAAAGATTGCAGAAAGAGGGAGCAGCAGGATGAAGACCATTGATGAGAAAGAGCAAGGGGAGTGGAGGGGAAGGGAAGTAGTTGATGTGATGAAAGAGTAAAAGATGGGACTGGACAATTAAACAAAGTTCAGATTTTAAAAATACTTCATAAACTGTCATAGAGTCTCGACTTGATCCTGAGAGCCATGGAGTGTCCAAGGCTTCTAAATAGGCAGAGGGCAGCCGTTTAGGGATTTGCAGGCCTTGTGTTAATTTGATATTTATCCAAATACCATGTTTAAAACATGAGAGAACAGACTGGCATTTTAGGGAGAAACAGATAAATCTAGTTAGGAATGTATAGAAGAGTAGGAAAGATGTGCTGAGGAGAAATAGGCAGAAAAAGAAGGAAGAACACAGGCTGTCCTCTGGTAGCCCCACCAAGGGGGTCCAAGTGTCCCCTCCCTGGTGTCTCTCCTACCTGCATGGGGGGACGAGGGGTCTTGCAAACCTCCCGCTCGTTGGACAAGGCAGGTTATGGAATAAGGAGAAGAGACCCTGCTCTGAAGCTCCGAGTTAGCTGTGGTGTGTTTGTCTCCCAGCAAGGTGTAGCTCTGGAAGAAATGCACCCTGCCACAGGGACTCACCGTGAGGGGAGGAGGGTGGCCACAAACCACCCACACGGCCATGGATAGAGGGGTGTTAGCTCCTGGGATGCCATTTATAAAAGCGAGGAGGAAGAACTTTAAAACTTAAAAGAGGTAGATAATTATAATTTGATCAAAGAGAACAAGATGATAAAATGGTAAAAATCAAATAAAAGAGAAAATCAAAAGAGCCATAATAAATCAAGACAATAGGTGGAATGAAGGGGAAAAACTGTGAGACAAAACAAATCTACAGCTTAAAACGAGTGGCGGGCACTGTGTCACAAGTGAGGACAGCTGCAGGAGGCTGGGAGCAGCACGGTCCCTCCTCAGCCCTTCCAGCCTGATCTCACTCCAGCTGCCTCTCTAAGCCTTGATGCATGAGACCTTGGAGAGATTTCCTCAGTGGAAAGCCTCAGGTGAAAGGACTGCCTAACACAGATGCCTTCACACCTGAACTTTTGGAGGCTGTCTCGTCAGGGGCCCTCGTATCCACTGGTGAGGTGACTATGGAGGAAAAACACGCAAATGCCCACAGCCTCCGCCTCCATCTGCCTGAACTTGCCTTAATTCTGCTCCTGTCGAAAAAGAGCATATGGCTTTCCTCTTAGTCTTCACTTAGCTTTTCACTAAGAAGAGTTCAGCTCCTGTTCTCACAGGGATCCAGTGTAGTAATACTATGGTTGGTGTTACTGAGAAAAATCAAGGAACTGGTTGCATGGTAATTGATTGTGTATGTGTGTGCATACGTGTGAGTGTGTGTATCTGGTATATTCTGAATATACTTGATCTTTATTATTTTGTAATGGTGCTAACTCAGGTAACCACCTGAGCAGGTTGCATTAACAGCCCTGCATCTTTACCCCTCCTGCTGTTCAAGCCCTTTGCCATGTGTCAAGGTTTAGTTGAAATGTTAACCTCACCCAGAAACACCCCCAGAGATACAGCCAGAATAATGTTTGACTAAATGTCTGGGCACCCTGCAGTCCAGTCAAGTTGATACATAAAATTAACCATCACACCAGGTGACTTTGCAGTTATACCCACTAAAAATATGTGCTATTTCCTCAACCTTAAACTTATGTCTGGGTATGTGACACACCTTAACCTTTGCCATATTAGCAGGCATGCTATGACCCCAGGCTTAAAAAGCTCTTTCCTGAACCTACCTGTGCTCTTGCCTCTCTGCCGTAACTGTGAAAGAGTTTGCCTGGGATAGCTTACCAGGCCCATGAGGAAGGTGAGCGACTCATGAAGCAGAGCTGAGTCACCCGAGTTGGGCTCAGCCTGAATCAGCCAGCCCCGGGCAAGCCACAGCCTCATGAACGGAATAAAAGCTTCTTGTACAGTCTCAGAGAATGTGTGGGCTCTGTTTGCAGTCTCATTGTGCTCATAGTTACCATTATGCCATCGACTTTGTTTATAAGGACCTTTTAAAATCTGTCCTAAATGTTCGGTTGTTGCAAACTTTCCTGTACTGTTCGGTCTTTTCATTTGACTTCTGTAATGATACACTAAATTACTGTGATAGCATCGATATTTTACTGAGGTTTAACATTAACCTTATCAAAGAAATGGAATGTGCATTTTCAGTACTGGAAGTCTCTACATGCCAAGTTAAATGAACACCACCCTTTGTATGCGTACCACGTAAGGAAGCACGGTATTTTATCGCAAAGAACTGAAACTCTATGACAATCCCCTACTGAAAACCCTTTGATGTCTCTCCAACAATTTATAGAAGAAAAACCAGAATGCTTAGTTGGGCAGCTAGGTTCTATGCCATCTGGCCCAAACTCCTCTTTTTGACTTGTATATCCTGTATGTTGAACATCAGAATTAATGGACTGTAATCATAGAAGTAACTTGCTTTTTACCTTTCACTATCCCTTTAAAACCATTCAGTGTGTGTATTCCTTCCCCTTCCCCAAATGCGAACAATCTCATGATTTTCTTCCTCTTAGATTCTTTCTTTCTTTTATTCCTTTGAAGTTATAAATATGACCTGAATTCAGTGACTAAATTTGCCAGTTGAATATACCAAGTAAAGCTTTGAAGTCAATGTAAAGTTACATTTCTTTCCTTGCCCAAGTTGAGTCCCAGGATATACTACTGCTTGCAAATAGAAAATAGGGAAGAGAGTCTCCAGTTGTCTCACCCACTTCCTCCTTCACCAATCACCTGCTGATTCTGATCAGGCTAAGAGGGGACGTGGAGTAGGAAAGGGAGAAAAGGGGGCAAGGAAAGTGCCCATCTGGCCAATACTAACCTAAGATGTCTCATGCTCCCTTGTACAACCAGTGGTTACAGCCGCCTGTTCCTTTGCATCCAAATTCTTCCAATTCAGCAGGGCCTGTTCTTCAGCTGACTATCCCAAATTTCTTTCAGCTCCTAATGCTCCCCCACAGCCTCTCACAGCCAGGCTCCACTTATTGTGTAAGGCCACCATGGGGACAGGATCCCTTTTAAAGTAACTACCTTGTCTTAGTTTCCATCTCTGGGCCTTCAAATATACAAGCATCTGACGGGTTGGAAGAGGAGACTTAACATCCCAGGTGTGACTCACCTTTGATGCATAGACCACTGGGCAGATGTGGTACTAGTCCACCATATCCTCAACTACAGGGACACAATTTAAGCCCTCTGAGTGTCCCTTTACTAAATTCGAAGTGAGGAAATAACACAGGGGAAAAAAGGTCCCCAGGGCAGGTCTCACAAAAGAATCCTCTCCTCTTATCTTTCCACTTTCATTTTCTTCAACCCTCTTACAATGTGATGTGCTGAGGAGTTTAAGAGAGTCAGATACTGGTCTTCAGCAAAATCCTTTGAAATTTTTCATGTGGACAAGCACCTCTATTTTATCTATTTCTTCTTCTTCTTATTATTATTATTATTTTATTAAGATATCACTGATATACACTCTTATGAAGGTTTCACATGAAGAACATTGTGGTTACTACATTCACCCATATTATCAAGTGCCCCACCCCCATTGCAGTCACTGTCCATCAGTGTAGTAAGATGCCACAGTCACTACTTGTCTTCTCTGTGCTACACTGTCTTCTCCATGACCCCCACACACACCATGTGTACCAATCACAATACCCCACAATCCCCTTCTCCCTCGCTCCCCAGTCACCCTCCTCCACCCCCCACTTTGGTAACAGCTAGTCCCTTCTTGAAGTCTGTGATTCTGCTGCTGTTTTGTTCTTTCAGTTTTGCTTCATTGTTATACTCCACAAATGAAGGAAATCATTTGGTACTTGTCTTTCCCCACCTGGCCTATTTCACTGACCATAATACCCTCTAGCTCCAACCATGTTGTTGCAAATGGTAGGATCTGTTTTCTTCTTATGGCTGAATAATATTCCATTGTGTATTTGTACCGTATCTTCTTTATCCATTCATCTACTGATGGACACTTAGGTTGCTTCCATATCTTGGCTATTGTAACTAGTGCTGCGATAGACATAGGGGTGCATATGTCTTTTTGAATCAGAGATCTTGTTTCCTATGGGTAAATTCCAAGGAGTGGAATTCCTGGGTCAAATGGTATTGCTATTTTTAGTTTTTTTAGGAACTTCAATATTGCTTTCCACAATGGTTGAACTAATTTATATTCCCACCAGCAGTGTAGGAGGGTTCCCCTTTCTCTGCATCCTCACCAGCACTTATTATTCCTCTTTTGGATGTTGGGCATCCTAACTGGTTTGAGGTTGTATTTCATTGTGTTTTTAATTTGCGTCTCCCTGATAATTACCGCTGAGGAGCATCTTTTCATGTGCCTGTTGGCCATCTGAATTTCTTCTTTGGAAAAGTGTCCATTCATATCCTCCACCCATTTTTCAATAGAGTCATTTGCTTTTTGGATGTGGAGGTGTGTGAGCTCTTTATGTATTTCCGATGTTAACTCCTTATCAGATAAGTCATTTACAAATATATTCTCCCCTACTGTAGGATGCCTTTTTGTTCTGCTGATGGTGTCCTTTGCTGTACAGAAGCTTTTTAGTTTGATGTAGTCCCATGAGTTGATTTTTGCTTTTGTTTTCCTTGCCCAAGGAGATGTGTTCAGGAAAAGCTGCTGTTTATAGTCAAGAGTTTTTGCCTATGTTTTCTTCTAAGATTTTTATAGTTTCATGACTTACATTCAGGTCTTTGATCCATTTTGAGTTTACTTTTCTGTATGGAGTTAGACAGTAATCCAGTTTCATTCTCTTACATGCAGCTGTCAAGTTTTGCCAACACCATTTCTTGAACAGGCTGTCATTTCCCCCATTTGTATATCAATGGCATCTTTATCACATATTAGTTAATCATATATGCATGGTTTTATACCTGAGTTCTTTATTCTGTTCCATTGATCTATGGGTCTGTTTTTATGCCAGTACCAAACTTTTGATTTCTGTGGCTTTGTAATAGAGCTTGAAGTTAGACAACAAAATCCCCCCAGCATTGTTCTTCCTTCTCAGGATTGCTTTGGCTATTCAGGGTCTTTTGTGGTTCCACATGAATTTTATAACTATTAGTTCTAGTTCATTGACGAATGCTGTTGATATTTTGATAGGGATGGCACTGAATCTATAGATTGCTTTAGGCAGGATGGCCATTTTGACAATGTTATTCTTCCTACCATGAACACCGGATGTATTTCCATTTATTGGTGTCTTCTTTAATTTCTCTCATGAGTGTCTTGTAGTTTTCAGGATATAGATCTTTCACCTCCTTGGTTAGGTTTATTCCTAGATGTTTTATACTTTTTGATGCAATTGTAAATGGAGTTGTTTTCCTGATTACTCTTTCTGCTAGTTCATTGTTAGTATATAGGAATGCAACAGATTTCTGCATATTAATTTTGTTTCCTGCAACTTTGCTGAATTCAATTATTAGTTCTAGTACTTTTGGGGTGGATTCTTTAGGGGTTTTTTATGTACAATAATATGTCATATGCAAACAGTAAGAGTTTACCTTCTTTCTTACCAGTCTGGATGCTGGTTATTTCTTTGTGTTGTCCAATTACCTTGGCTAGGACCTCCAGTACTAGGTTGAATAAAAGTGGGGAGAGTGGGCGTCTTTGACTTGTTCCCTATCTTAGAGGAAAAGCTTTCATCTTCTCTCTGTTAAGTATAATGTGGGCTGTGGGTTGGTTGTACATGACCTTAATTATGTTGAGGCACTTGCCCTCTCTACCATTTTGTTGAGAGTTTTTATCATGAATGGATGTTGAATTTTGTCAGATGCTTTTTCAGCATCTATTGAGATGATCCTGTGATTTTTGTGCTTGTTTTTGTTGATGTGATATGATATTGATGGATATTTGAATATTGTGCCATCCAGACATTCCTGGAATAAATTCCACTTGATCATGATGGATGATCATTTTGGTGTATTTTTTAATTCAGTTTGCTAATATTTTGTTGAATATTTTTGCTTCTATGTTCATCAAGGATATTGGTCTGTAATTTTCTTTTTTATGATGTCTTTGCCTGGTTTTGGTATTAGAGTGATGCTGACCTCATAGAATGAGTTTGGAAGTATTCCCTCCTCTTCTACTTTCCGGAAAACTTTAAGGAGGATGGGTATTATGTCTTCACTAAATGTCTGATAAAATTCAGCAGTGAAGCCATCTGGTCCAGGTGTTTTGTTCTTAGGTAATTTTTTTATTACCAATTCAATTTTGTTGCTGGTAATTGCTCTACTGAGATTTTATGTTTCTTCTTTGGTCAGTCTTGGAAGGTTGTATTTTTCTAGAAAGTTGTCCATTTCTTCTAGTTTATCCAATTTGTTTGCATATAATTTTTTATAGTATTCTCTAATAATTCTTTGTATTTTTGTGGTGTTTTCTAATTCTGTTTATGTGTGTAGACTCTCTTTTTTTCCTGATAAGTCTGGCTAGGGGTTGATCTGTTTTGTTAATTTTCTCGAATAATGAGCTCCTGCTTTCACTGATTCTTACTACTGTTTTATTCTTCTCAATTTTATTTATTTCTGCCCTGATCTTTATTACATCCCTCCTTCTGCTGACTTTGGGCCTCATTTGTTCTTCTTTTCCTCTTTCATTAATTGTGAGTTTAGACTATTCATATAGTATTGTTCTTTCCTGAGTTAAGCCTGTATTGGAATATACTTCTCTCTTAGCACGGCCTTCACTGTGTCCCACAGATTTTGCGGTGTTGAGTTATTGTTGTCATTTGTCTCCATATATTGCGTGATCTCTGTTTTTATTTGGTCATTGATCCACTGGTTATTTAGGAGCATGTTATTAAGCCTCCACGTGTTTGTGGGCTTTTTCATTTTCTTTGCATAATTTATTTCTATGTTCATACCTTTGTGGTCGAGAAGCTGGTTGGTACAATTTCAATCTTTTTAAATTTATTGAGGTTCTTTTTGTGGCCTAGTATATGATCTCTTCTTGAAAATGTTCCATGTGCACTTGAGAAGAATGTGTATCCTGCTGCTTTTGGGTATAGAGTTCTGTAGATGTCTGTTAGGTCCATCTGTTCTGTGCTGTTCATTGCTTCTGCCTCCTTATTTATTTTTTGTCTGGTTGATCTGTCCTTTGGAGTGAGCAGAGTGTTGAAGTCTCCTAAAATGAATGCATTTCATTCTGTTTCCCCCTTCAATTCTGTTAGTATTTGTTTAACATATGCAGGTGTTCCTATGTTGAGTGCACAGATATTTATAATGATTATATCCTCTTGTTGGATTGACCCCTTTATCATTATGTAATGTCCTTCTTTGTCTCTTGTGACTTTATTTTGAAGTCTATTTTGTCTGATAAAAGTACTGCAATGCCTGCTTTTTTCTCCCTTTTGTTTGCATGAAATATCTTTTTCCATCCCTTCACTTTCAGTCTCTGTATACTTTGGGTTTGAAGTGAGTCTCTTGTAGGGAGCCTATAGACGGCTCTTGTATTTTTATCCATCCAGTGACTCTATGTCTTTTGATTGGTGCATTTAGACCATTTACATTTAGAGTGATTATCGATAGGTATGTACTTAATGCCACTGCAGGCTTTAGATTCATGGTTACCAAAGGTTCAAGGGTAACTTCCTTACTATATGAGAGTCTAACTTAACTCAGTATGCTATTACAAACACAATCTAAAGGTTCTTTCTTTTTCCTCCTTTTTCTTGCTCCTCTATTGTTTATATATTAGGTATCATATTCTATACTCTTTGTCTATCCCTTGATTGACTTTGGGGATAGGTAATTCAATTTTTCATTTGCTTAGTAATTGTTCTACTTTCTTTACAGTAGTTTTATTTCCTCTGGTGACAGCTGTTTAGCCTTAGGAACACTTCCTTCTATAGCAGTCTCTCTAAAATATACTGTAGAGACAGTTTGTGGGAGGTAAATTCTCTCAGCTTTTTGCTCATCTGGAAATTGTTTAATCCCTCCTTCAAATTTAAATGATAATATTTCTGGATACAGTATTCTTGGTTTGAGGCCCTTTTGCTTCATTGCATTAAATATATCATGCCATTCTCTTCTGGCCTATAAGGTTTCTGTTGCGAAATCTGATGATAGCCTGATGGGTTTTTCTTTGTATGTGATCTTTTTTCTCTCTCTGGCTGCTTTTAATAGTCTGTCCTTATCCTTGATCTTTGCCATTTTAATTATTATATGTCTTGGTGTTGTCTTCCTTGGGTCCCTTTTGTTGGGACATCTGTGCACCTCCATGGCCTGAGAGACTATCTCCTTCCCCAAATTGGGGAAGTTTTCAGCAATTACTTCCTCAAAGACACTTTCTATTCTTTTTCTCTCTCTTCGTCTTCCGGTACCTCTATAATGCAAATAGTGTTCCTTTTTGATTGGTCACACAGTTCTCTCAATATTCTTTCATTCCTAGAGATCCTTTTTTTCTCTCTGTGCCTCAGCTTCTTTTATTCCTCTTCTATAATTTCTATTCCATTTACCATCTCCTCTACTTCATCTAATCTGCTTTTAAATCCTTCCATTGTATGTTTCATTTCTGATACTGTATTCTGTAATGATTGGGTCTCTGTCTGGAAATCTCCCGTGATTTCCTGAATATTTTTCTGTACCTCCATGAGCATGTTTATGATTTTTATTTTTAAATCTCTTTCAGGAAGATTGATGAGTTCAGTTTCACTTGATCCTTTTTCTGGTGTTTGTGGGATTTTGGTTTGAACCAGGTTTCTTTGATGTTTCATATTTGCATGTGGCGCCCTGTAGTGCCCAGAAGCTCTACTCTCTGGAGCTGCTCAGCCCCTGGAGTGATGTCAGGGGTAGCCGGGGAGTGGCGCTGGTGCGTGGAGGGAGGAAAGAGCTATTTCCTGCTTCCTGGCTGCTGTGCCTGTCTCCACTGCCAGTACCAGTGGGCCGAGCGCACAGGTGTAAGCCTCTATGATTTGCATTTGTTGCTGCCATACGTGGGGCTTGCCTCTGGATGCCCTGACACCTGGGCAGGGACTGCTGGTTTGCAAGCCTCTGCGAGGTGTCTGTGAGGAAGGCACAGCAGTCTGCGTATCATAATGGGGGTCCTTGAAGCTGTGTAGCCAACCAGTGGGATGGAGCACCTGAAGCCCCTGAAAGTCCCCAACCTGCTGGGCTGAGTGTGCCACAACAGTTTTGTCCACCTGTCCTTTCTCCTGAGCAGCAAGCTCTGTGCAATCCTTGCCACTTTAGCAGCCCTCTTGCTGGCAGGAAGTCTCTCAGACTGCCTGCCTTTCTTTTGTCCCAGAGCACCCAGTTGTAGGTACCTGTTATCCACAACCAGCTGGAATCTCCGTCTCTCTAATTATTCTTCCTGTCTTAGCTTTCCAACCCTACTAATCTCCAGAGCAAGATGTAATGTAGGTTCGAACTTCCAGAGCAGATCTCCAGGGCTGAGTGTTCAGCAGTCCTAGGCCTCCACCCCCTCCCTGCTCTGTTTCTCTTCCTCCCGTCCATGAGCTGGGGTGGGGTAAAGGCTTGTGTCCGGCCGGATCATGGCTTTGGTACTTTACCCTTTTCCATGAGGTCTTCTCTGCTTCCCAGGTGTAGGCAGTCTACTGCAGCCTTCTTTCCTGTTGCTCTTTCAAGATTAGTTGTATTTGCTATATTTTCATATTGTATGTGGTTTTGGGAGGAGGTTTCTGTTTCACCCCTCACACTGCCATCATTAAGCCTATCCCACCTCTATTTTATCTTAATGTCCCAGTCAGCTTTTCCCACTTGTCACGTTTCACCTGTTTCTCATTATTTATCATGTGATCTATTGTTCATAAGATGATTCTTGTGTTTCTCCAGACTCTTAAGCATCTCTTCTCTCTTTTGAAAATGTTCTCCTAGCCAACCTTTCTGAAGAAGTTTACACTCTAGCCTTCTTTCAAGGATTCACACAATTTTCCTCTTTATAAAGCTTTCTCTGATATTCTGGTCAGAAGTATTATTTCCCTTCATGTTCTCACGACCTGTTGCATCTTATTAGAGCCATTACTGCAGCATAGCTTGTGTTGGGGTTCCCAACTACAATATTTCGTGGATTCTAGAATAAACAGTTTTTCATACATCTCTAAAATAGGCATGCCTTCAATGAAATGACATCTTATAATTGTTTAGCAGGGGGTTTTTTTGTTTATTTTTTTTCTACTCCTTTGTGTTACATAAAATGATAGTACCTCTCACAATTGTTAGCATCTCTGTAGTTTGTCAGCCCCTGGAGTTTAGAGGCTTTGCCTCATTCCTTTCTCTCTGTTCTTCAGCATTAAATGCAGGGTCTTGCAGAAACTAAATGCTCATAATTTGGTTGTTGAATCAAATGGGTGTTCTATATCGTGCTGGGATACTATGATTTTCTTCAGTGTCCAAAACATTGCCAATTACAATTTCATTCAAATTAAAAGGGTTTTGATGGGACATTCGTTACTTAAAAAGTAACATTTATCAGTCTATGTGTTGTGATTGGACCTTTAATATCATCAGGAAGAAGTTTAATCTGACTTCATTTTCAGTCCATTAAAAACCTTGTAACAATGTTCATAAATTAGGCCTCTAGAGTCATAAAAGTATATGACATAGCCCCAATTTGCACACATTTGACCATATATGGATATTTAGAATAGCTTTAGATTTGAGAATATCTATCATTTACACAAATTAATGTTTTTTGTGATTTTAATGAGGGCACACAGTGTATAAATTGTATAATTTTGGTCTGTCCTGTTGTCAATGATACTAATAAACTAGGGATACATTCTAGAAATTAGAGTTAATTTCTTTAAAATGAACACTTTTTAAAATCATGAGCTCCTCATAGACTTGCCTTGCTTACATAGAATTACAGTTAGAGATCATAAAGAAAGTCAACTAGAATTATTATTTTAGAAAAAATAAGACTTAAGGGAACAAAATAAACCCAAACCTGTAGTATTATGGTCATGATGCTTGAATGCCCTCCTTTGCATAAGATTTAATTGCCAAGATTGTTCATTTAGAACCATTGAAGGATGCAACATTTACTACCTTGTAAGTAATTTCATTTGTTTATAGACATGTACAGAGGCCTTTAGTGGAAAAGGAAAAACAACAATAAAGAGATGATTAGTTTGGAGCAATAGGCAACAAGACCAAATCTCAAATGTTCCCTTTCCTTGATGCCATTATGACAATATTTAGGATAAAAAAACTTATTTCATGCATATACTGAGTGAAATCTGCTCATATGACAAGTGAATGCTTTCTATCCATTAATTCTTCCATTAACTCTGTTTTAAAGTATTTTCTGAGTTTCCTAAAAAACAAAAAGTAGTTGTTGGAATTCTAGGAGATTGTGAGACAGTTCACCAAAAGAATGGTTTCAAGGATGAAATCACCTGTCCAGAAAATTCATATTCTCTGGCATTCTGTTGTATAAGGTGTAAGTAAAAGCCCTGAGCCATGAATAGTGATAGCTACGTTTCATAAAATCCCAGCTGTGCACATATACCAGTTAATCATTGTTCACAATAACCCTGAAAAATAGGTGTTATCCTCATTTTAGATAAGCAAGCAGAAACTCAGAGAGTTTCAGAGAGTAACATATGGTAAATCCAAGATTTGAATCTAGGCCTTTTTGACTCTAGAGAGCACATTCTCTCCCCACTCTACCACACTGTTGATGGGAAATTTTGCTGTAACTATTTGCTCCAGGGTAGAATTAGTCTTAAGGTTACTGAAGCACCATGTTTAGATTACATTACCCATTATGGCATACCAGTAGATGCTCTAAGTAAGTCAAATTTTGGTTTCATATATGAAGAATATTCTAATGATAACAGCTCTTCACAGTGGGATGGAAATAATAATTCTTAAGCAAGGGCAAGATTAAGAGCAAAGTTTCTGAGCAGCCCTACTTTGGATGAAGGCTTGGATAGTTCAGATCTGTAAGGGCTGCCCCATTTTTTACTACTTGTGACAGCACTTTATAAGGTAGCTGTAATAAAGCAAAAAGAATAAAGTTATGAATCACAAGTCATGGAGTCAGTAGTCATGGGTTTGAGTCTTGACTTTGACTGTATGCCTGTCTGAGGGTCAGTTACCTCTCTGGGTCTCAGTTCATTCAAATAAAGAAGAAAATGGAACAAAATTACACATTTCACAGTCACTACCAAAATTAATTGAGAAGCTAAAAATAAAGACACTTTATAAACTGTAATATACTGGCCACCATACTATGTAGCATCTCATATGCATGGTGGGCATAGTAATGCATCCAGAAGTACTCTTTTTTTTATTATTAAGGTATCACTGATACACAATCTTATGAACGTTTCACATTAGCAACATTGTGGCTACTACATTCACCCATGTTATAAAGTCCCCCACACACACCCCATTGCAGTCACTGTCCATCAGCATAGTAAGATGCTATAGAGTCACAGAAGTAGTCTTTAACCTGATATTTATTAAGAACTTCATTCATCCAAAAGAAAATTAGCCTGTTTTCCTTATATAATCCTAAGCCTTTCATATTTTCTTCATTTACTATTTCAAATAGAAATTCTGTGTTTTTTATAGTGCTATGTTCTTGATTTCTTCAGGACTTCAATATGGGTGTCCCCTCCCAGAAGAACTCAAACTTTATTGAAGTGTTTGCAGCATACTGGTTCTTTCAGAAACCTCTCTCTGGGCCTGTAACTCCCTGCTAATCTATAGATATAAGTAGCTGACTGTTCCCTATGCTATTCTGACGTGTCCTTCCTCTCTTTTCTTGCTCAATGGCAAAATATACTTTAACATAATGGTTAATTGTCATAAAGAAGAAAAAGTAATTACTACAATTGCCTGTGCTTTAAAACGAATATACTCTTCTCTTATTAATGATAACTTAAAATTTTAGATTCTTACACTTATTTTCTAGAGCTAGTGTTATGTCCTAGCCCTGGTTCTGCTCTCTGACAACAGAGCAACCTGCTTACATTCACCTGTCCAAGACTGGTGGCGTCTCTATGTCAGCAGTAGGCTACAACACACAAGGGGTGCAAAACATATGCTGAGATGTATAAAATCAATTCCTCCAAGACACCATAGTATCAGTTCTGTGTTGGTCCAGGGTAGACTGTTGCTTCAGGAACAGCATCCAAATGTGGCAGAGGTAAGATAGTTCCCCTGGCCTGAAATAGGCCCTGAGACCACGTATTCATGTTCCATGAAGGAGCAAATCACCCAACATGAACGCCATATTTCTGAAAGCACTAAAGTGAAGTTGGGATTCTTCACAGGAATGTAACTGTGTACCCTACCACAAAATACAGCTTTTCTCTTGGAAAAAGCCCACTAAGCATTTCACATGCTTAAGAAAAAAAGAGCATGAGGCTTCTGTTTTGGAGCCTCATTAAACCAGACAGCATATACTTACCAACCAAATTTATTAATATCTCTAAAGGAACAACACAGACTTGTCATCAGTTTGCCACATAGTATCGTTAAGTTATTCCAAGTCAATTCTTCCTCATTTCTCTTCTGTGTCATTAGTGGTTTGATGGTGCTCATATTGCCATAATGAACAGGCTATCATAGTCTTAAAAATAAACTCTTGTTGGCAAGGTTTTGTATCTGCAATTTGGGGTGGAATTTTGGCACATAAAAGATTAGCTTCTTAAATGATTTTGTGTGTGTTTGTATGATGAATAAGTTGTACAGAATACTCACAAAGAGAGAATGAAAAAGAAAAAGCTATATCAGATCATTTTTTTATCTCAAATATGGCATTTTAGGATAATTCTTTCTTGTATCATAAAGTCATAACAAAACATGTTACCATCTTCCTTTCTTTGCATCGATATTTTTATTTTTATTTGTAACCTCTTTTTTCTTGTCATTAAAAATACGTACACTTACCAACTGGACTTTGCTTTTAAAGGTCACTTAAAGACTAGAAGAAAATCCCTATATTAAGCAGGCCCCTCACACACACTCAAACAGATTATACATCTTTTAGTAAGAGTTATTATTCAAGTTTAAAGATAGTCTAAAATGAAAGTAATAGCCAATGAAAATATAAACTCATTTTATTAGAATTAAATTAGATTTATGTATTAAACAATATTTGAGGGATAAAAGATTATTTATCCAAGACTTGTCTCCAGCAGGCAGCCTCCTATAAGAGAAGTTGACTCCCTTCAAATCTAGGAAACTGGCTACCACCCTGTCCTTAAATAGACAGATCTTGGTCAAGCCAAGTCTGGACCACCACCCTCCTCATCACCCCAGAGTAGTGGGGAGAGTTTCCTAAGCAGAAGTGCTAATGTGCCAAGCCCTGCAGCAATCCTGCCTCGTCATTCAGACCCACTGTGCCGCTGGGACCCAGTCCCCCAACCATACCAGAGCCAGGCCTGGCATTCTCCCCCACTCAGGGGCACTCACGCGCTGGCAGGATGAGGTGGGAGCCCTCCACACCACACTGCTATCTCGTCCCAGTCCCAGCTCAGGTCAGGCAACGGATGGATGCTTCTGTAATTATGCTGCCTAAGAGCCCCCATGACCTGAGGGACGAATCCCTCTTCCGGGGTTGGAAGTCTGGCTTGTCTAGACTTCTGGGTCTGCACAAGAATGCATGGATAACCAGGGTCCCACACACCTGCTGCTGTTCCTCTCTTCAAGTTTTTCCCACAAAGCACTGCTCTGTCAGGTCGCACGCATATGCCCTCTAGCTATGTGCATTGGTGCCATAACAATTATGACAGTAAAAACAGACACTACATAATTATTTACTGACTAAAGACTATATTAGCTTTCCCAACAACCCAAAGAGGTAATGAAATTATCTTCATTTTAGAGGTGGAAGTCAAACAACAAAAGAAGTTAATTAATTTGCCCTCAATTACTTAGATAATAATTAATTGGTAGGGTCAGATTTCAAACTCAGCTTGGACTTTAAAGACTTTGCTCTGAATCTACATAGTATTACTTCACTTATTCAAATTGCTGTTGAAATAGAGAAAACAACTACTTTGTTAACTAAGTCCTATACTAAAGATCCCTAAATCACTGTTGGCAAAACATAAAGTTTATGGTATGGCTGAAGCTCAATTGAGTGCTGGTAGAGGCCAAGTGTTTGAACTTGTCTCAAAGAGTGAGAGAGGCAGGGGCCTGCCTCTAACCTTTGTGGGCCTGGAGCAAAAGAGCAAATGGAGGCTGACATAACACATGTCTAGCACTTACATGATAAATCAAGCTAATAATTCATAAATAAAACATGTTCTGTCTTCCTACCTTGATAAGTCTGCCTTAATAGAAATGAGATCAATATGTATGTACATTTGCATTTTTGCATACAGCTATACTTTTCCTGACTGCAAATCAGCAAAATATCAGACAGCTGAATTATTACTGTGCTTGTCTGGATGTTCTCTTTAGGCCTGTTATGCTAAAATAATACTAAAATAAAGAGATACATAATTCACTATTATATGTTTTTGATAAAATATTTTTCCTTCATTTTAGGAAAATCACCAATTATGTTCTTCTAATCAATATTTTCATGCAATTTGGGTTCTATTTACAGCCAGGACAGATTAGCTGTTCTTTTTCAGGACATTGAAGTTCTTTGATGGTTCATTTTAATTAATTTCCATTTAGAGAATGTGCATTTTTCTGAAAGAGTAGTACCTAGAATTTTTAATGACATTTTATAAAGCATTCCTTATATTTGGAAATTAACCATGAATTTTATAAATAATTTTTAAACATTGTAATGGGGTCATATATGATAAATTATTGTCACAGAAATTATTGTGAAATGTTTTAAATATAGCATATAAATCACTACCACTTATATAACAATTTCACCTCTTCTCGAAACAATAACTAGGTCAATACAGTATTTAAGTTCTGCTTTAAATTTTTTCAATACTGGTATATTATTAATATTTTTAAATGTAGTATCTTGCTTAATTTGTTTTCAGTTCTCTCTTCAGTCAAGACTGTACTTGATTTATAATGTCTAGAAAACAGTCTCTATAATTAATTTGTAGATTATTTGTATGTGAATCTTTTCCTTCATAGTCATGCAAACATTTCCATGTCCTTCTGGTTCTATACATTTTAAAGGAATGTCACTTTTGTTGCCTATTTTATACATAGTTTCTTACAATTTAGAGAAAAAACTTTTTCTAAGTTAAAAAAAATCCCTTTCAAAGTGAAATATCTCTTTCGGTTTCTTTTTTGTATCCAATAACCGAAATGAACACATTCAAAATTTTATTATCCATTAAAGTCCTTGATTTATTCTTGGAGGATTTTTGTTTTTTTGTTGTTGTTGTTGTACTGTGCCTCATATCTTTCTAAGTGGAGTCTAATTGCTTTAACAGTCTTGAGTTGACATATCCTTATATATCTGACAGTCTGAAGAAGAAATCTGGCAGGGAGGGAGGAAAGGGAATAAGTACCTTGACCTCACTCTCTCCCTTCTTGCTGATGACCTGGGTAGCTCCCCATTGGCCACGGGAAGCCAGAAAGCTCATTAGAAGCTGCTGGTTGTAGTGCGGGGCTCTGAAATCTCTCAAGGTTTTATTTGGTGTGCACATTTCTCCATTTGCCACCAGTGCTTCTGCTAAAGGTTTGCCGCTGCACCCTTCTGTAGGGGATTACTGTAGGATGATTGAGGTCACCTGGCCTGGGAGTCTGACTGGAGAGGGGCTACAAACCCCTGTGCTTCCTCGCCTCAAGTTGAAAGACTCTGTATCACAGTTTACACTGCCCATGGGATCACCCCAAAGCTAGACTTCACCTGAACCGCATTCTCCTGTAGCTCCTTCTGTGCATTACCTCTTCCCTCATTCCCCTGCTGGCTTCTCCTGTGGGCATTCTCTCAGTGTATCATGTGTCCTCAAAGATCCACCTCAGGATCTGCTTCTAGGAAACCTGACATAAGAATGAATAGAGGTCAGTTGAACACGGTCATAGAGATCAACTCCTGGAGCAGGGAACAGAGTAAAGAGGGGTGGAAAGTAAATTGGAAAAATCTACTAATTATGTAACAGAGTGAAAAATCTTGGCATCTCTGCCTTCATATTGTATATGCCTCCTTTGCTGCCTTAGTCTTTGGGTCAAAAAGCTTTTGCTCCGTCCTGCACACTTGCATGTAGGCTTGTTAATCATCAAAAGAAATTTTGTTCATGACTTAAGATTGATGCAACCACCCCATTACCCAAAACTCACCTCCTCTGAGGAGATAAAGAAGTATGTACAAAAATGATGACTGGATTGACATAGATTTACAGGAACATCATGGCCAGACTCATGTCAATTAAATGACTGGAAGTCAGCTAACCAAAGATAAGGAGTTTCACAACCTTCCTCAACTCTTGCTGATTGCTGATGTCCGGATATCTGAGGTTGATTGTCACCTCCTGAACTCAGCCCCCTCCAGCTCCCCCTTCCCTAATATAAAAGATGCTTCAAATCAACCCTGAGTTAAGATGGTTCTTTAGGAAATTAGTCTGCCATCTTCTAGGTCTGCTGGCTTTCCACATAAAGTCACTTTCCTTACCCCAATACCTCATCTCTCAACTTATTGGTATGTGGAGCAGCGAGTGTTGTGAGCTTGGGCCCCATAACAATGGGAGATACCTTGTACACTGGAATATTATGCAGCTGTGGGAGACGCTTCCAAGGTACTCATCCATATGCATTACCCAGTCTTCCTTACTAACAGACCCTGACTTTGAGAGTAAAACTGCCACATTTCAGGCCAATGAGATATAGGAGAATGCTCAGGGGGGATCATTTCTTCCTAATTAAAAAAGGACAAAGCTATACTAGGAGAAGGACATTTTACCCTTTTCCCCTCTCCTTCTTCATGCCTGGAACACAGAGACTGGAAACCTGGAAGGGCAAAAGCTATCTGGTTAACCATGATCTGAAAAGCTTGAGGACAAAAGACAGTGTGTTAAGACAACTTAGTGGAATGAAATTCTGGATCCCTGTAGTGTCAGTCTGGACTGTCTACCCCTCAATACCTGATTGTGCAAGAAAATAAAGCCTTCTTTCTTTCTAAACCACTGTTAGTCAGCTTTTCTGTTATTTGTGGCTGAACCCATTCATGTTACAGCAGCCATTGAAGGTATAAAATAGACTCATACCAGAGACTAGGAGTTTTGTTTTCTCCAAGCAACACTCATCTATAACATAATACCTTTCACCTCTCAGCATTTAGTCCAGTTCACGGTTTCTGCACTGAGCGCCCTGAAGAAGAAAGCCAGAACTCTGGCAGGACATATCAACATTTTAATCATTCACAGAGACATGATTCTGCGGCCTGAGACAACATATCTGGAGACTATGGAGGCCACTCGGCATGCAGAGCAATTTTAACAGGTGCAAGGAAATTAGCCAAATGGAAATGGGCTGAGGATGAAGGTAATTCTCTGTGTCTTGTCCAAAAATGTGTCTGGGAATTATTGACCAGAGTAAATGCTCCTGGCTCTGGTTTCAAATCTTGCCCAAGAGGAAAAATAAGTCTTGTCACAACAAAGTGTCCAAGTGCCTTTTTGGCAGGTATTGCACATATTTTCCAAGAGGAATAGTTTTCTGGGTCAAGTCGGATTTGTGTGAACACAGATATAAGTGCCTTATTTAAATAGCAACGTACAATGTGACAAGTGTTACAACTGAGGATCTATTTTTTTAAAACCTTGTGGGTAACATTTATTTGTCTTTATGATATATACATAATGTTAAAGTCAATTACTAGGAGCAATAGCTCTGGGCTTGAATTGAATAATTTGGGGACAGGAGAATTTGAGAAGTAACCATGTAACAATAACCCAAACCAATTTTTCACATTCTGTATTAATGTCCAAAAAAGATAACGTCCCATAATTTTCAGGCAGAGATGATAAAATGCTGTTTGGTCTGAAAAAGGATGCTGTACAAGATGCTTTTATGAGCCCTGTTAATATGGGAAGGGGACCATCAGAATACACACTACACACACACACACACACACACACACACACACACACACACACACACACACACACACACACACACACACACTAGCCTGACCATCCCTCCATAGTCTTTACTTATTTTATAGTTTGAACTTAGTGTTCCCTCTAGCTTTGAACATGAGTCTCATTGTTGGAAGTCAGACTCAGCCAGCATTTATATGGGAGAGAATCAGCTCTAAATGATGTAAAAAATTGTATTCCCGGAGATCATAATTTCTGGATGTAAAATACTATTCCAAGGAGAAATTTTAAACTCTATTTTTGCCAACTACAAAAACAATGAGTCTTACTACATTTGATTGGTGTGTGAATCAAAACACATTTGACTGGTGTGTTTAATACAATAATGACCACATAGAGAAGAAATTTGTGAAGAACAGTCATTTTTAGACAAGAAATGTTTGACTTGGTTTTCACACTATCTAATACTCTAAAATGTCTATTCGTAGTGTAGATATAGTGAACCACAGACAAGGATTCATCTTCTAGTCTGGGCAGATGGCCTACCTTGTCTCCCATTCATTTATTCATTCAAAACAGATAATGACATTTACTGAGTGACCAGCTAAGTACAGGAATTCAAAGACAAATGTGGCAGAATTCCTCAAAGAACTTACAGCCAATTTAGTAGCAGAGACAAATCTATAAGGGAACAATTACAATTATAAACATGTGCATATAACGAGCACATGCAACAGGGCTATGGCACTATACAATTCCAGAGGGAAATGGGGAAAAGGAATGTCAAGGAAAGCTACACAGAAATGTTTGAGCAGAATATTAAAGAATCTGTGAAAATCTGTCAACTTCATACTGAAGGTGTTAAGTGAATACCAAACAGAATGCACCACATAGAATATAAAAATGAACATGGGGACAAAACTAAGCCCAGGACTGTAAAGATAGAATGAAGCTTGATCATTAAAGCTCTTGCTTGGCACATAAAGATTTGGATTTTAATGGGTGATAGGGGCCCATTGAAGGACTGAAAGCATGTAACATGACTGGATGTATATTTTAGGAAGTTGGCTTTGATAAATGTGATTATATTGAGGGAGAGGGAGAGTAGAGACACAGACGATGGTAATGCACAATACAAAAGAAATGGGGAATTAACTGGATTAAAACAGAAATGTAGGTAGTAGAACAGACAGTATTGAGAGATGCTTAGACATGGAAATGGGTGAAAAATAAAAGCCGATAATGTTTCCTCTATTTTTAATTTGGAGATTTGTGTGGAAGATATGGCATTCAATAACAGGGCATATGAAGCAGAGAAAAGGTGTGTGGAAAAGAGTGGAGAACATAATTCAAATGTGGTCACAAAGGACACACTGGACAAATTTTCTGGTGGACATTGGGAAATATAGATATGCTCTTCAAAAGAACAGTTAAAAAATGGAAAGTTACCAGGAGCAAAAGTTGAATTTAAACTAAAAGGATTGGGCAAAATCTCTCATGAAAAGCATATTAAAAAGAGAAGAGAGTTATGGATAGATTCTTAGAAAATATTCTACTTAGGGGTCAGACAAGAGATGAGAGGATGCTAATTTTAATTCCAGTCACTACATATGGCTTACTTGGGCCTCTGTTTCCATGCATTTGTTATCTGTTTGTATTTTCCAAATCAGATTCAACTGACCAGTATAACAAAAAAACTGTTACTGAATTTGAAAACCATTACCATATATTGTACTAACATCTTCATATAAGTCTCAATATCAACATATGTCAAAATACTATGCATATTGTTTTGCATATGCATCAAGAGTTCTAAGAATTTTGAAAGAAAAGATAGAATAATATACATTGTAACTTTGTGAAGTTATCCTCAAAACACTTCCCCCAAATATTCAGGAACTATAATACAGGTCTAAACAATTCTTTCAAGTGACCAGACCTTAGATTACAAATTCAAGAGTGAAAACTTGGCAGTCTGCTTAGGCAAATATAAAGAATATGTGAATCTGTCTATGAAAAAACATCCCACCTTTAGGTGTTAAGGTTTCAAGGAATCTTCACTACTAGATTAATAGTCTTTTACATTTTTAATTTTCAGAGAATTTTAGAAGACATGAGATACTCAGAAACTGCAGCCTTCCTGTCTGGAGAATAAGAACTATAACAACAAAAAACACAAGTCTCATCCTTTAATTTAAAAAGGAAATTTTAACTGAAATGCCTACTTCATGCATATGATACCAATAAGTGTCACTTTAAATTAACCTGGTGATCAAGGACAATGTAACTTTGTTGTTGACAGGTTGCAATAGCTAGGTGAAAGTAAGGACAGTCCTAGTTTTACTTTGTTACCCTTACAGCAGTAGACATTAAGAGAACCTTCAGATTAACATGGCTTCTGGCTAGACATTTTCTAAGCCTTAGCATCTGCCACTGTTTCCCAAGTACTTTTCTGCCCAAGAAAATAATTTATAAATTTTCTGTTTGTGTATCTTATTTTATATACCACCTTCCCCCATTTGATATTCAAAATAACCTAGAGCAGAGGCAAAGTTGACATAATTATTTCATTTTTAGAGATAAAGAAACAGAGACAAAATAATAAAGGTAATTTTAGTTAGAACTAATAACTTTCCAAAACTTAGCACATTGCAAGCATTGTGCTATGTTTCTTCACTAAGGCATCTAATCTTCACAACCAGCTGTGGAGCTAATAATTATTTTATTTTTAGTTTCCAGATGAAGAAACTGAGTTTTAGAGAGGTTTGAGCACTTTTCCAAGATCCCATAGCAAGTGAGTGTTAGAAATGAGACCCAACTAGATCTTTTAGATGTCAAATTCCGCAGTCTTAACCTATGTTCTGCTTTCTGGGTGTGAAATGGCTTTAGAGCGTCCTTGTGAAGGAGGAGCAGTTCAGAAATGGGTAGAGAATCTGCATCAGGCAGCAACTCTGAAGCAGTCTGAGGCATGTAGCAGCTACTAAACGAGACTGGTATGGAATCCAGGTTCATGGCTCCAAACTGTGGGACCCTGAATCCAAATCTTGGTAGACTACACCCTAAGCTGACCCAGTTGCAATACACAGATGAGCAGGTTCCTAGTTGCTCAGTAACCCCTCCAACCAGATAAAAGAGTAATTGTCAACTTTGGATTTTAAGTTTTCATGCCATTATGTGATTATCTATGCTGACACCCAGAGTAGTCAAATCTATTTAGCACTGATGTGGACTCTATGTGTAATTTCAAAACAACTGACAAAGTCTTACTAGAGAAACCTGTAAGAACTATGACAATAATGATAATGTCTATTGCTTCCTA
This sequence comes from Smutsia gigantea, assembly GCA_032199065.1. Lineage (NCBI taxonomy): Eukaryota > Metazoa > Chordata > Mammalia > Pholidota > Manidae > Smutsia > Smutsia gigantea. Next base: position 217,637 of record JAVSCE010013931.1, read on the forward strand.
TATTCCAGGCACTGAGTTATATGATCTATAAATATTGTCTTATTTAATCTTAAACCTCCCTGGGTACACATTATAAGTTTAATTTTTATATTTTTAAATTTCAAGTGACATCAGGTTTTCAAGGGAACCCGTGCCCAGAAAATGAACTAGGGCTTCAAGTGTCAACAAAATATCTAAGAGTTTTCCAGAAGCAATAGATTGGGTTTTCCAACAAAGCTTCATGAGACCAAATTGTTGCATGATGAACATGTGTTCTTATCATTCCTAGACTGGGAAGGTGACTAGAGCAGTGACGTGCTCAGCCAAACGGCTCAGCCCAGGCTTTCCTGACCAGGATGCATTTTATCCCTGCGCTGCCTGTGCTCTTGAACCAGAACTACCTTTTCAGTCCAGTGAACCCCTGAGACAGTGTGCTTTCAGGGCAGTCAGCTATAAGGCTTGGAGAGTGTGGCATTTTGAAAAGTATTGCAAAACAGTGCCATTATAAAGAACAAAGAGAAAATATTAGAACTCAGTCCTATCACAAGACACAAAGTACTGTCAAGATAGATTGTGTATTTTTATCCAGTAGGAAACTGTGTATATGAAATAATTGGTTTGCTCACTTAGTTGTTATATATGAAAAGAGTAAATTAAAATAATATTGTTCCTTTGGTAAGTGTACTGAGCATAATAGTCCATGGGACTTTTTTCCCCAGACAGTTAAATTAACTCATTGGAAATGTAGCATATTAAATGATTCTCTCCAAAAAGTAACATGCAATAATTTCTTTTTCAGGCTTGATTAAATTCCTTCTGCCTGTACAAATATTTTATCTGTGCCCAAATTTTATGTATCCCTTTCTGATCATTGAACAAAGCACAGACCTTCCATGATCCATCTCCAGTATCAGCCAAACTCAAGTTACAGCAATTTTCTTCTTGTTCTGGGATATTGCACATCTCCAAGGGGTATCATGCACATGCACCACATCTGGGGTTGTGTTCTAAGGGATGCTAAATATGCAAGCTATTTGAATGCGTCTGTTCCCCAACATTTGTACAACAGGATCTTGGTCTCATCTGGTGATAGCAGAACAGTCTAATTGAAGTATATCTTTGTTGTAAGTGAAACACAGACCACCTTATTGAGCAGAACACCTCACACCTAGCAGCTCTAGGGAATAACTCAAACAATGAGGAGGAGAGAAAAGATTACCATGCTGGCTGCTGGGAAGAGAAGTCCAAACACTTCTGTGCATTCTGGGAAAATACAACACAGTGAGGCCCTGGGTGGAACAATGTTTTACTTACATAGAGAAGAGACAGAACAAGATGAGCCCCAAGAGGGGCACTGATTCCCCACAGCCAGGGGTGTCTCTTCTGGCAGCAAGCAGTCTACCTGAGCCCTCTCATGCTACAGTGGAAGGACAGTTCCCACCCATGGGGACACATGCAGCAGTGAGCTGGCCAGGTACCATATGATGCACATGCTCAGACCAAAGGAACATATACAGAGCTTGAGACATGGAAAGATATTCCTGCACACGGTGATAAACCCAGCACAGGCTGTGTGGCCTCCTTATCTCTTGGTAACGAAATGTTTTACTCCCAAGGTCCATTTTTATGTAGTGTTAAAAAGAAATGAGCCCAACTACAGGGGGCTCAAGATGGCGGCGTGAGCAGGGCGGCAGAAATCTCCTCCAAAAATCATATATATTTGTGAAAATACAATAAATACAACTATTCCGAAAAGAGGGACCAGAAGATACAGTACAACAGCCAGGCTACATCTACACCTGCAAGAACTCAGCACCTCATGAAGGGGGTAAGATACAAAGCCATGACACAGCGGAACCCGAGCACTCCCCCACCCCAGCTCACCGGCGGGAGGAAAAGAATCAGAGTGGGGCGGGAGTGGAAGCACAGGACTGCTAAATAACCAGCCCTGGTGATCTGCACCAAGAGCACAGACACACATCGCATGGTGTACTGGATATTAGAGAAACGGAAGGGCAGGATCTGAGATGGAGACTGTGAGCAGGTCCCCACAGCCGGCTCCCCTGGGACAAAAGAAAAGCGGGCACTTTTTTTAAAGTCTTAAAGAGACAAGGGCCCAACAGCTGAACAAAATCATCCCAGCATAGTCAGCCCAGCAGGTTGGGAATCTTGAGGAATTTCAGGCCCCCTAACCACCTGCCGGGTAAAGCAGCCCCACAGAAGCCCCTCACAGTGATAAGAAGCCTGCCGTTCTTCTCCCCGGCCAGTGCTGCAAACAGACTGGCTGACCCGCCACAGCTGCAGAGCAGCTGGAGAGCAGCCCTGCCCACAGCAACCACACAGAATCTCCTCCTGGCGGGCACACAGCTAACCAGGATGGGCCGCAGAAGTCATAGCAAGGTTCAGAAGGTGTGAAGGGGCACCAGGCTTGCTGCAGAATGCACCTGGTATGGCTGCAATCCCCACAGTGCTCTAGGCTAGCATGAGGGTGGCCCAGCCCACGGCAGCTCAGGGGATTATCCCAGAGGCTGCCTCCCAGTGTGTGGGTAACCGGCACAAGCTGCAGAGAAGGGCAAGGTGAACAACAAGCAGGAAGGGACTTTTTTCTCCCAGCTGACACACGTGTCACCTGCCTGTAACCACTTCTATCACCATGAAAAGACAGAAGAATCTGGTCCAGTCAAAAATCACCCAGACAACTCCAGAGAGAGGGCCTGGTAGGATAGATTTAAGCAATCTTCCTGAAAAAGAAATCAAAATAAAAGTCATAACCATGCTGATGTACCTACAGAGAAATATGCAAGAGCTAAGGGTTGAAGTCAGGAGGGAGATTACAGAAATGAAACAATCTATTGATGGGCTTAAGAGCAGATGGGACAAGGTGGAAAAGACTGTTAATGGAACAGAAGTCAGAGAACAGGAGTACAGAGAAGCTGAGGCAGAGAGAGATAAAAGGATCTCTAGGAATGAAAGAATATTAACAGAACTGTGTGACCAATCCAAATGGAACAATATTTGCATTATAGGAGTACCAGAGGAAGAAGAGAGAGAAAAAGGAATAGAAAGTGTCTTTGAGGACATAATTGCCGAAAACTTCCCAAAGCTGGGAAAGGAAATAGTTTCTCAGACCATGGAAGCCCACAGATCTCCCAACACAAGGGACCCAAGGAGGACAACACCAAGTCTTATAATAATTAGAGTGGCAAAGATCAAAGACAAGGACAGAGTATTAAAGGCAGCTAGAGAGAGAAAATAGATCACCTACAAAGGAAAACCCATCAGACTATCATCAGACTTCTCAACAGAAACCTTACAGGCCAGAAGAGAATGGCATGATATATTTAAAGCAATGAAACAGAAGGGCCTTGAACCAAGAATCGTTTCCAGCACGATTATCATTTAAATTTGAGTGAGGGATTAAAAAATTCCCAGACAAGCAAAAGTTGAGGGAATTTGCCTCCCACAAACCACCTCTACAGGATATCTTAAAGGGACTGCTCTAGATGGAAGCACTCCTAAGGCTAAATAGATGTCACCAGAGAAAATAAAATCATAGCAAAGAAAGCAGACCATCCAAATACCAACTAAAGGCAAAAAATAAAATCAACTATCCACAAAAACAGTCAAAGGAAACACAAAAGAGTACAGAATAAAACACCTAACATATAAAGAATGGAGGAGGAAGAATAAGAAGGGAGAGAAATAAAGAATCATCAGACTGTGCTTATAATAGCTTAATAAAAGAGTTAAGTTAGATTGTTAGATAGTAAAGAACCACGAATCTAAAGCCTGCAATGGCAGTAAGTACATATTTATCAATAATCACCCTAATGTAAATGGACTGAATGCACCAATCAAAAGACACAGAGTAATAGAATGGATAAAAAAGGAAGATCCATCTTTTGCTCTTTGCAAGAGACTCACCTCAGACCCAAAGATATACACAGACTAAAAGTAAAGGGATGGAAAAAGATATTTCATGCAAACAACAGGAAGAAATAAGCAGGTGTTGCAGTACTTATATCAGACAAAATAGACTTCAAAACAAAGAAAGTAGCAAGAGATAAAGAAGGACATTACATAATGATAAAGGGGTCAGTCCAACAAGAAGATATAACCATTAGAAATATATATGCACCCAACACAGGAGCACCGACATATGTGAAACAAATACTAACAGAATTAAAGGAGGAAATAGAAAGCAATGCATTCATTTTAGGAGACTTCAACACACACTCATTCCAAAGGACATATCAACCAGACAGAAAATAAGTAAAGACACAGAGGCACTGAACAACACACTAGAACAGATGGACCTAACAGACATCTACAGAACTCTACACCCAAAAGCAGCAGGATACACATTCTTCTCAAGTGCACATGGAATAATTTTCAGAATAGACCACATACTAGGCCACAAAAAGAACCTCTGTAAATTCAAAAATATTGAAATTCTACCAACCAACTTCTCAGATCAAAAAGGTATAAAACTAGAAATAAATTGTACAAAGAAAACAAAAAGGCTCACAAACACATGGAGGCTTAACAAGATGCTCCTAAATAATCAATGGATCAATGACAAAATTAAAATAGAGATCAAGCAATATATGGAGACAAATGGCAACAACAGCACAAAGCTGCAAATTCTGTGAGACGCAGCAAAGGCAGTTCTAAGAGGAAAGTATATTGCACTCCAGGCCTATTTAAAGAAGGAAGAACATTCCCAAATGAATAGTCTAAAGACACAATTACTGAAATTGGAAAAAGAAGAACAAATGAGGCCCAAAGTCACCAGAAGGAGGGACATAACAAAGATCAGAGAAGAAATAAATAAAATTGAGACAAATAAAACAATAGAAAAAAATAAATGAAAACAAGAGCTAGTTCTTTGAAAAAATAAACAAAATAGATAAATCCCTAGCCAGACTTATTAGGAGAAAAAGAGAATCTACACACATAAACAGAATCAGAAATGAGAAAGGAAAAATCACAGTGGAACCCACAGAAATGCAAATAATTATTAGAAAATACTATGAAAATCTATATGCTAACAAGCTGGAAAACATAGAAGAAATGGACAACTTCTTAGAAAAATAAAACCTTCCAAGACTGACCAAGGAAGAAAGAGAAAATCTAAACAGACTAGTTACCAGCAATGAAACTGAATCAGTAATAAAAAAACTACCCAAGAACAAAACCCCTGGGCCAGATGGATTTACCATTGAATTTTATCAGACTTATAGAGAAGAAGTAGTACCCATTCTCCTGAAAGTTTTCCAAAAATTAGAAGAGGAGGGAATACTTCCAAACTCATTCTATGAAGCCAGCTTAACTCAAATACGAAACCAGGCACAGACACCACCAAAAAAGAAAATTACAGACCAATATCCCTGATGAACATAGATGCAAAAATACTCAACAAAATATTAGCAAACCGAATTCAAAAGTACATCAAGGGGATCATACACCATGATCAAGTGGGATTCATCTCAGGGATGCAAGGATGGTACAATATTCGAAAATCCATCAACATCATCCACCACATCAACAAAAAGAAGAACAAAAACCACATGATCATCTCCATAGATGCTGAAAAAGCATTTGACAAAATTCAACATCCATTCATGATAAAAACTCTCAACAAAATGGGTATAGAGGGCAAGTACCTCAACATCATAAAGGCCATAGATGACAAACCCACAACTAACATCATACTTAACAACGAGAAGCTGAAAGCTTTTCACCTAAGATCAGGAACAAGACAGGGAAGCACACTCTCCCCACTGTTATTCAACATAGTACTGGAGGTCCTAGCCATGGCAATCAGACAAAAGAAAGAAATACAAGGCATCCAGATTGGTAAAGAAGAAGTCAAATTGTCACTATTTGCAGATGACAGGATACTGTACATAAAAAACCCTAAAGACTCCACTCCAAAACTACTAGAACTAATACCTGAATTCAGCAAAGTTGCAGGATACAAAATTAACACACAGAAATCTGTTGCTTTCCTATACACTAATGATGAACTACCAGAACGAGAAATCAGGAAAACAATTCCATTCACAACTGCATCAAAAAGAATAAAATACCTAGGAATAAACCTAACGAAAGAAGTGAAAGACCTATACCCTGAAAACTACAAGACACTCCTAAGAGAAATTAAAGAGGACACTAACAAAGGGAAATTCATCCCATGCTCTTGGCTAGGAAGAATAAATATTGTCAAAATGGCTATACTACCTAAAGCAATCTACAAATTCATTGCAATCCCTATCAAAATACCAACAGCATTCTTAAACGAACTGAAACAAATAGTTCTAAAATTCACATGGAACCACAAAAGACCCCGAATACCCAAAGCAACCCCGAGAAGGAAGAATAAAGCAGGGGGGATCACGCTTCCCAACTTCAATCTCTACTACAAAGCCACAGTAATCAAGACAATTTGGTACTGGCACAAGAACAGACCACAGACCAGTGGAACGGAATAGAGAGTCCAGATATTATTCCAAACATATATGGTCAATTAATATATGATAAAGGAGCCATGGATATAAAATGGGGAAATGACCACCTCTTCAACAGCTGGTGTTGGCAAAACTGGACAGCTACATGTAAGAGAATGAAACTGGATTATTGTCTAACCCCATACACAAAAGTAAATTCAAAATGGATTGAATAACTGAATGTAAGTCATGAAACCATAAAATTCTCATAAAAAAACATAGGCAAAAATATCTTGGACATAAACATGAGCAACTTCTTCATGAACATATGTCCCCAGGCAAGGAAAACAAAAGCAAAAATGAACAAGTGGGACTATATCAAGCTGAAAAGCTTCTATATAGCCAAGGACACCATCAGTAGAACAAAAAGACATCCTACCATATGGGAGAATATATTCATAAATGACATATCCGATAAGGGGTTGACATCCAAAATATATAAAGAGCTCATGCACCTCAACAAACAAAAAGCAAATAAGCCAGTTCAAAAATGGTCAGAGTAGCTGAACAGACACTTTTCCAAAGAAGAAATTCAGATGGCCAACAGGCACATGAAAAGATGCTCCACATCACTAATCATCAGAGAAATGCATATTAAAACCACATGAGATATCACCTCACACCAGTAAGGATGGCCAACATCCAAAAGACAAGCAACAACAAATGTTGGTGAGGATGTGGAGAAAGGGGCACCGTCCTACACTGCTGGTGGGAATGCAAATTAGTTCAACCATTGTGGAAAGCAGTATGGAGGTTCCTCAAAAAACTCAAAATAGAAATACCATTTGACCCAGGAATTCCACTCCTAGGAATTTACCCTAAGAATGCAGCAGCCCAGTTTGAAAAAGGCAGATGCACCCCTATGTTTATTGCAGCACTATTTACAATAGCCAAGAAATGGAAGCAACCTAAGTGTCCATCAGTAGATGAATGGATAAAGAAGAAGTGGTACATATACACAATGGAATATTATTCAGCCATAAGAAGAAAACAAATCCTATCATTTGCAACAACATGGATGGAGCTAGAGGGTATTATGCTCAGTGAAATAAGCCAAGCAGAAAAAGACAAGTATTAAATGATTTCACTCATATGTGGAGTATAAGAACAAAGAGAAAAACTGAAGGAACAAAACAGCAGCAGACTCACAGAACCCAAGAATGGACTAACAGTTACCAAAGGGAAAGGGACTGGGGAGGATGGGTGGGAAGGGAGGGACAAGGGGGAAAAAGGGGCATTACGATTAGCAGACATAATGTGTGTTGGGGGGCACAGGGAGGGCTGTACAACTCAGAGAAGAGAAGTAGTGATTCTGTGGCATCTCACTATGCTGATGGACAGTGACTGTAATGGGGTATGTGGGGGGGACTTGATGATGTGGGGGTCTAGTAACCATAGTGTTGCACATGTAACTGTAGATTAATGATACCAAAAAAACAAACAAACCACAATTAGCATCATAAAAAAAAGAAATGAGCCCAAGTGGAGTCATTTGCCCCCCAAACCAAGATTTAATTACAGTTTCAACCTATTCCAGGATTGTGACCTTTGAACAGTTAATCAGGAATTTTCTGGTCAGCATCAATGAGGTGACCTGTCACAGGGGCAATTCCCCAAAAGAAATGAAGTGCTCTGCATGATAAGACCCTTTGTTCTTCCCTCTATAGGAGGGTGATCTTGCCTGAAACAATCTTTCATTTCTTTTCCTAATAATTTCCTGCCCTGCCCTGCCCTTGCCTTCCTATAAAAACTTTCTTTTGATACTCCTTGGAGCATCTCTCTGCTTGCTACATGGGATGCTACCCAATTCATGAATTGCTTAATAAAGCCAATTAATTCTTCAAACTTAGTTGAATTTTTTAAGTGACCCAGTGGTGGTCAAAAGACTGACTACGTGCACAAGCCTGCCTGCCTTTCCCAGCACCCTAGCATCATGGCTTCCCCAGCCCAGATGACCTCCTCAGGGGTGAGGAGAAATCAATTTCCTCAACAATCTTGTCTTGCCCTGTGCTCGCTCCCACCACCTCATATTCTAACCCAGGTACTGTACAGTGATACATAGTCTCCATCTGGAAATCACATGATCAGTCAATTTAGTGTGAAGGGGATTCCTATGTGAAGGTGGAGTCTAGAGCAGAATCTCAAAGCAGAGTTCAGTAGACAGGCTAGACTGAAAGGTGGAGACCAGGGAGGGTGGCAAATTAAACAAGATTAGAAACATTTAGATTTAGGGAGTCTCCATTTGCTCCACCAGCTAGGTGGAGATGGGCCTAAACTACAGTCGGGCGCAGTAGCCTGGCTGCTGCCGTCTTGCCAATCCTACTTACGTTACTGAGCAAATCAAATCTGAATCTACTTGCCTGGTTTGCAGCAGGCCAAACGCTGACATCAGGGCGTAGTGAAAGAAAGTAGGTAGGTTTACTACTCGGTGCCACCTAAGGAGGTTGGGTAGCTAATGCACAAAGAGCTGAACTTTACAAGCAGGGCTTTTTATGGACAAAATTCTGGGTGAGGAGGACAAGTGGATGTCAGCTTGTGCACATTGTTCTGATTGGTCAGCGGAGAGGAAATGAGGTTTTATTTCAGGTCATTTAGGTGTCAGTCTTTTGGCTCTCCTTCTATGGGGCCTCTGGGCCTGTGCCTAGCAGACAGTCTGCCTGATGGAGCCCAAGGACCAGCAAAAACATCTCAAGAATAACTGTGTTAAGAGTTCATAAGCACCTTCTAAGGCGCAGCAAAGGGTGCCATGTTATGTTCATTGAGTTTGTTCTGCCTTGTTATCACAATCGCCCCTTTCCTGACTCCCCAGCTGTAGTCAACACACCACTGAGGGACTTGGGAGTCTCTTTGATTTCCTAATGAGAAGTCTGAGAGGCTTCTCCAGAGGGAGCTACCTGCCCTATTTATCAATATACCCTTGAGAGACTCAAGATTCTCTTTGAATGGTTAATGGGAAGCCTGAGGCTTGCCGGTGGAGGACTGCCTGTACAATGACACTTATGTGGCCATTTTCTCATCACTGCACAGATTACCCCCCCCCAAAGCCACATGGGAAAGGTGTTGGGGGCGCCAGGGAGCATTGCCAGTGCTTTGCCGAAGAATCAGACAGATGACAGAAATAAAACCAACTATGAAACTCCGTAGCACTTGTTTTAGAGTTGATTATTGTGCACGCCTTTAGTTTGAAAGCATTACAGGCTATGTAGCAAGTTTATGAAAATTATTTAGTGGGTTATTAACTGATTTGACATTTATTTTTATTCAGATACATGTGGAAAATATGAGGAAAGAGCAGCAATAAAGTATTTTCTATCTTAAAAAAATCAAGAAATCGGGGTCAGAAATTAAGAGTATCTGTGAGGACAAATGCTGTCTACGTGTAAATTTTTGTCCCAGAATAGCCATGTGTCCACAGGGCCCCCTTCTTCAGACGGCGTTCTAGGTATTTGATGGCCTGGGGCTGGCCAGATACAGATGGATGCATCTTATTGGAATGTAGGCTCCACTGTCAAAGATTCACTCCTTGGTGCGCTAGTCACACAAGAATGATTCCTTCTAGCATAACATGTACTGCAGTCATAAATTGAGTACCCTCTTTGACATGTAGCCTCCGTGTCCTCACCCCTGCACACAGGTAGTCCTGGTCCCCTCACCCCATATAAGTAGTTTCCTTCCTGTCCACGTCAGCGGTGCTCAGCCTCAGCCGGCAGCTCCTTGGACAACCTGTACGTAAGTCCCAGTAAATCCTCACATCTCACGTGGTGTCTCCAGGTCTCTCCTTCTGTGTCTCGAGCCCTTCCCTGTTGCACCTCTCTCACTTGGGTGTGAGATTGGACTTGTGATCATACGGTATCCAAATTCATTATACCTAAATACCCAAAAGTAAAGGTTGTGATATTTTTACCCACAATTAACTTAAAATGAACATGTGAAAGCAATGTGACCTTCAGATTCTGTGAGACATCCCAATCTTTCTAGTGAAGTGCACCCTTCAGCTTAACTTTGAATAGGATTTGCCACTAGCAAGAAAAAGAATACCAACTAACAAACTGAGAGAGTGACACTTGCCCTGCAGGTTTCTAATAAGGGTTGTGTTCCTTTTGGAGAGGGATTGGCACCCAGCAGGCATTCCGTAAATGGTGGCTATTAACAGGGTAAATTGATCTTGGATTTACCTGGCCTTATTTTCTTACTTATCATCAGTGAAAGAAAGACAAAGGCTATTCTTTAATGTTGGAACCACAGAAGGAAATGATGGGTCAGGGGAGAGGATAGGGGCATCCTCATCGAGGCAAAATCAATGCTGGTGGTCAAAAGGTGATGGATATTAAAGCTACATCACTCGCCCACCTTGCTCAGGTTTCTTGCCATGTTAACTCCAGGTGTAGTCTTTAACCACACACAGTGCCAAGCTGAATTTACTTTATTTATTTAATATTGGCTCCTTTTTTAATGCATAAAGAAGGCAAATGAACAAGCACATTTCCAAGAAAAATAATATTTCTTTGTTAAAGACCAGAATGATTAGCAGTCTAATAATAAACAATCTAGTAATCACATTTTGGGGGTAAGGAAACTACCCCATAATATTGTTAGGCCAACCATGTTGAAAATAACTGAACAGTATTAATGATTATATTTTATTTTCTTCCACTGATTTAAATGATTGAAGGGTTGAACTGTAATTATTTTGGAAAGACATAAAGTTAAAAATCAGGTATCTAAATACAAAAAGAGCTATATATTGTGCTTGTCTGTAGGACTTAGTGTATATTTGGCTGAACAGAGTAAGATGATTTGAATATGCTTATCAAAATCAGTCCATTTAAATATGCACAAATGAATTACTTCAAGTTATTAACCTTAAAATTGTCCTTTTTGTCTGTTTGGGAAAAAAGTATAAAATAAATCATACATCCACTGGGGAAGAATAATGTGTGGTAAACCAAACCAATAGACAAATGTTTCTGTGATCTCCGTCACACATTTTCATTACAGCCATGTAGATATTTGTGGTTTAATTGTGTTATAATAATAATAACACCCTTATATATATTGTTCTCATCACAAAAACAGTCTATTAGATGAACATCAATAGATTGAGTCTAAGGATTTGGTTGGAAAACTGCCAGTCCTTTAAGGCAGCAGAAGTCTGGAGTCACACACTTGGAGCATTACTCAATAGCACTTTTATATTAAAAGATTGAACAGTGGATACAGACATGCTTTGTAAATAAATTGAAGTATTTTACCTTAAATAGAAAGAATTATATGTACCTGCATGCATACAATAGCTGACATCTCCAATTCCTTTAAAAAAAATCTCCTCTCACGATCTGAAAAAGAAATAAGGCAATTTAGAGGATTCACAAGCAGTACCCAAAAAGCAACCCACTGCAGTGTACATCTAGTACAGTTTCTAATCAGTAGAGGGCTCCCTCGTCTGTACAAGACCCACATTACAAATGCATGAGCTGTACATGCAGCCAGTCACACCCTGTGCACCCACATGCACACACACACCATCTAGAGTAATAAAGCTGTCATTTTTCATTGTTTTCAAATCACCTTTAATATCAGTTGATTTTAAAGCTTAGGGAAATGAACGCATAGGCAACACCCACTGGCAATATGTTAGAACATTCTCTACCTAAAAATACTGATAGGTGTTTACAAGTTTCCTTCATTTCACTGTGACATTCCTCAGCTCTGATGTGCATTTGGCTGCTTTCCTGAATTCACACATCTCTCTGTTTGCTCATGTGCCTGTGCATTTTGCAGAAGTGTCACTACCCAAGCTTTGAAAGATAAGTCAACCTCCTAAGTGATGCCGCTGAGTCTGTGTCTTTATTGTGCCCTCCAAAACTTGAGAATACCAAAAAAAATCCAACTAGTGATGTTTGCTTTTGATAGAAGCTACTAAGCCCAGCTGTATTTTTCTCCCACTGAAAAATAGATGAAGACATCCCAACTGGGTTGACTTTTATTTGGGAGGTTTTATGTTTTTTCTCTCCTTGGCCTGTGGGTTAGCTGATTCACTGATCCATAACAAAAATGCCAAAAATTTGTAACAGAAAGGGAATTTCTGGCTGTGAGAAAGCAGGGCTGGACTAATCTCCGGCTGCAGCCCCAGGCCAGTTTTCATGATATAGTTAAAACCTGGCTGGGCGGCCAACAGAATCAACTGTTTAAACATCTTGCTGATTGTTGTAGTGACTCAATAGATGCTTAAAATACTGGTTTTCATGGACTGCTGGTAGAACCCTCTTATATCCAGATGATCCTAGGTTATTACTCAGATATTTTCTCAGCAGCCACATCCAAGAATTCATTTGCATGTTCTTTAAAGAGATAGACAGGAAAGAGCCTATGTTTTTCCTGACTTTTTGAACCACCAGGCCTATGAAACCTTTCCTGGTCACTCTTTCTGGGTAGAAGTGATTGCTCCTTCCTCCTTTATGCTCCCACTAGGCTTTCTATTTACCTCTGTGATAGTTTCAGTTGCTTCTTCTGGGATCATATATTTCTGTCAGCAGCTCTAGCATAGTTTAAAATGGGGCCATTTCAATCATAATATGCTGCCTCTTGCCATCTACCCCACTCACTCTTGCCAATGTGGAACCCCTGAAATGCTTTATCTTATTACCTAAACATTTCTGTCCATTTCCAGACGATGTCTGTCTTACATATGCATGAAGTAAGTCAGTCAGCTATCTGATGAGAACTACTGGATACCACTGCTATTTTGATTCAGGACTCAGAAGCCTGAAGGTTGCCGCTTATTTGAACCTTGTTTGGCAATCTGAAGCTACTGCCAGCAAAGCTGATATTTTGATCTTCTCTCCCAATCCTGTGTTACTCTCTCAACTGGTTACAAAACTGGAGTGAAAGGAGGAAGCATGGTTAATTATAACTATTTTCCCTCCCCAACCTCAGCAGCTATGCAAAATTATCCTCACGGAGAAGCTAAGGTTCAGAGACATTAAGCAACAAACAAAAATCATTGGTTAGTAAGTGGCAGTCCCAGAATTCAAACCCTGGTCTTTCTACCTCTAAATCCCATGTATGTCTCACAGCTCTTGTAACATTAGAGAAGAAGCTTTCATAGCAAGGTTCATATTTAGATTAGCTTACCTCTGCCTACAACACATAAACGGCTTCATAGACTGAGATGAGACTAGTCTCAGTACATGATTCTGAGCAAAGCCCAACGGGCTGGTTTGGCATTTCAGGTCACCCACTCTTTCTGACCCCTACCACCCCCTGTAGATGCCAGTTTCCTGTTGTATGTTTGTCCACTAAGGCATGTCCAATCCTTCCTCTGAGCCTTTGCTCCTGCTAGCCCTTTCCCATTCCTTTTATTCCCACTCCTCCTCACTCATCTGATTCTCACTCATACTATAGGACCTTACTCCTAATGACTTTCTCCACTCACCTTGGGCTTCCTGTTTCCTTGGATACTTATGGTTGTAAACCACTTATTTTGCATTTACAAATACTCATATTATTTCCAAGTTTTGCATATGCAATTGCCATTTTCCCATGGCTGGATAGTGATTTCTTGACACCATGAACAGTCTTCACTGCATATGTAGATAATGTAGGTAATAAAAGGGTTTATTCATATCAGATATGGGCTACACAGTCTCATCACTTACAGTTTTCATTGTATTGGCAGGTAAATTACTCCTCCCCACTTCAAAACTACTCAAGCCCTGGAAATAATACATAATCCCTGCCATTTCCTTTTCTAAACCATAAAATTTAAGGAGGTTGTTTCTAAAAATCTGATCTTGGGGTTAAAAGACAAGGATTAGGAGAAAATAGGTAGTATTTAAACCTTTTTTAGACTGTTCTTTTCAGAGGTGTTTTAATGATAAAATTTTGATACCTCTGGCAAGACAAAGAAAATTGTCTCCTTTGATCAGCAAGACAAAGAATATTAAGATTGGGTTGGTTTCCGTAAACAAAGAATACATACATTTCAATTAACTAGCCAGGGAATATTAATATCAAGCATATATCTTTAATCATGGGTATGGGTAACTATCAATCCATGAATATGAAATCTTTAGGAAAATTATAAAGGTCAAAATATTTTGTGGAGTATTGTATAACTGATTATATCAGCCAGAATAGCAGTGAGAGCTTTGGCTGTATATAGTGAAATATTCAAAACAACTTAACAAGTTTCCCTTTATAGTCATCATTTTAAAAATCTTTCTATAACTTAGAGAAGAATTATAAATTATACTGAGTGGAAATATAGGGAGGAATGAGAATGAGAATTTCTGATGCTAAGAAGAGTGGCAAATAGTTTCATCTCATGTACCAAGTCTCAGTGGTTGGCAGACGCTGCCTAGACTTCAGAGCACCATGTTGAGGAGAATTCTGGGGCTGAGGCCAGGCTCTGTCACGCCGTAACTGTCTAAGAATGTGCGCCACACATGAGGAATTGCAAGGGAGAGCTCACATGCTACGGAGTGCTCTCCTTATACAATAGGACTCCCTTACAGTCCCGTTGCTGAGATTTTACCAATTTTGTTCTTCTTTGGGTTTCAAGATGGGTTCAGTCTCATGACTATTGACCTCATGATGCCATCTGCGAACATCAAGTAAAAATGTATGAAACCCTGAGTGTTTGGGAACATACTTAGAGTGGGACATAACGGTAGTAGATTGCAGGTGATGTTGCAGAAGTAGGCCCACTCTACAAAGGGGTGGGGCAGGGGATGGGGGAGAAGACATGTGCAGGTTTCCATGCTATAAATACTTCTACCATCTGGCTGACTCCAGATTACCAAAGTGAAGCCTTTAAACTGAGAGTTGGGAAAGGATATGCACAATCTAAGCTAGTATGAGGGGGCTGGAGCATACCCACTGATTATAAATGGACTTCCAGGGTTGAGGGTGCTGAGTAAATGCTGGGCCACTGAAAAGAAAAAAGGCACTAGGATTCATGGACAGGCCAGGAATACACTGGTAGGTCAGCTGTCTACAAGTCAGGCTCAGCACCAGCTCTAAATCAGAGGTCCAGCCACCATTCTGAAGTTGTAACAGCCTAAGAATCAGTTTCAATGCCATTCTTCACAAAAATGCATTTACCGTATCAAGTGACACGATATTTAAATGATCCAGGGCCACATGCTGAGGCAGTATAGTGTATCAGTAAAATACATGGCTTCTGCAGCCAGACTCCTCAGACTTGAATCCTAGCTCTGCCATATATTAACTCTCTAATTTTGAGAAGGTTGCTTATCCTTTCTGTGCCTCCATTTTCTCATCTGCTCAAATAGGGATATTAATAGTATCTATTCCATGGGGTCTTATTTAAGATTAAATTAGTTAACAACTATAAAGTGCATAGAAAAATACCTGTATCTGGTACATTTAGAAAACTATTAAGTGTTTGTAAAATAAAGGTAGTATGTAAAATGTACACTTGAAACTTTTCCTGAAACATTATTGTTGGCAATTGCCTTTAAATTTTTTTTTATTTTGCTATCATTAATGTACAGTTGCATGAACAACATTATGGTTACCTGACTCCCCCGACTATCAAGTCCCCACTACATACCCCATTACAGTCACTGTTCATAAGTGTAGTAAGATGCTATAGAATCACTACTTGTCTTCTCTGTGTTATACTGCCTTCCCCGTGTGCTCCTGCCACATTATACGTGCTAATCGTAATGCTCCATTTTCCCCCTTATCCCTCCCTTCCCACCCATCCTCCCCAATCCCTTTTCCTTTGGCAACTGTTAGTCCATTCTTGGGTTCTGAGTCTGCTGCTGTTTTGTTCCTTCAGTTTTTTCTTTGTTCTTACACTCCACATATGAGTGAAATCATTTGACACTTGTCTTCCTCCGCCTGCCTACTTTCACTGAGCATAATACCCTCTAGCTCCATCCATGTTGTTGCAAATGGTAGGATTTGTTTTCTTCTTCTGGCTGAATAATATTCCATTGTGTATATGTACCATATCTTCTTTATCCATTCACCTACTGATGGACACTTGGGTTGCTTCCATTTCTTGGCTATTGTAAATAGTGCTGCAATAAACATAGGGGTGCATATGTCTTTTTGAAACTGGGCTCCTGCATTCCTAGGGTAAATTCCTAGGAGTGGAATTCCTGAGTCAAATGGGAATTCTATTTTGAGTTTTTTGAGCAACTTACATACTACTTTCCACAATGGTTGAACTACTTTACATTCCCACCAGCAGTGTAGGAGAGTTCCCCTTTCTCCACATCCTCGCCAACATTTGTTGTTGTTTGTGTTTTGGATGTTGACCATCCTTACTGTGTGAGGTGATATCTCATTGTGGTTTAATCTGCATTTCTCTGATGATTAGCAATGTGGAGCATCTTTTCATGTGCCTGTTGGCCATCTGAATTTCTTCTTTGGAGAAGTGTCTGTTCAGCTCCTCTGCCCATTTTTTAATTGGCTTATTTGCTTTTTGTTTGTTGAGGTGTGTGAGCTCTTTATATAATTTGGATTTCAGCCTCTTATTGGATATGTCATTTCTGAACATATTCTCCCATACTGTAGGATGTCTTTTTGTTCTGCTGATGGTGTCCATTGCTGTACAGAAGCTTTTCAGTTTGATATAGTCCCACTTGTTTATTTTTGCTTTTGTTTCCCGGAGATATGTTCATGAAGTTGATCATGTTTATGTCCAAGATATTTTTGCCTATGTTTTTTTCTATGAGTTTTATGGTTTCATGATTTACATTCAGATCTTTGATCCATTTCAAGTTTACTTTTGTGTAT
This sequence comes from Smutsia gigantea, assembly GCA_032199065.1. Classification (NCBI taxonomy): domain Eukaryota; kingdom Metazoa; phylum Chordata; class Mammalia; order Pholidota; family Manidae; genus Smutsia; species Smutsia gigantea. The sequence continues at coordinate 234,898 of JAVSCE010013931.1, forward strand.
GGGGTTAGACAATAATCCAGTTTCATTCTCTTACATGTAGCTGTCCAGTTTTGCCAACACCAGCTGTTGAAGAGGCTGTCATTTCCCCATTGTATATACATGGCTCCTTTATCATATATTAATTGACCATATATGCTTGGATTTATATCAGGGCTCTCTAGTCTGTTCTATTGGTCTATGGGTCTGTTCTTGTGCCAGTACCAAATTGTCTTGATTACTGTGGCTTTGTAGTAGAGCTTGAAGTCAGAGAGTGTAATTTACCCTGCTTGATTCTTCCTTCTCAGGGTTGCTTTGGCTATTCGGGGTCTTTTATGGTTCCATATGAATTTTAGAACGATTTGCTCTAGTTCATTGAAGAATGCTTTTGGTATTTTGATAAGAATTGCATTGAATCTGTAGATTGCTTTAGGCAGGATGGCCATTTGGACAGTATTAATTCTTCCTATCCATGAGCACGGGATGTGTTTCCATTTATTGGTACCTTCTTTAATTTCTCTCATCAATGTCTTTTAGTTTTCACAGTATAGGTCTTTCACTTCCTTGGTTAGGTTTATTCCTAGGTATTTTATTCTTTTGGATGCAATTGTGAACGTAATTGTTTTTCTGATTTCTCTTTCTGTTAGCTCATTATTAGTGTATAGGAATACAACAGATTTCTGTGTATTAATTCTGTATACTGCAACTTTTCTGAATTCAGATATTAGATCTAGTAGTTTTGGAATGGATTCTTTAGGGTTTTATATATACAATTCCATGTCATCTGCAAATAGGGATAGTTTGACTTCTTCTTTACCAATCTGGATGCCTTTTATATCTTTGTGTTGTTTGATTGTCATGGCTAGGACCTCCAGTACTATGATGAATAAAAGTGGGGAGAGTGGGCATCCTTGTCTTGTTCCTGATCTTAAAGGAAAAGCTTTCAGCTTCTCACTGTTAAGTATGATGTTGGCTGTGGGTTTGTCATACATGGCCTTTATTATGTTGAAGTACTTGTCCTCTGTACTCATTTTGTTGAGAGTTTTTATTATGAATGGATGTTGAATTTTGTCGAATGCTTTTTCAGCATCTATGGAGATGATCATGTGGTTTTTGTCCTTCTTTTTGTTGATGTAGTGATTGATGTTGATGGATTTTTCGAATGTTGTAGCATCGCTGCATCCCTGGGATGAATCCCACTTGATCGTGATGGATGATCTTTTTGATGTATTTTTGAATTCTGTTTGTTAATATTTGTTGAGTATTTTTGCATCTATGTTCATCAGGAATATTGGTCTGTAATTTTCTATTTTTGTGGTGTCTTTCCTGGTTTTGGTATTAGAGTGATGTTGGCCTTGGAGAATGAGTTTGGGAGTATTCCCTCCTCTACTACTTTCTGGAAAACTTTAAAGAGTATGGATACTAGGTCTTCACTAAATGTTTGATAAAATTCAGCAGTGAAAACATCTGACCCAGGTGTTTTGTTCTAAGGTCATTTTTTGATTATCAATTCAATTTCCTTGCTGGTAATTGGTCTATTCAGATTTTCTGTTTCTTCCTGGGTCAGTCTTGAAAGGTTGTATTTTTCTAGTAAGTTGTCCATTTCTTCTAGGTTATCCAGTTTGTTACCATATAATTTTTCATAGTATTCCCTCATAATTCTTTGTATTTCTGTGGTGTCCATAGTGATTTTTCCTTTCTCATTTCTGAATCTGTTTATGTGTGTAGACACCCTTTTTTTCTTGATAAGTCTGGCTAGGGGTTTATCTATTTTGTTTATTTTCTCAAAGAACCAGCTCCTGCTTTAATTGAATCTTTCTATTGTTTTCTTCTTCTCGATTTTATTTATTTCTGCTTTCATCTTTATTATGTCCCTCTTTCTACTGACTTTGGGCCTCATTTGTTCTTCCTTTTCTAGTTTCATTAATTGTGAGTTTAGACTGTTAATATGAGATTGTTCTTCTTTCCTGAGGTAGGCTTGTAATGCAATACACTTCCCTCTTAGCACTGCCTTTACTGCATCCCACAGATTTTGCAGTGTTGAATTTTGTTGTCATTTGTCTCCATATATTGCTTTTTCTCTGTTTTTATTTGGTCATTGATCCATTTATTATTTAGGAGCATGTTATTAATCCTCCATGTGTTTGTGGGCTTTTTCGTTTTCTTTGTGTAATTTATTTCTAGTTTCATACCTTTGTGATCTGAGAAGCTGTTTGGTACAATTTCAATCCTTTTGTATTTACAGAGGCTCTTTTTTTGGCCTAGTATATGATCTTTCTTGAAAATGTTCCATGTGCACTTGAGAAGAATGTGTATCCTGTTGCTTTTGGATGGAGTATTCTGCAGATGTCCATTAGCTCCATCTGTTCTAATATGTTGTTCAGTGCCTATATCTCTTTACTTATTTTCTGTCTGGTTGTTCTGTCCTTTGGAGTGAGTGGTGTGTTGAAGTATCCCAAAATAAATGCATTGCATTCTATTTCCTCCTTTTTTCTGTTAGTATTTGTTTCTCATATGTAGGCAATCCTGTTTTGAGTGCATAGATATTTATAATAGTTATATCCTCCTGTTGGACTGACCCCTTTATCATTATGTAATGTCCTTCTTTGTCTCTTGTTACTTTCTTTGTTTTGAAGTCTAATTTGTCTGATACAAGTACTGCAACTCCTGCTTTTTTCTCCCTATTAGTTGCATGAAATATCGTTTTTCATCCCTTCACTTTCAGTCTGTGTATGGCTTTGAGTTTGAAGTGAGTCTCTTGTAGGCAGCATATAGATGGGTCTTATTTTTTTATCCATTCAGTGACTCCATGTCTTTTGATTGGTGCCTTCAGGCCACTGCAGGCTTTAAATTCGTGGTTACCAAAGGTTCAATGGTAATTCCCTTACTATCTAACAGTCTAATTTAACTCACTTCTTATGTTATTACAAACACAACCTAAAAGTTCTTTTTTTCCTCCTTTTCCTTCCTCCTCCATTCCTTACATATTAGGTATCATATTCTGTACTCTTTGTCTATCCCTTGATTGACTTTGGAGGTAGTTGATTTTATTTTGCACCTGTTAGTAATAAACTGTTCTACTTTGCCGTGGTTTTATTTCTCCTGATGACATCTATTTAGTCTTAGGAATACTTCCATCTATAGCAATCCCTCCAAAATGCACTGCAGAGGTGGTTTGTGGGAGATAAATTCTCTCAGCTTTTGCTTATCTGAAAATTGTTTAATCCTTCCTTCAAATTTAAATGATAACCTTGCCGGGTAGAGTATTCTTGGTTCGAGGCCCTTCTTCTTCATTGCATTAAATATATATTGCCACTCCCTTCAGGCCTGTTAGGTTTCTTTTGGAAAATCTGATGATAGACTGATGGGTTTTCCTTTGTATGTGATCTTTTTTTCTCTCTCTAGCTACTTTTAATAGTCTTTCTTTATCCTTGATCTTTGCCATTTTAATTATTATATGTCTTGATGTTGTCTTCCTTGGGTCCCTTGTGTTGGGAGATCTGTGCACCTCCATGTCTTGAAAGACTATCTCCTTCCCCAGATTGGGGAAGTTTTCAGCAATTATCTTCTCAAAGACACTTTCTATCCCTTTTTCTCTCTCTTCTTCTTCTGGTACCCTTATAATGCAGATATTGTTCCGTTTGGATTGGTCACACAGTTCTCTCAATATTCTTTCATTCTTAGAGATCCTTTTTTCTTTCTGTGTCTCAGCTTCTTTGTATTCCTCTTCTCTAATTTCTATTCCATTTACTGTCTCTTCTACTACATCTAATCTGCTTTTAAATCTGTCCATTGTATGTTTCATTTCAGATATGGAATTTCTTAATGATTGAATCTCCATCTTAAATTTGCCCCTGAGTTCTTGAATATTTTTTGGTACCTCCATGAGCATGTTTATGATTTTTATTTTAAACTCTCTTTCAGGAAAATTGGTGAGTTCAATTTCATTTGGCCCTTTTTCTTGGGTTTGTGGGATTTTGGTCTGAACCAGGTTCCTTTGACATTTCATAAATCTATGTGGTGCCCACTCATGCTCAGAATCTCTAGTCTCTGGAGCTGTTCAGCCCCTAGAGTGAGGTTGGGGGTCATAGGGGAGCAGCACTGGTGCCTGGGCAGAGGAAAGAGCTATTTCCTGATTCCAGGCTGCAGTGCCTGTCTCCAGTATCAGAACCAGTGGGCAGAGCACACAGGTGTACACCTCTGTGCTTGGCATCTCTAGCTGTTGTAGGCGGGGCCTCCCTCCTGCTGGCCTGACGCCAGCGTACTGACTGCCAGTTTGTGAGCAGTTGCCAGCAGGCCAGGAGGAAGGCGCAGCAGGCTGTGTGTTACATTGGGGGGCCTCGGAGCTGAGTAGGCAGCCAGCGGGATGGAGCGCCTGAAGCCTCTCAAAATTCCTAACCTTTTGGGCAGAGTGTGCCCAGACAACCTTGTCCAGCTCTCCCTTCTCCCGCTTAGCAAGCTCCATGCAAACCCTGCCCCTTCAGCAGTCCTCTCGCTGCTAGGAAGCCTTTCAAATTGCCCACCTTTCCTTTGTCCCAGAGCGGCCCGATGTGGATCCCCGTCCTCCACACAAATGGTTGGAATCTCAGTCTCTCAGGTACTCTGCCTGTCCCAGCTCCCCAATCCCACTGACCTCCAGAACACCACACAATGTAGGTTTGTGCTCCAACACAGACCTCCAGGGCTGGGTGTTCAGCAGTCTTAGACTTCCACCCCGAACCTGCTCCTTTTCTCTTGCTCCCATTGGTGAGCTGAGGTGGGGGAAGGGCTTGGGTCCTGCCAGATCAAGGCTTTCGTATGTTACCCTGTTTTGTGAGGTCTGCTCTGTTTGTGAGGTCTGTATGCAGCCTAGTCCAGCCTTCTTTCCTGTTGCTGTTTTAGGGCTAGTTGTATTAACTATTTTTTCACACTACACGTGGTTTTGGTAGGAATTCTCTGTCTCACCTCTCACGCTGCCATCTTGAATCCTCAATTGCCTTTAAATTTCGGACTGAGAAATCTGATAGCCATGATAGAAGTGCCCACTGGGTCAACTAACTTCACATTTATAGGCATAACATAACTTATTTGCCCTCTTACATCATCCCAATAATTTGGAAGCATAACTGAGAATAATAATTATAACAAATATACCGAAAAATTTTAAGTTCTATTGTATAGTTATTTCAAATATGATGACAAATTTAGTAACAAGGCCAGAATTTGTTTATTTTTATTCCTACAAAACTACATTTTAAATTGTGAATTAGAACTGCTTCCTTATATTAAATATGTTATTGAGCTTCATGATATCAACAGTTTATGACTTTTAAGTCTAGAATATAATACAAATATAATAAAGGGAACATTTTTCCTACTAGAAGTCTAAAAAACTCCATTTTGCAAACAAAACTCCTGAAAATAAAAACTTCTGGCAGTGGTCAAGCACAGTGGTCCTCATCACTAGATTTGTAAACTTCTAAGTCAATGTAAATTCCACACTTAGTCAAGTTCTTAACTAAAACAAATTAAAAAGAGGTGAAAGAATCTTTCCTGCCAGTTCTGTTCAGTAGCATGTTAATCAGATTGCAGTAATAAGTATGAAACAATGCATGCAATTAGCAGTAGTTAATTTGAAACTACTTCATGTCAGTTTCTTTCAGAGCAATACGTTAGCAGAGTAATTATTTATTACCCTGAGGACATGATCAATGATATCCCTCCATAGTAATGTCTGCAAAAGGAGTATCGCCCTCATCTGCATCAAAAGGAAGCTATAGAAACATATTTTTTCAGCTAAATAAAAGCAGAAAACTGCTCCTAAGCTGTTTCCAACTATTTCATTAGTAATGATGGATAAGCATACCATTTGTTACACTTCAATATTTTTATGGTAACATAATGCTGAGGGAAGGAAAAACAACATTAGTGATTTAAATCCACAAAGCCTATATTGACTGAAAGGAAAATGACTGATTTCTAAATGTCATTATAGCCATTATTGTATATGTGCTAAGCCCTGCCACACACACAATAATTCACTTGCCTTAGCTGGAGCTTGGGGATAAAATTTATGGGAAACTCTGAGTGAAAACACGTGGTCTACACCCCTAAGCCATGGCTGTCCAAAGGCAAGGAAGATATGCCAGGTTAACCAGGTGGCTGCAATTAAATGGTGCATTTGAATAATTGGGAAGGTTGTATTAAAGGGCACTATCTTGGCTTTCTGAGTTCACTGTATATTGGAAAAGAAATCCTTTATGTTTCGTATCAAATTAATTTACCTCATTGTATAAAATATCCATCACTTTGAGAAGGACCTGAAAAAACTCACCTTTGGAAGTAGTTAGTCTGGACAATGGATCAGAGGAAACTACAGAATGGGGTCGGCTGGAAAAGACAATAGCAGAAGTTGGACCAGGCAGGAATGGTTGGAATGATGCCTTAGATGGGGCCTCCGGATTACACAATTCCAGGACACTTCATTCATTTGCTGAATGGCACTCCCGGGAGCTGAGCAGCTGACAGCCTGCTCAGCACATGTAGGGCATCCAACCCGAGATGACAATTTGGGATCAGGAACACTTTACACAGAATAAGTCCATATATTCAGCATGACATCTGAGGGAGTAAAAGTCAGAACCCAGGGCAGGAAGGCTAAAGGGAGGACATGGACAGGCTGTGGACTTCAGGTGAGGCAAAGGTCTACAAATGTTATTCAGTTGACCTTGGGAGCCGGTGATCTAAGGGGCCTCGCGATTCCAATAGGGTCAAAGTAAAGCTGACCTAGTAAAAAATGACCAGTTATGTACTTTGTATCCAAAAAGTCAGCATAGAATAATGTGAAAGAGGCACACAGAAGAAAGAGCACAACCACTTTTCAAATGTATAAAATGAATATAATATTTTTTAATAAAATAAAATATTTTACTTTTAAGGGGGTTGAAAATTTTATACGAGAATAGTGTGGGTTGTGGACTTCTATGTTACAACTGCCCAACTTTTCCTTCTTCGAGAGTAGTGTTCCCTTCTTAAGAGAACTGTTCTCCTTCCACTCCAGATTTTAATTCTGCTGGATATTGTTATACCCACATAGGATTCAGGCTACTTGACCATAGTTTTTCAATCAGAGTGTGGGAGCTACCTGCCCTATTAGGCCAGTTCCAGTTCTTTTTCATAATGCTTTGCATCCAAATAGATAAAGACAGTAGCATCTGGTGTGGTACCCATGAAATGTGAAACGAAGAGCTGTCAGCAGCCATGTTGCCCACCATATGGAGGAAGTTGGTCTGCAGTGGGACAAAAGAGAGCTGGCACACAAAGAGGAGAAAAAGGTTTCGATGGCATTCAGGTCCCTACTTTATTGTTTCTGAGGATCAGCTGAATCTTTGCCCTTCCTGAAGTATAGTCAACTTTTGCCTCAAAGTCATTTTACACGTCAGTTTTCTTCCAAAGGATTCCCTTCTTGCTTTAAGCTAATTTAAACTAGTTCTCTGGCTAAAGCAGAATGCAATGCACTTGGCTTAATACCAAACACAGACTAAAATTTCAAATAAAAAAGACAAAGGAAGGAAAAAGGGCAACACGTTGAACATAAAATTCTACTGAGCTTATAGTTCTTTGTAGATGAGTCCTTAATTGCCTTTTAATTGTTTCAGGTATATTACCTGTGCCTTACTAAATAGTCTTTCACTCTTTGAGGTAAATATATTGTATATACCAGCATCTCTAACAGTATTTACCAGAGTTCCAGATTAAAAATAGTAACCCAAAAAGTATTCACTGGTTAATTGATCAAATAAATTGGTTTTTGACCATGCACTTTTAATTTTTTCAGGGCTCTGGGTTACCACATAATACACTAAAAGTAATGACTTCCTAAATAGTGTGCCAATGATAGACAAGATTAAAGGTACCTCTGGGGAGCCATTACCACTTTTTCCATCAGATTGGATACAATATTGGTTATCATTTCATGTGTTACTAATTTGGCAAGAATGGATTCACTTCAAGAAAACCTGAAGCATAAAGTGGAATTTTAGGCATGTTCTTAGTTTATTTCACCAACCAATCAACTTAGTAAAATCTAGAGTAATAGTCAAATCCCAGCCATCTAAGCAGAAAAGTCCTGAGTCAAGTTGTTGAGGTCCTTGAGACTTCTCATCTAGTAAATGGGATAAGTGCAGTTAGCAGCAATAGAGAAATGTTTCCTATTTGATTTTATTAACTGATTGATATGAATTAATGCATTAGGATATTTGATTATGTCATAAAATGTGTATATGAGCATCATGATTCAATTTAATGTACCTATTACTGGTTGATGTGCCATTATATTAAGCTAAATTAAAAGAATTTTATGGAAAAAAAATTACAATTAAAGACTCAAAATTGATTGCATTCATAACTTAAAAGAAGATATTCTGTTCCATTAATATTTTGAATAATTATAATAATATATCAGAAAACAACGTGGGAAACTCGGGGGATAGACAAAGTAAAACAAAGATAAATATATCAAAAAGTCAAAAATGAAGTTCACTTTCTCTGTTAAATTCAATATTTTCTTTTTAGCTCAAGTTTTTAAAAGCTGAGAGAGCAAGAAAAGTCACAGTTAACAGCTTATTTCAGCAAGAAAGTTTTAGGTCACATTGTTACAAAAGATTAATTTTCTTTCTTTCATCTTCCAAATTACAAAATAAATTATTTCCAAATAAGGCACTTTAATTTTTTTAAATGATGTTTTCATAGATAATAAGGTGACACTTTGAACAGTCCATATCAATTCTCTTAATGCAATTCATGCTGAGTGGTAGCCAACCATCCCATTTTGGCCAAGACTGAGAGGCTTCTGGGACATGGAACATTCAGTGCTAAAAACAGGACAGTCCCCCTAGAAAACTGGGATGGCTGGTCATCCGATACATGTAAATTACTTGGCTTTTGATGTAAACTTAACTATCCAGAGGCTGCTTTGGAAAATGTTGTGATTCATTTCTGAAGACTTAAGTATGCTTCTCTCTCACTGTAAGTAGATGCAGTCGGATTCCGTAGGGAAATATGGCACTGACATATTGGAGTTTCTCCAACAATTCTTGTTTTTTTTTTTTTACTTCTAAGGAACAGAGAGGGATTTCTGATCAGGAGATGTTCTCCTTTCTTACTGGGAGTGTAGTCCAAGGACCAGCTGCATCAGTATCAGCTGGGAGCTTGTGAAAAGTTCATAATCCCCAACCTAAACCCAGACCTACTGTGTCAGAATCTGCATTAACAAATCCCTAGGTGATTCATATTCACATTAAAGTTTGAAAAGCATGCATCTAAGTTCTTTGCAAGAATTTTTTAAATGTATGCTAGTTCTTCTCTATTGTTGGCTTTCTTCTGGATTCCTGTCCAGTCTACTATAAAGAGACACAGCCTCATTAGCTCTACTGCAATTAATTTGGAATTTGTAATCCTTTGACCTGGGTTTTACTGACACTTTTGCCCTACAACCTTTACCCTACATTTGAAGATGATTCTCATAACCAATTTAAGCAAGTCAACTCTTTTCAACATGTAACAAATTAACTTTTCATAAAGAAATGGATGCTATCTGTAAACTAGGTCTTTCTAGCAGGAAGTTACTTGGAAACTTTTTGCAGGAAATTTAAATTAGTGAAAGAAGAGAAGCTGCATGAGATTAAACAATATTCACACAGCCTTCTCTCAATCATATTTCGTAGTTTTGTTGAACATTTTAGCAAACTCTTGTTCAATTAGTTAACCACATTTTCCATACTTTCCTTGCACATTAAACTGTAAAATTGAATGTAATTCTCAGAACCAGCATGCTTTTTGAACTCTCCTTGATTTGCCATTTCCTTCTGCTTGGAAACCCTGTCCCCATCACCTTTAAGCCCCAAATTCTTGTCTGACCAGAAAGCTCATCCTCAAATGTCACTTTAAATACTGGGTCCCATGTGAACAATCTTCAGGTCCCAGGTTGTCCCCCAGTGTGTAGCCTCTCTGTGCTTTGTACAGCTCCTCCTCCAATGGCTTTGAACAATTATTACACTGAATTATTATGGGTTTACTATGGGAGTTCCTCCAAATGGAAAAAGTGAGCCCTGGAGGGGAATTACCTTTGTGGGCTTAACACCTAACTCAGACTAGGGGCTTAATAGATCTCTGTCAAATGCATGAATTAATGAGAAACTGAGTGAGTGAATTAATGAATGAGTTTTAAAAGATGAAACCTCATTGAGAATGAACTCTTTAATGTTCCTATATACTTTTTCACTGAATTCACCAGCTGTCCCAGAAGAACCAGGAGAGGGAATATTGATACCCATGCCCCCAAGCTTTTTGCAGACCTATCATTTTAGTACACATAATACATCTTATCTGTGAGGCTGAAACTCAATTAAAGTAATGCTCCTTGCACTGTTTCTTCAAAGTTGCCTTTGCTTAAAGAGTTGGCCCATTTCTGTACCAAAATACAGGTTGATCTATGGTTTGTTTGATTTCCATTCATCCTGACCAGTGACAATATCCCACACTGGCCTGTCATTCCCATCACATGATAAGTAGATATGCATTTAATCTTGAAATAAAGTTAGGAACTTTGAGGCTGGAGACTGGAATTGAACTTTGGAGTAAATCACATTTGTGGAGAAAACGTTATTGCAAATAGTCAAATGTGGATTCAGATCAAGTGCTTGCCCATTTTTTGGAGAGGATCTATAAGTAGTTATTTTGAAGTACTCAAGATACACCATTCCAACACAAGAACACTATAGTATTCTCTTCAGCAGTGTAAGTTGGGTATACTCCAGTGTACCTACAGCACTACATGTTTTGGAGCAGGGGTTGAATCTCAGGTGCCATCAGAGGGCAGGCTCATAAGTAAATGAGTAAAGTGGGTCAGGTGGGGTCTGGACTAATAGTTCATGATCATATTGGAGAGGTAACTTGATTATGACCATGCAGGAATATAACTTCACAGTTGCCATGTATTTTACATTTCCAAATGAAGCTGATGTTCTAGATATTTATATGGACTATCCAATTTGGCAAGTAATTCAAATTCTTATAAAACACAATTATGAGCTAAATAGAATATGACTGCAAAGTGGATAGGGTCCATGAAATAGAACAAATTAGTTCTATTTGTTGCAAAGTCCCCTCTCTTCCAGGACTTCCCACTATCTTACCCCTCTGGCTGTTCTGCAGACAGCCTTTCCCTTTTCCACTTCAGTGTCTCAGAAGGGCCCTGAACCTTAGTCCTTACATTCTTATAATACAGAGCAGTTCTTGGAGTGATTAGAATGACCCAACCAATTTGTAACTTTTGTTTTAAAGAAATATTTATCTTTGAAATCTGAATTTGGATTGCTCTGTCTCCATAAATAATTCGGTGTTCTTGCAGGCTGGAATGTGTTCTGGATCATGTTCTCTTCAGGGTGCAATGTTTAGATAGAAATACTTCAGAAAGGTCACACGCTCTGAAAAGGAACTGGAAAGGCCCCACACAGTGTAGCCAGGGATGGACTGTTGTTGGGCCGCACGTGGTGTTGGTGTTTAGTTAAAAATAAGTGATCCAAACCTTGAAAAGCGTACTGTGGGGCTGTAGTAATTGTTTTTCTGGGAATATCAATATCTATATGGACACTTCCCCAGCAGAGAAAAGTTGCCCTAAATGGGGCCATTTACAATAGGTGATGAAAACTTCTCTGTTATACTTTAAATCCACCATCTCTGAGTCTTATTTAAAGTTGCAGCCTGGTCCCTTTTGTGCTATGGGGGCTTAAAAGGTGTCTGCCCAGTGATTTGGGAAGAATGACCAATGAGAGAGTGGTGTCCTCTCCCTAAAGCCATACTAGAAGCTTCAGCAATGGCTGTAAGTGAAGAAACTGTTGTGCCCAGCAGTGGAAATCCCCAAAGAACTGTCTGCAGCAGGGACAGCAGTGTAGTAACATGTCAACAAGGCAAAAAAAAAAAAAGGCCCAAAGAAAGCTCCCCTGAGTAAGCCCTATAGGAATTCTCCCTGCCTCCCACTCAAAGAGCTGGGACTACATTGGCAATCTAATTTCTGGCAATCATACTTGAAGGGGAGTAAGGCCATGACCATGTATATATATTAAAGGAATTGTGCCTTGTAACGTACTCCCAGGCTGGTAAGCCATGAACTATGTGCAGTACCCTCTACAACATACATATTTAACTTCATAATATAATGCTTTGAATTTTACAAAAGCTCAATGAACAATTTTATGTAAATGCAAACTAAACAAAGTTTACTAATCTCAGCATGACTGCTCTGACTTTACAAGAATGAAATATGAAGTATGTGGCACGTCTCTCTTGCTCTCTCTTTGCCCAGTTCATTGGTGCTACCCTTATTGCTTTACCACTTTGATAAACCAAAAACATTCTTTCTTTTCTCTGCCCTTCCAGAACCTCCTCAAGTTTATAAAGCACAAGATCATTTTACCAAAATAAACTGCATAGACTTTATGAACTGTATGAATAGCAAGACAGTGTAGAATACATCTAAAATCAAATCATTCTATTTCAAAATATTGGCATGATTATCATTTGCTTCTTACTCATCAGAATATCCTTTAAAAAAATCATTACAAGATGGCCAAGAATATAGGATTTATTGGGGTTTTTTTTTTTTTAATTAGCTCTATTCATTGCAAAGTCCCCACTCTTCCAGGACTTCCCACTGTCTTACCCCTCTGGCTGTTCTGCAGACAGCCTTTCCCTTTTCCACTTCAGTGTCTCAGAAGGGCCCTGAACCTTAGCCCTTACATTCTTATAATACAGAGCAGTTCTTAGAGTGATTAGAATGACCGAACAAGCAAATGAGAATTGGCTGACCATAATTTTCAGTGTTTTCTCATTTGTCCACTTGGTCAGAAAACAACTCTGCCAATGGACTCTTATATATACATGTTGATTTCTATTGTGTTAAAGAAGCTATTGTCCAAAAAGTCAGTAAGGAGGAGATGTGGGATATTAACTCACTCTTTTTAAGTCATCTTGTCTCAGTTTGCATGGGTTTCCTGTCCATTTTACTAGAATAGTAATAAGGGGATCTCCAAGGCCTTATTCAATTGATTACCGATCACCCATTTTCACATCTTTAGGGGATTTCATTTTTAATGTCACTTTACTGAAAAGCAGCATATGGTCTATTATGAGAGTTTGAGAAGAGGGAAGCCATCAAGCTAAGTCACAGTGCTAGAGTGCCTCGCCTCTGTAGGAAGTGAGTAGGAAATGGATAGACAGATTTTGACTTCTATTTATACCACACTGGCTCTGTTCCTTTGTTTCAGGGTGATACAAACAATTAAAATGGAAATCTAAGTTCTAAGGAAACCAAAAGGAATAGGTCACTACCCATCACTCTGACTATTCAGACACTAATTCTGCAAGACTCATCTATCCACATTTTGAAACCAGATTCCAGAGGGCTGAAGTTCTTACACATGTCTACATGACACTTTGTCTAACGCTAAAAGGCTAATATTACAGCACCTACATTAATTACCAATCATATCAAAGTTCAAGTATTGCCCTGTTTTCATTTTGATCGGGGAAGGGGGCATGTGTGGGGGTTGTTTCCATTCTCACACCAAGGTGACTTTGGTGAGGAAGCTGCCTTGTGATACTATCATTATCAGTAATTAGCCACAGTTAGTAAGCTTCTATTAATCAAATCCACATCTGGAAAAATTTCACTAACTCTATGAGATGAACAGTGTTTTCTGCAAAAATCAAAGCATGGCAAGTAGCACTGTATAACTTTTAAAGCCGACACGAAGGAAAGAAGAGAGAAAACCTTATCATGAATGCTTAATCTTATTTAATTCTGTTGTCTATAAAATTATATATACCATCTATATATACATATAACAATGATTAAAACTATCCTCTTCGACAAAACTGGAACTCCCAAAATAAAAATTTTAAGCTAATCTATATGTTTTCCTCTTTTATGCTAGTTAATGAAATGCTACAGTAAATATCTAAGCACATTGGAAATAAATTGGCAAAGATGAAAATCTCAGTTTCAGAGCCTAGGAGCATACATCCTTGGCATTTCTAGGAAAGAGGGAAATGTCCTAGTTCTGAGTAGGAATGGAGGGGCAGAGAAGTGATATTATTCCTGACCTAGGAGAGTGGAGATGAAGCATCTTACAAAGAGGAAGCTTAGTAGCCCCAACTCCCCAGTGCCCCCAGTCAAGTATTCTAGGATCACAGGCACTTCTGTAAGGACCCACCATAAGCCAGAAGATACACAACTCCTATTGATAAAGAGAGAGATAAACTGGAAAATAGCATCAATCTCTCTCGCTCTAGAAAGACTGAGAGTATCATAAAAAGAAAAAGATTCCAGAGAGGTAACAATCCATTCAGGAAAGTCAAGGATTAGGAATATTCACTTTCAAACACAGATCATTTTCATCTCCTGGAATAAATCTGGCCCTTTGATTCACCATTTTTTTAATTGAGGTATAATTGACATATACTATTATATTGGTTTCAGGTGCACAATTTAATGATTCAATATTTGTCGATATTGCAAAATGATCACCACACAATATGATCACTTATCTTGGTCTAATTACCATACATTATCATACATACTCACAAGAAGTTTTTTTCTTGTAATGAAGACATTTTAGATTACTCTTAGCAACTGTTTCAAATATGCAACACAATATTATTAACTAGAGTTGCCATGCTGTACATTACATCCCCATAACTTACTTATTTTATAACAGGAAGTTTGTACCTTTTGACCCCCTCCACCCATTTTGCTCACCCCCGCCCCTACCTCAGGCAAACACTGGTCTGTTCTCTGTATCTGCGAGCTTTTGGTTGATGGTGTTGCTGTTGTTTTTCAAAATTCCACATGTAAGTGAGATCATAGAGTATTTGTCTTTCTCTGCCTGACTTATTTCACTTAGCATGATACCCTCAAGGTTCACCCATATTGCGGTAAATGGCAAGATTTGCTTCTTTTCTATGAAGTAGACTGAATAGTATCCCATTACACAAACACACACAAAATCCTCTTTATCCCTTCATTCATGGATGGACACTTAGATTGTTTCCATATTTCCATATCTTGGCTATTATAAATAGTGTTGCCATGAACATGAGTGTGTATATATTTTTTCAAGTCAGTGTTTTTGTTTTCTTTGGATAAATACCTAGAAGTGGAATTGCTGGATCATATGGTAGTTCTCTTTTTTATTTTTTTAGGACTCTCCATACTGTTTTCCATAATAGCTGTACCAATTTCCATTTCCACTGACAGTGCACAAGTGTTCTCTTATCGCCACATCCTGGCTGACACTTGCTATTTCTTGTCTTTCTTTTTGATATTAGCCCTTCTAACAGATATGAGGTGATATCTCATTTGTGGTTTTGATTTGCATTTCCCTGATGATTAGTGAGGTTGAGCATCTTTTCATTGGCCTGTTGGCCATCTGTATGTCTTTGGAAAAACGTTGACCCATCCTAATATTAACCAAGTACACCACTCCAAGCTTTATCAGATTTTACTAGCTCCTGATTTAACTCCCTCCAGGGAACCACATTCAGACCTCAGTTTAGTATGGCACCTACTATATATGCTTCTTGTTCTAGGTAGAATGGAGAGAGGACCAGGCAATTCATTTGACTTGGACAAAAATCTTGATGCTACCATTTTCTAGCTGGGAAACTTGGGACTATTAATTAAACTTCACTGAGGCTTTTTTCTCCTCTAGGTCTTCTGCAAAAGTCAAGTCACTTCATGCTTTTTAAATTTCTCTACAAATGAAAGAATAATGTCCTTATAAAGTGAATAAAGGTCTGAAAATTCTTCCAACAATCCTAGCAATGCATTACCAACCATTTCATCAATAATAGCCTAAAGAAGGTTAGGCTACTGCTATTGCTTTTTCCCTGTGGAACACATCTCAGTTATTAATGAAAGTTAATGGTAACACTGGATTCAATATTTCTACTCTTTCATTCATTCACTAATACTCCTATTATCTCCATTCCAAAGATTAGTGGTGCTAATGTTAATGTCAATGTTATTATTATTTTATGATAAATATGTCAATATACTTAAACTACCTACTGTTTCACTCAGAAATTCAGTAGGGGTTAAAAATATCAACTTGGCCTCCTAGCCAACTAACATTGTTGTAAGTCACCCCTGGCACTAAAATATTTATAATTGTTCCAATAATTTCATGTACTAAAATTCACAGTAAGATGTGTAATGCCTTTTTAGAGTAGCCTTCACTATGTGCCACACTTGGCCAAAAACAAAATCTCCCCCATATGCTGATGGTGGCAGTCATGGTTCCTGAACAGTCTGTTAACCTCAGACACTTGCTCCCAGTCTCATCGCTTATTTACCGTTTATGCCTTCATCTCATCCTTTTAGCTTAGTAGCCCAGTATTTCTTGGCATCACCTACTTTTCACTTACATATCCCTTTGACTTGTCCTCGTGTCTTGGCATATATGCAAAGAACCTTAACATAGCACCACTCCCAATTAACCTCACCCATAGGACTTTCACTCGCATATGCTAGTGGCATTCATCCATTCAACCAATAGTTACTGAGAGCTGACCAGGTAAAGCTTTAAGGAATTGGGATACAGTAGTGAACAAAACAACAAAGATCCCTTCTGTTATAGAGCATTCTGTCTTTGGGGGAAGTGGGGAGAGATACAATAAGCAATAATCTAATAAATAAGTAAATTATTTAATGTTAAGTGATAAAGAAATCTATAGAAAAAATACAGTAGAAGAAGAAGACTGAGACTGCCAATATGGATAGTAGTAGGAGGAAACAGAGTGGTCTGGGTGGAGTTCATGGAGATGCTGACTTCTAGGCAAAGTTTGAAGCAGTGAGGAAGTGGATAGTCATAGATATTTGGAATGAGAGTGTTTCTCTTGGCAGGTACAATGGTGAGGGCAATGAAGGGAGAGTGGGCAAGATGACTGGGAATACATACAGGGGAGTAATTTTAGTGATTTGCTGATAAATATTAATCAAGTAAGAGGGAAGTGAATACTATAAGAGTAAGAAATAATAAAAAGTTAGTAAACCAAACTGTAGATCACAGTGGGAATGAAAGATTAGAAGTTGGAATTCTTTATTATGGAGATGTAGGAGTGGTGATCAGAAAGTGACATGCTTAAAACTGAGATATCAGAGGGGTGGATTTCTTGGTATTGCAGGATCTAGGGTGTGGCCATGTGCAAAAGTCCTAAGGTGCCATGCTCGTTCATGAAAAAGCAGAAGCCAATGGAGATGAAATCTTTAGGGAACAGAGCACAGCCGCTCTCTGGGTTTCCATTTGTAGTTAGTAATTTGGGGCTTTCCTTTTCTCAGCATGAGGAAAAAGGTAAATTGGACATTGACTTCTCAAGTATTCTCTTCTCTATATCTAAATACTTGCCTACATTCTTTTTCTCTCTTTTCCCTTTCCCAACTAGCTCTAAGTGAAACTCAGCTCTCTCCTGAAGACACTCCTTTCATCAGAGCACTCCTCCCTTCACCCCTCATGACTACGGTGGTGCGGTAGATGTCCTCCTTGCTCCTCGCGGCTAATTCTGGGCTCCTGTCTTTCCCTCCTCCCTGAGATCCCCTGCTTTGAAGCTTATGTCATCAGACTATCTCATTTCTCCCTCCTGATGTATTTGCAGACACTTGGCTCACCTGCCCTCATTACTGAAAGATTTCAGTCCCTGGTTCACTGCCGTTCTCTCCTATGCTATGGCTGCATGCACAATTCTGGATTCTTTTAATATTCATGAAAAGGACATTTTTAATAACCTGGCCATTTATTTATCAATAAAATATTTATTGAGGACTTAAAATGTGTTAGGCACTGGTTCTATGATAGTGAGTGAGAAATATACACATGGGTGAAGACTATTATCAACAAGATGACAGAGTAGGAAGCTCTGGAGCCTTTTTCCCTCTGCAAACACAATTCAGCAACAATTTATAGACAAACTCACTTTTTGAAAAAGCCAAAAACTAATACAGGCTTCTGATTTGGGGCACCTTTTCACCAGAATCCCTGTTTCCAGCACAGCATCATACAATCAAGAAGAGCTCCCAGCTTCTTTCTGGGTAGGGAAGAAGTTACTACATGCATCTAAGCACGCCAACTTTTCTTAGGGGATTCCCCAGATGACTGGCTTCTGTTTTGCCAGTCTTAGAGTTCTGATGGGTTCAACACAGTCTAGCCACCTGGGACACTATAGGTAGCAGTTTGGATTGGCAAACATCATAGATTCCCCTGCCTGCTCAGTACAGAGCAAGCAGACAAAAATTCGCAGCTCTCAGGTTCCCCCTGTGTAGGGAGGAAGTTGATCTATGCATCCAGCATCCCAAATACACTGGTGCTGCCTAAAGCACTGGCATCTGACTTGCTAGTATTGGAGGTCTCAGGGGCTGGCTCAGTCTAATCACCCGGAGAAGATGGAGATGGTAGTTCTTATGTGTAAACACCATAGTTCTCCCCACATCCTAGATCATCACAGAGCAAGACTGACTGCATGGGCACGGGAACAGGGGAACATTTTGGGATGTTGCATATTTTCTTGATTCCCTTCTCATTATTTTTTGTGTACCTCCTGTAGGGTTTCACTTTGTTGTTACCATGAGGCTTACATAAAACATCATATAGATGTAATAGTATACTTTAAGCTGATAACAACTTTGATTACATACACAACTCTACCTTTTTACATCCCTCCTCTCCAAATGTTTTTGATGTCACATTTCACCTCTTTTTGTATTTTGTATCTATTAAAAAATTATTGTAGCTATAGTTGTTTTTACACTTTAACCTTTATACTAGAGTTAAGTAATTAACACCACCATATTACAGTTTTAAAGTACTCTGAATTTGACCACATGCTTACTTTTACCAGTGTCTTTTATATTTTTCATATGTTTTCATGTTACTAATTAGCATCTTTTCATTTTAGCCTGAAGAACTCTTTTCAGCATTTCTTGAAAGGCAGGTCCAATGGTGATGAACTTCCCCAGCTCTTGTTTCTTTGTTTGGAGAAGTCTTTATCTCTCTTTTACTTCTGAGGGACAACTTCTCTGGGTAAAATATTATTGGTTGGGAGTTTTTTTAATCATTCAGCATTTTAAATATATCATCCCACTCTCTCCTGGCCTGCAAGGTTTCTGCTGAGAAATTCACTCATAGCTTTATGAGGGTTCCCTTGTATGTGAGGCATTTTATTTTCTCTTGCTGCTTTTAACATTTTTTTGTCTTTGATTTTAGATAGTTTTATTATAATGTGTCTTGAAGAAGATCTTTTCAGATTGAAATTATGAGTGGGACTCAAGAACTTCAGGAACATGTATATCCAAATTTCTCTCCAGATTTTGGAAGTTCTTAGGCATTATTTCTTTAAATAAGCTTTCTGCTCCTTTTCATCTTCTCTTCCTCTGGAACTCCAGTAATACACTGCATATTTATCTTAATGGTATACCGTAGTTAACTTAGGCTTTTTTTCATTCTTTTGTTGGTGTTCTCTTCTGATGAGATAATTTCAAATGATCTGCCTTCTACTGCACAGATTGCTGCTTCTGCTTGATCCAGTCTGCTATTGATGCTCTCTATTACATTTTTCATTTTGTTCATTGAATTATTTAGCTCTGGAATTTCTATTTAGTTTTTTTTTTTTAAAGAGAGCAAGGTACAGGCTTTTATTTAGAAATAAAGTGATAGGACAGAGCTCCCAGCTCATGCCAGGAGGGGACATGAGAGCCCCTGGGGTGGTGCGTGGTCTAGGGGTTTTTATAGGCAAATGAGGATTTTTCCAGAACATGAAAAAAAAGGCTTAGGGGTGTGGATTTGTACCACCTGCCCTGCCCTCAAGGTGGGCTGGGTTGTTCTTTGCTTGCTAGGGTTGTTTACAGTAAAGTCACGGGTTATGCTGTGATACCCTTCCCTATTTGTAAAACCACTCAATCATTCTAGGCCAAGTTGCTCCTGGCCTTTTGACTTTTAACTGACCTTACTGAAGTTGTCTATATTCTTAGTCTGGTATCTTGATCCTAGAGGATTAGTGTGACCTTGACTTTGCATAATGCTTAACACAGAGTTTCAAAAGGGACTTCTTTGCCCATTGTTATATTGCTGACTGTAAATATCCTGCCCTGCTTTTTCCGGAGGCCCTCACCCTACTCTGACTACACCCATGGTCCCTGTCTCATTCCCCCCTCTACAGATAGAGACCCTAGCTGCTGCTAGGGAAAGGGGGTGATGACTGCTCTGGCTGCTTCATGCTGAGAGGGGGTGCAGTAAAGAGTGCAGCTAGGTCTCCATCAGTGGTCGGTCGGGAGGGCCTCAGAAAATGGGAGTTTCCATCCTGGGTTCTATTGCTATCACCATTTGCAGTTTCGTGGTTCTCCGAAGCTATCCCGGACGAGCCCCCATAGATGATGCCGGGGTTCTTGTTCATGAAGCCGAAGAATGAGCTTAGCAAACAGGCAAGGTAGGAGAGCAAGGTACAGGCTTTTATTTAGAAATAAAGTGATAGGACAGAGCTCCCGGCTCACACCAGAAGGGGACAGGAGAGCCCCCCTATTTAGTTCTTTTTTATTTTTTTCTATCTCTCTGTTAAACATCTCATTTTGCCCATACATTATTTTCTGGTTTTGTTGAATTATCTTTCTGTATTTTCTTGTAGTTCATTGAGGTTCCACAAAACAATGATTTTTTGGGGGGGAAAATTATCAATCTTCATTTCTTTGGGGTTGGTTACTGGAAAACTATTGTGTTCCTTAGAGTGGTGTCATATTTCCTTGATTTTTCATGTTCCTTGAAGTTTTGCATGACTGTCTTCACACATGAAGAAGCAATCACCTCCTCCAGTCCTTAATGACTGGCTTTGGAAGAAAAATACTTTCCTTCAGCCCTATTAGAGATTCTGAGGCTTTCTCATATCTTTTCATGGATACATGTGCTCCATACTTCTGTTCTCTCTTGAGGGGGAATTGTTAAGATTGTGTGCCTAAAAAGCCAAGCCAAGTATGACTGCTTCTCTTTTTCTTTCCCTACAGGGGTACTGAATGCTCAGTTTATGTATGTTTCTGCAACCCCAAGTCAGAGTGGCTTTCTGGGCAAGCTGTCTGCAAAGACTTGCTCTTGCCACCCTCAGGAACATGCACAGGAATCCAGTCATGAGGTGGGGAACATGTGGGTGTGTCACATGGAGCACTAGGGGGCGCTTGTGGGCCCACTGGGGGAATCTGCAGGTGATGTGTCCCCAGTGGCTCACGGGCGGGCTCCCGGATGGGATCCCTGAAGAACAATAGTGTCTGCCTCCCTTTGATATGTTTCATTCAGAGCCCTGTCTGCTGTTCTTCCAACCGCTCACTGCCCCCCAGTCATGTAGCTCATGACTCAGTACTCCGGGTGGGGTGAGAAAGAAATAGGCCTCTTTGGCAGACACTGTCACAGTTGGTGAAGCCAAGCAGTCACTCACATACTCTCATTTCCCTCACGGGAGAAATAATGGACCAACAAGGTCTCTTTTAGCACTGAACTATGCCACCTTGTGGAAGGGTTGATATAGGAAAAGTGAACCGGTTCCTCTTAATCTCTTCATTGCATCCGATCTCAGGTGGTTTTTGCTCCAATGGTGTGTTGTAATGTCTCTGCTGGACTCATGGACTTCCACCAAGGCCCTCTCAGGCCCTCTCATATGTGGGTGATAGTGAAAATTGGTATTCTTTCAGGGGAAGATGGTAGAAAATTATTTGGCCATGTTGATGATATCACAATACCTTGTATTTTCTATATTTTTCTGTGGGAAGGGTTACATAGGTATATAAACTGATTAAACTCATTGAAATGTAAGCTTAAAGTATATGCATTTTATCTTATTTAAATTATACCACTACAAAGTTAATTAGAAAAAAAGGTCAATGGTTGTATTAATAAAACTCTTACTTTCAAGAGACTAAATGCATCTTAAACTTGAGCCACAGTGGAATTTATTGGTTCATATGACCAAATATATGGCTCACAGAACCAAACTATATGAAAGGCAGGAAAGAAACCTACCTCAAATAAAACAAGAACCAGGAATTCAAATGTGTCAGGACTCTCCATTTCTGTCTTCAAGAGAAGCTCCATCTGCCAGCCTCAATTTCCTAAGCTGGCAGAAACAAGGACAGCTGACAACTCCTGGACTTAAATTCCTATAGCTTCATGACCAGGGAAAAGATTTTTCCTATTGTTTCAAATTGAAAAACCTGGCAAAGGACTTTAAATGGCTCAGCTTGGGCCATGTGGCCAGCTCTGAACCAATCACTGTGGCAAAAGGTTTAGAGTACTATGATTGGCTCAGATTGAAGTAAATGGTGATTCTTTAAATTCTGATGAGACTTGAAAAGTTATATAAGAAGAAAATGGGTGCTTTTAGAATACATATTAAAGCCAGAAGCCAGGGAGAGGAAATTTTTTCAAAGATAAAAATATCACAAACAAGGCTACTGAATAATTTAAAACTAAAAATCCACTCCTGTTTTTTTATCCAATAGTGGACATTAAAGAAAAATATTTGAAATACTTTAGGCTTGTGTCCAAGTGGGAAAGCCAATTCATAATACATTTATTTTCCATCTCTAAACTTCTTATCTACCAAGAATGTGAACATTTTAATTTGTTCAAGGTTGGTCAGGTTTTTCAATTCGTGTTATGAAAGAAAAGAACAATCATTCCTATAACTGTATAACTGCTTGTTTTGAATAAAGAGATGAATCCAGTGAAACTACACCAAGTCCCTTCCTAAGACTGTACACTGCTGGATTCCTTTTCATAAGTTGGGTTACATTCACTGCAGATGGTACATCTGACTTTAGAGCAGGTGTTGTAGCAGGCCTGGCCCGCAGCATCCTGATGCTTATCATCTGGACAGTTTCCAGCCACAGATTGGACTTTGAGTAGTTGAATAGATTGTCAGGGAGATTGATAGTGTGAGCCATATTGGAATTACCTATGATAAATGACACAATTTCCTGCACTCTCCTCAAAAGACAAGCTGTGAATCACAAGACTGTTTAGTTAAACTTGGTGAGTATCTCCTTCCATGTGCAAAACGCCTAAAAACACATTCACATCCAGACTTGGGTCACCTAAACAAATCAGAGCACCTAAGCTTCACTGAATCACTACTGGGAACCAACTGAATACAATCCAAGATTTGTATATCTGAAGGATATTTGTGGTAAAAATTCTTTCTGGGATTCAATTTGGCAACTGTTAGTCTTTAATGCTCAACACTGTGCCAGGTTTTATTAGTTAGGTTAAGCTAGGCTGAAGTAACAAATAAAGTCTGAAATCTCAGTATTTAAGTACAATACAATTGCAATGCTTACTTTTTTAACAGTCCAATGATATTGTTGAGGTGGGAAAGGGAGGGACAGTGGCAGAATCCACTCCAGTCATTCAGAGACACAGATCCTTCAAGCTCAATGCCTCCAAATTAAACAGGTCCCCAGAGTCACTGTGGAAGAGAAATAAAATGACAGATTATATGTGGAGATTTTTATGTGACATAACTGGAAATATTTACCATTTATAACATATTCATAGTGTAAAACTGAATTACAAATCTCTAATCTAACTGTAAATGCAGAAAATGCACTTTAGCTATACACCCAGAAAGAAGAAGAAAAGGGTAAAATGGGTATTGGTGATTATTAGAAATCTTTGACACACAAGCACTACAGGAATGCAAATGAGAAAACAGTAAGTCAATTGAAAATTGCAATCATTTAGAATTATGTCAGTGATTTTTCATTTGCAAGGAAGTTTCAAGTTTTTATCTATTACCAGCAGGTAAATTTCCCTTCTTAAAGTGAATAAAATTATTTCTCAAACCACAAAAGAAAGATATATTAAACTCTCCAAAATTTCATTATTACCAGCTCAACTATCATAGAGAATAACAAGTGATTTGTCAACTTTTAGCATTCTAAAGCTAGAAGGCAAGTAAAATCCAGTTAATAGATTTACCAAGAAAAAAAAAGGTGTATTACAAAATTCTCAGTTCATTCATGAGAAGAAAGTAGAAATATCATCCATTAACTATTTAAAGTAGTTAATTTACATGTATTATGAATAAATTGCAAATAAATCCACAATAAAAAAAAAATCTGTATCCTTAATCTTTTCTTTTCATTGCCCCTACCCCAACCTTCTGAAATTTAGAAACATAGATGATTATTTTATGACCAAGTATTGTGGCAAACTGGGAGGCAGATTACTACTTCCGAATGTCAGAAGAGACATCTATTGTGATTATGGGGGCCTCAGTTGAGGACAGTAACATTCATACTAGCCCTCAATTTACCCACCATAGTTTTCATTGACTAAGGAGCTGAATTGTTGTACCACATAACCACACATCACATCTAACCTTACAGTGTATCTGTCCTGGCCATCTTGATGGGGTTATAGATAACCTGCTTTCTTTTAATTCATTTAGATAAATTATTTTTTTAATGAAATTTTTCTAGGAAAAAGAAAGAGATACTGAAGAGAAATAACACTCAAGAAGTATAGATAGGTAATAGATAGATGCTATTGCAGACTTAGATTTCTTATGCAAATTCAATCCACAGCCAATAAAATACAATATAAATATTGTATGACATATTTTCTAAAGGCTTATTATTCACCTGGCATTATGTTAAGTGCTTTGCATGCATAATGTGTGTATAGGATCTACTTGACATCACTAATTACCCTCTTCCAAGTCCTCTGCATTGCAGAAGTGAAGCTAGGAAATTTGTTTCTCAGAATCCTCCATTCTGTAAGATTTCTGGTTAGAGTTTTCATTCTTTAATAATTAGTTCAAAAGCCAAAACATAAAAAGAGAAAAAGATCTTATGACACAAAGTAATCAGGATAAAAGACCAAGGTTTCTGACTTAGAAGAGGTATTAATATTTTGGGGGTCACTTTAAATTAGAGTTCCTTAAGAAAATTTATGTCTAAGTTTTACTTACTTGGAGAATGAAAAATAAGTCACATGTGCAAACGTGAATTGTATGCCAGAAAACCTGATTCATTACATGTCTCTGATCATGTGTTTGGGCATATAATCTATTATAACAAATTTAACTTGCTTACTAACTCTTCTAGAAGAAATAAACACATGACTGAGGAACTCTTTTCTCTGAGTCTCATAATTTAAACCAAGTTATTATTTTTTATTTTAAATAAATTATACTTTAAATATTATGAATAGAAGCTCCTAGGATGCTTACAAGCCTCAATTATAGACAGGATAAGATCCTTCACTCCAGATGGGATGAAGAGACAATCAGTTATTCTGATTTCTTTCCTTTTACTTTACAAATTTTTTTCTTAAATTAACAGAGGTTTTCATTAATTTCCTCATTAAAAAAAAATAGGTCATTAAGACCAATACAAATTTTCCCAGAATTACTGAGAAATCCAGAATGGAAGCATACCTGTTCCATTCCTGCCCCTAAATCCTCATCAATAAAGCCAGAGGAATACTAAGCTAATAGGAAATAGCCATGCACATGGAGAAAAGAGAGAGAAAATCCTTGCTGTAAACTTAAACATAAAAATAGTAACACTTACTATCCACCAGTTTATCTCTTGTTCTTGGCATGTAATCACTTGCTCAATCTCTTTCAGCTCTTACCAAGGAAATATTTGGATTATTCAGCTTCTACAAAGTCTCTTTGTCTCCATTCTTTCTTCATTATAAATTCTTCTTCCCCCTTCATCACAGCTTCATTACAAATGACAATTATAGATATGCCGCTGCTTTGTTCAAAAACCCTTGCTACATCTGTATGGTCTACAGATACACATTGTAAGTATGGAATTCAAAATCCCCCCATTCTGATGTCTGGCTAGCTGTGGAGCCCCATTTTCTAAAATTTTTCTCATGTAGTCTGTGATTTACACTCACCAGACTCAGAAAGCACTAAACGAAGCATGGACTTTTCCTTCTTTCGAATGTGGTTCTAAAATGTTTTAAAATGTGGTGACTCCATCTCTCTCCTTACCATATTTTTGCTGTCGAAATCTCATCTATCTCTAAGGCCAGCTCAAATTCTCTGTTGGTGAAGAGTTTCCTGCTTCCTCCTAGTCATTCTGAATAACTGTTTCATTTTCTTTTCTCCCTTGGGATTTTGCTTAATTCTCTCCTAGGGTGTCCAGGTTTGTACTTTCATTCTGAACAATTCTGTCTGCAGAAATTACAGACAGAAAACATTACAGACATTAGACTGTAAGCATCCTCAGGATAGGAACTTTCCCATGTCTCTTTGCCCTGTGTTACCCTGCTTTGTATTTGGATCAATGCTTTCTGCAGAGGGGTGGCTCAATGAGTGTTGAACTTACATTCATTTTCTTAAACTCTAGTTTAGGGAAAAAGATTTTCTTCTGGAGGTCAATGGATTAGCGATCTCATTCATAAAATTAACTTGATGGATAAGAGCAGTTTTAACAAGCATCTTTTAATAATTATAAATGCCAGATTTCATCAGAAGCCTAGAGCAAGTATTATCACTGTGAGACAAACTAAATGCTACATGTGTCAATATTTACACAAGCAGATTACAACAGTGCAGTCTCATCAGTTCAGCTATTGTGTCTTGTGAGCTTAACTAAATTTCAAACTCCATGAGGAACTGCATTTTCCCCTGAAGTTATTAAAGGGTAGATTTCTTTTAATTAAACTCATTTGCATGACTAAATTGGATTTAATTACTCTCATTCATTTCACTAATACCTTTCTTTGATTGGAGAAGAAGTTTTATAACAGATTAAAATAGGATGCTCTGGCCTCCTCCATTGAGCCTGGAGAATAGTTCTCTTTTATGCTTTTAAATGATGAGGGGAAAGAAATGTCTTTGACCAAGTTCTGCTACAAACACTCTTCATGAATCTGGGATGAATACACCATCACTCAGTTTCTCGGTTTGCCGTCAGGTAAACAAACACTGCAGTACCAATGGCAATTGTACCTGTTTTGGCCACCCATGTATGGACAAATGATGCTTTTGCTGGGAAAGTGCTTGAAACATTTATATATAATTCTAAATTGTAAATATTATTGGTATCAGAAATTAAAGCTTTTCTTTTAAATTTTGCCTAAAAATGAAATTCCTCATTACCTTTTGGCAGTAGTCATTGTTTGCTCAATTTCAGATTACCAAAATTTACTAGTACATTCACATTCACTCACACCTGCCTGCATTCATTCAATACAAAGCTGTTTTCAGTTTGTTTTGTTTCAGACATTGTGATTATCCCTGAAGGGAATTCAGCAAACCTTTTTAAGTCCAATAGCTCTGATTCAGTTCAGTGGTAAGAGAGAGACCAATATGTAAACAAATACATGTCAATAGGCACAATAATAGAATCACATATGAGTGTCACAGCTGAAAAAGGGAAGTTTTCAGCTAGACTTGAAGGCACTTAAAATAGACCTTGCGAGATAAGTTTAGAGAGTAAAGTTATATTCTAGGGCAAAGTAATTCTGTGTTCAAAGATACAAGAATAGAAGTAAGCAAGACAGAGTGACATATTTGCACAAATTCTAGCTTAGTTTGGTTTAAATTTTGGCTTTGATCATGGAGTGAAAGAGCAAGTTTGGAGAACAGTTCACCCTGTGGATGAGTTGGCTTAAAGCATACACGTAAAATGACTGTTATTTGCATATTTGAATGATAGTGGGTAGCCATATGGAAAAGGATAAGAGGGAGGTAAGTCCAATTAGGAGATTCTTCAGTTTATAGATAATAGGCCCAAACTAACATAGTAGCAATAAATTTAGAGAAGAGGAAACAGAAACAACATATATTTCATGGGCATTTATAACATAGAATTGGTAGGAAGAAATTTCAGATCAATGTTTCTGCTTTGGGTGATGTTTCAGATAGTGGTAGCATTACCAAAAACACAAAAGAAAAACACATTTTTGAATTGGAGCAGAAAGTCAGGCATGTGACTTTGAAATACCTATGTTAATGAAGACAAATATATTGGTCTGGGTCTTAGAATATGGATATAAACGAAAGCGGTTTGGAAGTTGTGATAGGGTTATTTTTTATATGTTTGTTTTAAATCTGTTCTTTGCTTCCTGTGGTGAACATATCCCTTTCCTACGTTACTGATGCTGGTTTAACTATCAGTCAAGGGGCCTTGCCTCACCTTTCAGGATTGGGGGCACATTGCCCAAACATGTGAATCAGAAAACAAAACTAGGTACTGGTAAGGATGCTAGAAGAAAGCAGGTCATGTTCTTTTCAGTGTGATCATTAGCTGTGAGAACAAGGAAGCCCGGCGTAATTGACGGCCATCTTTGTTTCCACATAAAGTCTGCAAAACAAGCTAGAAGAGAAGCAAGCCAACAAATTAAGAAAGCCAGAGGTCTGCTGGTATTTTTGAACCACTGGATCCAGCCAAGCCTTTAGTCAGCCTTCCCCAGGATGTTTTAGTCATGTGAGCCAATACATTTTGAGTTTTATGTATTATGCTTGTTTCTATTTCTGTAATAGGTATCAAAAAAAAAAGAGTCTTAACTAATTCAGGGTGAATTAATCATAATTCACACTGTGGGAAAGAGTGCCATGGCTCAAATCAGAGCACAGTAAATGAGAAGGCAAAAAGACCAAGGTAGTATAATCAGGAGGAACATGGCAATTAAAATGTAGGTGGGGGGAAAGAATCCTATAAAGGAAACCTAGGGAAGACCACGTAAGAGGCCCAGAAGAGAAAAGTTTGACAGAAGCTGAGGAAGTAAAAGGGAACACCAAGAACAGTGGAATAAAGAGAGGTGTGGTCACATTAAAAATGAGACAAGATATACCCACATGTCTGTCTGATACAGCAGTCTGAATGTCTCAGATGACTTTTAGTATAAATCATTTCAGTAGAGTGGTGGCTGCCAAGACAGACTGAATAAGTGTTGAAAGTAAAGTCAGTGACGGATTTATCTTTCAAGAAGATTATCTATAAAGAAGTGGAAAACTGAACTATTTACATGGGAATATAGGCTAGAAAGAGGGTTTCTTTTTAAATTGGGAGATATGGCACCTGTATATATGCTGAGAGAAAGCACCATTTCTCCGGTCCTTTACTGTTTAAATATGGTACTTTTTACTGTGGTAGGAGACTTGTGGAGATCCAACCAACATAAAATGTCAGGTAGATAAGAACAGCTGATAAATTTGAATTAGAGGCCTGTTGGTCTCTTTCATTCACTTATGTAAGTCCTAAAGGTTTCCCATATTTTGACAATTCATTTTTCTTTCATACTAAAAAGTAGAATAGCTTGTTTTGCACCAAAATGTGCATATGAAGCAATGGCAAGGCATACTTTATGTTTTCCATCCATAACAACATAAGTAGGAGCTAATGGCTGGCTCGATCACCTATTTTTAGAACAATACAGCTTATTTGAAAAACTGTGCTTTATTACTAAACAGAACTGTATTTCTAACAGAAGGTTGTCATGATCCATTTTAAAATATCTGTGTTAGCTGGAGTTGGGATAATTTGATTTCTTTCAATAAACTAAGCTCAACGCTTTGCATTAGTTGGTGACAATTCTACTGATTAGATGTCATCTCTTTTAACCCGTTTATTATGATATGCAAGGAACATCCATCAAGCCACTTAGGATATGAATTTACTGGCTACTTTCATCTTTTCTTAAAGGCAACAACAATAAATATGGGAAAGAAAATCTTAAAAGGAAAGTACAACATTGCTTCTTAAGAAAGTCATTAAGTTTTTTAATAAGTCGCCTATTACTCATTAAAAAGGAAAGGTCCTCAAATCTTGCATTGAGTAATAATGTCTTAACAGTCTTCTCTGAGCCTTCCCGGAAGAGTTGTAAAAGAGTCTGAGGTTACAAACAAAATCTAGGCTATAAAAACTAATAATGACAGAGAGATTTCAGGAGATTATAAAGTCTGTCTGTACTCAGGACTTAGACACTTGATTAGGAAGACCTGGAGGTGAACACCTCCCCTTTCAGCCTGCACTTGGGCATTTGACTTGGGTGTATACAGTCATAAAAGGGAATGTGTCATGAAAAGAAATGGAAACAAACAAATCACAATACCAAAAGGAAGAAAAAAAATCCCTTATACCACACTTTCACAGTCCTTTATTTATACTAGCACATTCTGGGAAAATCACTCAAAAACCTGTTACTAATCATTTAAACCTTAGGCTGTCGACATTTTTCTGCTTTGCTAGCCAAATAGCCATGTGCGGCAGCCAGAGGGTTAAAGAGCCAGATTTCCTGTCCCATACTGTAGCTTTGTGTGAGCAATATGGAGGACCTCATCATCGCTGCAGAGGCTCCTGTTGAACATGAAGGGGTCTATCCAGGCAAAAATATGTGCAGCCTTCTGGGCCAGATTTGCTCCGGAAGGGCTCCTAAATTGGCTGTGCAGTGGACTAGGCTGTCCAGACCTGCTGTTCCACAAAGGCCAAGCTTCTCCCTCTGCGTGCCTGCTTCTCCAGCCAGCAGACCATATAATTCTGCTTTGCGTAGGGACAAATACCCTCCAGAACAATGAGAAAGTCTTTGTGTTGTTTAAGGAAATAAGATATACAACCTAATATAAATGAGATCAAAAAACAGAAACATTTAGATTTTCACATGAAATAAAATAAATGAAACAGAACAAAGAGCTAGATAGTTTCTAGGATTCAGATTGTAGAAGACAACAGCATTTCTTGATTAAAAAAAGAAAGTCTTACAGTCAACCACACAACAAATTGTCTCCAGTGATCTAGGTGCAGTGCTTTAATTGTGTTATTTTAATGGAAGATTTTTGAAATACTGATTATATGTACTGTATTTGATTTCTTTAATAAACATTGGAAGGGTTCCATGTCAGGGGAATGAGAAAGTAACCCTCTTAAGATGCAAGTCACACATTATCATTGTTCTTTGTGATCTAAAGCTCAGAAATCTTGATTTTAATTTTCTCTGCCTCTGTTCCTTTGACTCATTCTCATCCATGCTTGATTAACAAAATGAGGACAAAAATACCGAAAGTCAGAAATATTTTGTGGACAATTAGTATTTTTCACTTCGTAAAAAAAATCAAACTTCAATTTGACAAGAAATCTCCACACTCTCTCCTTCTAAAAGTTCCCAGGGAGAATCTGGACATTGAAAACCTGGTCTCTGACAAGATAAGAGGTGACAAGAACCTAAAAACCAGCAAAAGAGAGCTCAAGGTTTCATACACAACTTACGGCTGAGGACCGTTCTCTTCTGTAACCATTGTGATTCCGTCATCATGACCAGAAATTTAAAGATAAGCCTTGCAGGTAAAAACAAAACCAATGACACATTTGATTCGTCTTTGCCATCTGAACATCATTTCCTGCTTGTTTAGAAATCTGACTGAACTGGATGGGTATGTGTCACTGAGTGTCTTGTTGTCATAGTCAAAGCTCAGTGATCTAGTGGAAATGAAGTTTGAGTCAGGATTAACATAAGCCACTGTGGGTCCTTAGAGTCAGACTCAAACCCTTCGATTCCATCATGCCCTTAATTAGCAAATGTGTTTCCTGTGAAGAAAGGAGTACTGTTTAAAATGTTTGATAATCTGACAAGGCCATAAGGCTTAATGGAATTGATGATTACACACAGATGGATGATTAGCTCTCGAGGTTTAACATTAAAAAAAAAGTAAGTGTGCTGGATTGCTACTTAATGGAATTACACTGCCCATATGGAAAAGAACTATACCCTAAATATACCCAGAATGATGGAACAGGTGGCAGAATCTGGGCAAGACTACTTGGAATGCACAAAAGCATTCTGAACTTGTAACTGCCAGAAAAGATTTCTGAAGGGAAAAAAAAAAGAAGGGAATCTTTGAAACTGTGTTAACTTTTCTACATTTTCAAAATATGAATTGCAAAAATAATTAGAAAACTGAACATCAAAGATTATCCAACAGGTGCTTTATTCATACTATCTTTCAGAAACCTACATCTGTTTGTGACTGAGGTAAAGGTAGATGTATGGATTATTATTAAGCTCCAACAGAAGAAACTCAGTGAGAGCAGAAATCATATTGGCTATCATAACAGCTCAATCTTCCAAACAATACAATTGGAGAATGAGATTAAAATTATTAGCTAAAGTAAGGATTGGGCATTATTTCTGGTTTTCATATTCTTTAATAATGATTTATGTCCCCACTTCCATGGATAAACAAGAGCTGCATATGTGAAAATGGTGGCAGATATGAAGACTAGTAAGGATTTACATATAAATAAGGAAATGAGAAGGTAGTATAATTCCAAGTGAGAAACTATTGTTGATAGAAAGCAATTTATTTGTAATTTTTTGCTCCAACTCAGTATGGGTTTTACTTTAAATATTAATAACTTTTCAAAAAACAGAAGATTCTCTGTGCAGATAGAATTTGGCAGACCTTAGTAATGATAAGCTTAGTTGGGTAAACAACACAGCATTTACTATGTACCAAGAATGATTGCTGTATAGTCTTTTTAAAAAAAATTATTATTGCTTCCAGTACTACATGCGTACTTCTTCTGTCCCCTAACAGACAGCCTATCACTTGCATGATGTGGAGTGAGGGAAATATGGTGATGGAGGCTGGTGTTGAATTATAAATCTTTATTCTTAAAAGTAAGAACACTTGTACTTTTAATAAAATAACTAGAATCACTGTTTAATATACTTAAAATTCTTAATATTTAATCAAATTGGATATACTTGTTAAATGTACTATTAGTGATTTTTAAATGGCAGGTTTGTTTTATTTATTCATTTTTGTACAGTATACTTTTGCCTGATAGATACTCAATCTGATGACTGAAATGGAATTTTAAAAACTAATCCCAATACAGAGGAACTGCTCCAAGCATGGGGATTACAAGTAGAATCAATATCATTTTGTACCATTAAATGCAAGGTTAACTCCTAAGGAAAAATCTTAAGGCAGCCTGTAAGATAAAAGTCATCTCAGGACTCCTACCAAGGTTAAATGGGCTGGCAGAAATGGTACAGTTGCCAAGACAGAGACAAAAGAAATATTGAAAAAGAAATTATATATATTTTCTACCTAAATAGTTTGCATTTGAAACTGTTATCAGGATCTCCATTTAAAGGCATAGTCTGCATCCTGGGAATTCCATCATGTTTTGCTTTGTAGATCTTTTTTGTTGTCTCTGTAAAACTAAACATTCTCCTAGGAAAGACCCTGGCCACCTACTTCTTGGTCAATACAAGTATATGATACCACTGCATCTCTGAAGGCCACATAGCAGGGAAAGAATGGTGATGTTGTCTATTGGATGGACTTCAAAGTGGTTGATTCCCAGTTTTATATCATCAAACATGGTGGGAAATAGCAAGCTGGAGAATATATATAATCAGTCAAGGAATGAAGAGTCAGGCAGGATGAAGAGTAAGTCCAGGTTCCCTAATATCTGTAGAATATTTCTGCATTATCAGGCATGGCTTTCTTATCAGAGCAGAGGGAAGAGTGTTTGCACCATCCTGTCCACTCAGAGCTCAACATGGCAATTCAGAAATATATGCTGTGGGGAAGATGGGGGTGGAGAAAAAGGCCAGAGATTGAACTGATGAGCTGCTAAAGCTCTCAAACCAATTCTCATGGCAGTTTACACTTTAGCCTTCAAAACCTGATGATGAGATGATTTGGAACCTGACATGTCAGATGATAACAATGCAGCCAATACAATTGCTTAAACCACAAACTCCTAATGAGACGTGGTTTTGATTGCCCTTTCCTCACAAGACAACAAAGGCAGACCAAAGCAGAGCAGTCATGATTCAGTTAGAAACAACCATAATTGTTAGTACTTATTTTCACCCTCCTCTCCACATAAATTCTGCCTACGCTGGAAAATTTTTGCCTTCTCCCTTCCCCAGCCTCTAGTGCTCTCTCTACACCCCAACTACACCACTGTAACTATGCATTATTTAACTCTTCATGCTTTGGTTTTAAATCTCCTAAAAGTAGGTTCTGAAATTTCATATTTCTATATGCATATTATGCATGTCTGTGTACAGTATCATCGTGTACACACAAGTGCATGTTCATGAATCAAAAAAGAGAGAAAAAAAGAAAACCTCAAATCATGATCAGCGACTTCCCTGAATCAGAACTGTGGACGTCAGACCCAGGGAACCTAGTAGAACACTGTGTTTCCGATTCTAGTTTCCTTCGAAGTCCAGAGATCTGTGGCTAAAGGCTACTACTCCTTTCCAATCAGAAATCTTTGAGACAGTTTTTGTTCAGAAATGCTTATTCCCTTTTGTTGTACATGATTTTAGAATTGTTTTAGGTTGCATGCAAGACCGTCTGTGGTCTATGGAACCTCCTTAAATAGGATTTCTCTACATCCAGTGATCAATACCCATAAAATCCCATGATGTTTAATTCAAATCTGGATTTTCCTCATGTGGATCTAGTGGATCTGGCACTTCATAATAACCTGCCTGAGTTGAATGTGCAATACCATTTATTTTCATCTGCGGACTTTGTTCTAAAACCATGGTGGACAGCTGGAGGGCTGATACAGAGAAGCCAGGACTGAGTCCGATCACCTCTCTGGGGTCCAGTGTGGGCATGTTAAATGTTCGATGTATTAAGAACACTCATTGTTTTCTTACTAATTCACTATCAAATTCCAGATTAGTCTCACAACCTCTGGAAATAAGTTACATAAAACTCAGCACAAAGCTCTTGTACAAATTTTCCTTGTGCCTCTATTGCCCATTATTATCGCATATCCTGCTGGTATCCTAAACCTGACATGCCACATAAAAAGTTTTCTATTATTAGAAAAATATTATGCAAAGTATTATGTCAATATGAGGTCACTTATATGTTTCTATGTATTTAAAAACAGAATAGATAAGCCACCTAAGCCCATGACTCACCCAGGAACAAGAAGGAAATAAGGTCTTCCCACATGCCTTCAACACTTTAATCCAAGCTTAGATGCATTACTTGAGGCTTGTTCATTTTATTTTTTAACTGGAAGTTATTCTGGGGCTTATTTTGTCAGTTTTTTGGCTTCTTTTTCTTCATTAGACCATTTATTTGGAAGTTTTTTAAAAAGGTATTTTTCCTTTGCCAGTTATTGATCATTAGACTGTAGTCCTCGGCTTGTCACTACAATAACATGTGTCTCCTAGTTGGAGTGAGATCGCTAGGTTCCTTTTGAATGAATGTAAGGAAAATACACCACAGGAGTAGAGCAAAATCTGTGTGCCACCTAGACGGTGAAGAAGTCCAGAGATAGCTCTTATGTTTTACTTTAAACCATTTAATGATTTAGAAGTCAAGGAAGCAGACATGGAGAGTTGACAGTTTCATCCATACAGTTTTCTCTTGAGATTTTAATTCAATTATGTTAAAAAATAATATTAGCTCTGCCCTTCAATGGCCTGTAAAAAATTGCTATTGTATAAGTATTTATTTATTAGGAAAACTGAAACTGTCACCTCAGATCTCATTTAGTATGCATTTTCACATAGCTCATTTTCTGATATGAAACTGATATTTAGGTCTGTCTAAGCTTCAAAATTTACTTTTTTAATTTTTTTATCATTTATTGAGTCTTTTCATGACATAAAATGTTCTAGAACATGATATCTACCTTGTTTATTGAGGATGCCATATAGAATGATAGATAAATATAGATATAGATTGGGAGATAAGTTTATAAAAATAGGTACAGAAATGAGTGTAAACAATTGGTTTGTTAAGGTGATAGATAATACAGTGTGGGTATTAAGAGAAAAGTGATCTCATTTTAAAATGCTTCTTAATACATTTATCTTAGTAACAGCTATTTATTTGTAAGTCTGGAAATAGTTGTCCTAATTCATAAATACGGAAACTTCAAAACAAATTATTCCTAGATTCTGTTCAATAGTTAAAAATATTTATTAGTTAGAATGCCAATTAATGTCCTATGTAACAGTGCCATTTTAAGGAACTCAAAAAATTTCCACCAACTAAATCCTAAAGATACAATCATTCATTTTTTTCACCTTGAACAAACTTGCTCACTTTTAAGCTTTTTCTTACTTTATTTTTTTATTCTCTAATTCCAGATAATTTCATGTCTCTTTCTTCCAATATGACTCTTTTCTCTCTCTTTTTTTCCCACTGAAAATGGCTATATTTTCTTTTGGACATTCTGAAAGCTAATGTAAAAGCTTTACTGTTAAGTGAAAAGGCCAAAATTTTCCATCAAATTCTCCAGTATTGCTGCCAATGTTGTTCTAGTGTAGTTCTCTGACAATAAGTTAAAGATGACCAGTCCCAGAACATAGGCAAAAAGGAGGGAAGAGAGAGATCAACTCTCTCTTCCATTTGTGATAAAATCTCCTTGCTAAAGCTTTTAGGAGGTTGCTATTTCTAATCCATCAGAAGTCATATTATCTGATATTATCTCATTTGAAAATTCCCAACTTCTTTATTGCTTAGTGAAACTCCTATAGCCACTTCAGAATAAATTATCTAACAAGCTATTAATAGGTTCATTCTGAACCCACCAAATAATTTCATGTCCTGTCACATTCCATCAGCTCCTCACTCATTAAAAATGCAAATTTTAAACTGTTTACAAGGAAAATATGTGATCCATTTTTAGTATACTGGAGTGTCCAACAACGTGTTGAGAAACCAGGAAAACTAGAAAAATAGCAACTGATTTACATTCGACACAATATTTTCTTAAGCCACTACTAGATACAATGCACTGCAAAGAACACAAAGCTCAGTAAGCCAGGCCTACCTCTCAAAGGTGAAGGAGACTTCAAAATGGTAGCTGGGGTATGTTTTAAGAGGAAAACATAAATAAAATAGCAGAGGATTTTGGTGAAGGGAGACAGAAGGGTTGATGTGGTCAGGAGAGAAAGATGATTAAAGGAATCCTCAGGACATAGATGACACTTGGGTGTGATCTTCAGAGGAAGAGAATGGGTGGAGAATATTGCAGACAGCAGAAATAAAATGAGCAATAGAAGTAGAAAAGTGCAAATGCCTAATAAATATTTACTGAACAAAGTGGTCTTAGTGACAGTCAAATATTTTTATATTTTTTGTTTTTGGCAATGGGTTGGATTTCCCCACTTTAAAGTCTCCTGAACTTTTTGAGTATTGAGTGTGTTTTGTCACCTTTTTATAACTGACTTCTGCAGATAAAGTGGATGTTTCCATATCCACCCATCTGCTAACTAGGGGTCATTTTGAAATTGAGTGTAAGGAAAAAGAAAAAAAAAAAGGAGCCCTTCATGAAGCTGTTACATCTTGAAGTGCATTAAAATATAAAAACAAAAAATAGGAACACTCTCCAAATGACTCATTTGTTTTTTCAGTATTCCACAACTTAGTGACAATAACTGGCAGTATAATAATTTCACAGTGTCATCCTGGTGGAACATAGGGTTCCCATAAGAATACATTTCTCTCTCCTTCAATATCACTATTAAAATGACTTATTTGTTTCTGATTAATTAAGACCCAGTTTCTTCCTTCTTGGCATTGCGTTTTTCCTCCTGTTCAGTCTGTCTGGACAGGCTAGATCTGCGTGGGCGCGCACCCGTTTGTGGGATTCTGGACCCAAACTCAGTGGCTTTGCAACAGCGATAAACCTAACTTCTGGTAACTGTGAATTTGTGTTCCAAAGTGCCACAAACCCCACGGTAAGATGCCACAAAAAGGAGCAATAACTAGGGCATGTTTTTGGCAGTCTTCACGACGCAGTAGCTCCAACGCTGACTTGCCAGTGATTAACTAGAACTGAGAAACGTTTTTGCCTTAGCTTCCTTTAGCAGAACAAAAAAGCTCAGATTAACTGATGAGTGGAGAGGGAAAAGGAAAGCTCTTTGGAAAAGAGGAGTTTAATTCCAACCACCTGAAGTCCGGTTATTTGCATCCCCTAAGAGCAGGACTTGAATAAGGGTGCACACCACGGTGCCGCCAGATTGCCGGTGTGCTGGGGGCAGGGTTTCTGCTGGGGTGGGGTAGATTGTGTGGAAGACTCTTCCTGTCATAGTGCGTGGGTAGTGGTCAAAGTCTCCAGAAGGATGCCATTTCCCAGTACTTTTCATTACATCATCTTTAAGTAATTAGTAAATATATTTGCTGCTTTGAAAAAAGAACAATATGCTATCCTGGGTGATGTAATATTAAACTCCAGGAGAGGCCGAGCCTTTTCTGGGCAGCAGATACTCTGTCTTGGGAGCATGATTGGAAGTTCGGCTTTGCATGTACCAACCTTAAGCGACATTGCTTTTCAAATCTGCTCATGCAAAGACATACCAACTCTCTAGTTCTGAATATATTCTTTCCACTGAGTTCGTGGATCCTGATGATTAAACAATGAACATGTGAGACAGCAAAAGGATGAGACAAAACTGGAAAGCAAACATTTGAGAGAAACACTAAGGAAGCTAACAGACATGCTTTACAAAATGCCAGGATTTTTACCTTTCAGGGTGTTCAGGAAAGAAATTATCTTAAAATGTAACACTTCTTTCTCTGTTCATCCTAGTAAATCCAGTCGATAGGATTTAGTGCTGGGAAGAAGCCCAGAAGGTTTGAAATCCTGTAAGAAAAAAAAAAGTGTATTTTTAGAATTATGGTAACAGCTGCTAAGAAATGTATTTCTATTTTGTGGTTCGTCTAAGCTGCCTAACATAAATGTGTGGTAGAGAAAGACAACATAGATAAGACAAGCAGCGAGAATTATAGCAAAGTGAACACTATCTTTAGTTGTTGTTGAAAGAAAAATTGAGTACTAAAGATGGCATTTTATCAAAATAAAACTATAAATTGTATATCTAAGAGCTAAAATTAGATAGCTAGTCTCTCTCCCTCAACTCCCCCCATCCTTTTTCCTAGCTTCCCTCCATTTCTTATCTATTTTAAAAACTCTTCCTAATGAAATCCTAGGGCACATTAACATAATAGTACATATAGATCTCATTAAAAATTATCTTCTAGTATCCCCAAATATGCTGCCACCTGCCAAATATATAATTTGCTATCAAACTCTCACTTCATTTATTATCATTTTATTAAAATAAAAAATAATTTAGACTTTTAAATAAAGCTCTGATTTAGTAAGTGGACTATATTGCAAATGCCTAAATGAGTTAACTGTTATTAATTTCCTTGTGATGCAATTTTTGTTTCAGTTTATTATTGAAGGATAGAATAAAAATAAGAAACCCATAGGCATGGCAATCCTTTCATGTATTAAAATAGGCATAATATTCTAGATTTTGTTTTGCCTGTGATTGGATGAAAAATAATGACATCATGTACTTGGAAAACAGTTATCTATCTTTGAACATAATATTTGTGTTATGTTTCTGAAACTTGGGCTTCTTTTACCCTTGGAATTGGTTAGCAGAGGCTAACCCTCCCAATAAAAGTGTACTCTTTATTTGGGGATTTTCCATTTGCTCTCTACTGGAAAACAGCCTGATACTGTTACCAAATGGAGATACTGTGCTCGTGGTTTATAACCTAGGGATTGCTATAGACATTTAGTGCATTATTTCATCAATGATATTAATAACATGTCATTGTGATTAATAGTGATTACTAAATGAATACTTGGGAAAGTTGATGTTTTAAGAAGTTCAAGAAATCTCAGTAATACTCTTAGTAATTATTCCTTGGTACAGAATAATACATTTTAGTTAGTCCTTAACTTTGCTTTCCTACATTTTCTTGGAAATGTCCTATAGTTTTCTCTATAGTTGATACATACATAAAACAGTCAGCACACCATATTTCTCTCATTCATATCCTAGAAGATGGAACTCATCTCTGTTATCAATATCAACCATCCTTCTGTCTAATCCCTTCCCATACAGCTTAAATTCAAGTGTTTATTCTCATTCCCTTTCTCACTGTCTTTCTAGCTCACTGGCTGCTTCTCTTTCTCTCTCTTAAATCCCTTCTTTCCATTGTCATGCACTCCAGATATTTGGGAGAACATTCTTTAGAGGATCAAAAAAGGTGTTTGTAATCTGTTTTATACATACACAAGCCACCTCCATCTCCCATGACTCAACCCATCTCAGATTTTACAATGTCATCTTCCTCCCCTATTGGCAACAGGAAAAAAGTAATTTCAAATAAGTGTTGTTCATATATGACCATAAAATATGCCCAGGAACCACTTTAGAAAGATTGACTGTGCTCCATCTGGTACCTTAGGAAAATATGATTATGACAATTCTTCTCACTCCTTTATTGCTAGGACCATGTCTGACTCCTTATATCAGCAGTGTCTATCAGGATTATTACAATACGAAATGGTCAGGTATCTGTTGCACCAAATTTAGTTTGTTTTCATTTTAATTTTGAAATATAAATTGAAAAAAAATATATATATATAAATTGCCCATTTTTGAGTCTAATTTTCCTAATCAGTACTGTTTACTGAATTCCATCCAAAATATTTCCTCCCCCAGGGAGTTACATTCTGCTACAGAGACCACAAAATATTTAATAAGAGATGGTCAACTGATAGTCAGCAATGGTCCTTTGATCAATAATCAAAATATCTGTCATATATTGAGTGTTTCTATACATCAGACATTTTACTAAGTACTTTACATATTTACATCATTTAAGCTCTAAAACAAAAGTATAAGGAAAACACTACTTTATCCATTTTACAGATGAGAAAATTCAGGCACAAAAAAGATGAATAACTTGCTGAACTCACACAGCTTATAAGCGACAAAGTTGGCATTTGAGTCAATCTAAAATGAGAGTAGGCAAGTTTTAAACTATAGTTTCAGGTTTATACAACAAATTTTATAACCACATCAGATAGTAAGTAACATGCATCTATAACCTCAAAAAGGTCACAAAGCTTGTGTATTTGAACTTTCTTGTTATGTACTGTCTGACTGCCATAATTTTCACAAAGAAAATATAAGCAACTCAATAGCATAGGGATCTTTGGAATATTGAAAAATAGTAAATAGTACATCTGCATGCACAAAATACCCATTTTCAGAGGTACAAGTCATGAATGAGATGCAGAGAAGAGGATGGAAAAGAATATTCATTGTGGCGAAAAGCTTGAGAACTGAAAGGTTGGTTGAGAAAACAGACTTATTTGAAAAGAACAGATTGAAAAAAATAGCCACAACTCTTCCCCTCCATGAATCTGAGTCCCTTGCATAATAACTTTGCCATTCTTTTCATCTCCATCCCTTATAGGTAAGCTGTCCTTTTAACTTGATTTGAGGTGGACACGATATGCCAGTTCTAACAACCTAGGTTTCAAGGAGGCTTTCCAGGGTTCCAGTCTTGCTCTTCAAGCCAGCCAGCTGCCATCTGAGCAAGCCCTGGCTAGCCTACTGATGGCAAGAGAGATGTAACACAGTAGCCCCATTGGTTCACCCAGCAACCAGCCAGCTCCCAGAAGCAGAGCCACTTAGCCGACCTTATAGCTTAACACAGATGCATGGGCAAAGCACATGGAGATCAGCCAGGCCTGACCCAGATCAACAGCCTGTCTGGTCCACAGACCCGTGAAAAATAATACATTGTTATTGTTTTAAGCATCTAAGTTTTGGGATGGTTTGCCATGCAGTAGTAGATAACTAACATAGTGCATATTATGACTTCTTAGGTATGAATAGTGCTGCATTAATGTGAAAATGTGCTTAATATTTTCCTGGACTGTAATAACTTAATCTCACTGATTAGTAACTGTTAAAACTTTCTTAAAAGCATCAAAATAAAAGGAAGTTTGCTTATATGACAAATTTCATCTTTGCTGTCTATGGTGGTGACATTGCCCATAATGATTTGTCATGCAATTTTATTTTCAAAGCTCAAAATTAATTATAAACATGAAACAAATCATGGTGTTAAGACATACATTAAAAACAAATTACAATTTCAAAATGGATAATTTACAGCTTGGAAAATTAATTGATTAAACCCAAAGTGCATAAAAATAATTGGAAAAACTGAGGAGTGAACAAACCAATGACAATGTTATCCAACTAAATTTTAAAAAATGTCTGATGAGCAGAACCATGGCCCCAAAAAATCCAATAGTTGCAGTTAAACCATAAGACTCTGGGTGAAGATCGGTTGAAATCCCAATTTGGGGAGTATCACTATATTACAGGGTTGGGCAGATTACACAAAAAAAATCAAATGCTGCCCCTTCAGCAATTTCAAAGTAGAAACTATAATGTTGACATTAGAATCACTCATAAATTTAAATACAAGATATGAAATAGATATTACACATTAAAGCAGCACTATAAATATGAGTAATTTAATATGTGCTCTATTTGTTAAATATTACTGCCAGTTCTATTCCTTTCAATGTTCTTTTAGCATGGCTCTTATGAAGATATGTATATATAGAATTTGTTCAAAATATATTGTCTATGACTCAGAAATAATAAGAGAAATAAATAAAAATATAGCATTTTTATACCAAATAGAATTTTGTTCCAAGCCTTACCATTTTTAGTGTTTATTTTAAGACTGGAGAAGATATTTGGAACAAATATCACACAGCATTTAAGCATATATGATGGTCAAAAAGTATGTTTCAATCAATTGTCAACATGTTAAAATTTTCAGCTGGTCAAAATTCCATTTTATTGATGTATATGAAATATGTTACAAAGATCTACACAAGGAAATTCAAAACAAATAAAACACTTTAGCAGCATAGTTTGTATCACAATTTTCAATTTTGTCCAAATTCAATATTGAAAAGTTGAAGCAAAATAAGTTTTCATTCAGTTTAGCACAAAAGTTTTAATGGGCTTAATTCTGTCATTGTCAAAGAAATCAATACTTCATTCCTTAGTCAGGATTGGCAGCTTCTCAGAAGAATTGTGTCAGTAATTCATTCATGAATTTTAGGTTGGCCCAAAAGCAGATCCTGAGACCAGACCTTACTATGCAGGCAGTTTATTTGGGACTGATCTAGGAAGCAAACAGGAAGGAATGGGGAAGTGAGCAAGGAAGCGTAAGAAAGTCCATAAACACACACTAATTAGCTTTTTGCCACTGCTGGCAACTAGGACTCATTCTTAGGAAGCGTGTAAAACATGAAGACAAAAAATTACATAGAAAGTAGTCAAATCTTATAGCATCCTTAGGCCCTCAGTCCCTGTGGAAAAACTTTATGCACTCTAAGTACAGTGACATTTGAAATAAACAGTATAAGAAGATAAAGGAAAAGAATGACTGGCTTAGACAGCAGAACCAAAAAAAAATGACCCACATAATCTAATAAACTATTTATTTGTGCATTCACTTTTTCACAAACATTTTCTAAATGCTGCTTATGGTAAAAAACATTTATCAAAGTCTTTAGTGGTCAACTTAAACTTATTCTTGCATATTGAACCTATAAACACTTCTTTTACTCCCTATTCAAATGTGTACTTATGTGATTCCTGAATTTATTTATGCTGTGGTTCAGATATTGTTAAGTGAATATCTTTTTGACTGAGTTCTCATCAAGAACTCTGCTAGGAAGGCAATTCAGAGGAGAAAGGACAGCCTTTTCAACAAGTGCTGTTGATACAATTGGATATATGTATTCAAAAATAAGAGGAAAACCTTCAAAATGTACCTCATACCATACAAAAATTAAAACAAATTATAGACTTAAATATAAAACTGAAAATGATAATATTTTGAGAAGAAAACTTAAGTGAAAAATGTCTG
The DNA here is from genome assembly GCA_032199065.1 of Smutsia gigantea. Lineage (NCBI taxonomy): Eukaryota > Metazoa > Chordata > Mammalia > Pholidota > Manidae > Smutsia > Smutsia gigantea. The sequence goes on from JAVSCE010013931.1 coordinate 278,680, forward strand.
TGCCTTTGGCTTTGACAAAGTTTTTCAATATGATGCAAAAAGACTGATCCATAAAAATTAAATTGATGTATTGGATCTCATCACAATTAGAAACTTCTGCTTTTCAGAAGATAATTTTAGAAGAACAAAAAGACAAGCTGAAGACTAAAAGAAAATATTTGCAGAGTATATCTGCCAAGGACATGTATCCAGAGTATATAAAGAACTCTTAAAACTCAAAAATAAAAAAACAAACAACCCGACTTAAAAATGCGCAAAAGATTTAAAAGCCACATTACTAAAGAAAATATAAGGATGGCAAATAAGAACATGAAAAGATGTTCAACATGACTCAGGGACAATGCAAATTAAAGCAACAGTGAACTACCACTACATCAATTAGAGTGGCTAAAATTAAAAAGACTAACACACCAAGTCTTGGAGAAGATAAAGAAGAGCTAAAACTTTCATACACTGTTGATGCAAATGTAAAATGGTAAAACTCCTTTAGAAAAGAGTATGTTGGTTTCTTTAAAAGTTAAAATATAACTACCATATGATCTAACTAGACCACTTCTAGGTATTTTCCCAAAATAATAGAAAGCATACATCCCTAGCAAGATTCGTACATGAATGTGCATAGCAGTTTTATTGGTAAAAGCCAAATGTTGGACACAGTGAATTATCCAATGACAGGTGAAGAGATGAACAAACTACGGTATTTCTATACAATGAAATGCCACTCACTAATATAAAGGAATAAACTATTAATACACACACAACACAGATAAATCTCAAAATAATTCTGCTGACCGAAAGGCTCCAGACAAGAAAAGAGTATCTACTATATTGTTCCATTTATACAAAACTCAAGAATAAGACAAACTAATCTATAGGATAAAGGTTTTAGCAGTGGCTTCCTGGTGAAAGGGAGTAAGAAGGGGTTGAAAGAAATGATTTGGAAGGGATACAGGAAACTTTTGAGGGGAGTGGATCTAGCTCTTATTTTGATTATTTCACAAGTGTAAATGTATGTCAAAACTTGTCAAATGGCCCAAGTTAAATATGGACAATTTAGTGTATGTCAGTCATATCTCAGTGAAGTTATTTAAAAACAAAAAAACCTGCTCTGGTATAGGTTATGTTAAGCATCTATGAAAATTAGTGACCTTACTAGTCACAAGAATATTAGTTAGCCCAAGCTGAGAAAATCCAGTTGTGATTGAGTCTATCTGCAGGGCAGAGAAAATGCATGTCCTGCAAAGAGGGTACCAAGAAACACCAAAAGTAGAAGATAGTAGGGACAAGGGCTGATAGGATAGTTAGAGGCCCAAGGAAAAATTACATCTAGCGGAGACACCTGGGGATTGGCTCCTGTCTTGTGATTTAAAATTATCCTCTGGGCCATCTTTGTTCCCTCCTGCTCCACATTGCTACTATCAAAATGGTAAATATTGCCCTTTAAGTGAACAATTATTCTTTTTTTCCCCCAATATAAAAAAAGGAATATTTTTGCAATATGAAAATGCCTATATTTGCAGAAAATGACTTCTTTGTTTTAGAATCTGAAATGGAATTTGGCGAATAAACACATAGATGTTCAGGGAACTTTATCTCTGAGATGATTCTAGACACCACATTTGAAACTTCAGTTGTCAGAATGGGCGTGTCATGCCCTACTTTCCAAAGCCAGTAAAGTAAACCTATTTAAATGATTTACTGAAACACTGTGGTCAGTGGTTGCCTTGGGAGAGAGTGTTCATTTCACACAGGACTGTAAAACTTTAAAAAAACAATCCATGCTTCTTCCTGACATATAGCTTCAACATCCGTTTCTTTCTCAGCTAAAGCTCTTTCTTCAATTTAATCCTCCTTCAGACTCTTTTAGACAGAGTGAAATACCATATTTTGCTGTTATATCATGAAAAATGATAGAATCTCTATCCTCTTTCAAGAGTCATTGTCAAATTATACCCTCCAATAGGTAATATACTGCTTGGGTCAGTAATTTCAACTATTTGTATGCATTTCAGGTTTGCCAATTACCCTTCCAAGCTGTAAATTGCCTATTTTGAGAGCATAATTTGATTTTTAATGTTTGTCTTAACAGCCTGATTTGTTTTGTCTTTTGATTTGTTTCACATTTTAGTAATTAATTTTAAGCTGACAATGTCTCTCCTAAAAGGAAGGTGGGGATTGAAAACCCTGTTAGAGCTATAGCAGTTTGATGCTAATATAAATTTCTTTCTAGTGTCATAGACCTTAAACAAAAAATACCAGGCTCCCTCTTCTTTTCTTTGGAAAGGAGTCATCACTTCTCCTCCAGGAGATATGCTAGCTTAAGTTTCAAATACACACTGCATAACCCCCAAGTTTAAACACACATGAATAAGCAAAATTGGCCATAAGAATTATATTGAAAACAAGAGTGATGTTTTTCAAATCTCCAGTCTGAAAATAAAGAAGAAAATGTGTCTCAGGGTTATGTAAATGTATTTGGCTTTGGAGGTCCTCTGATTATTCACTTTCCATCTTGAGCCTACTGGCAAAAACTGCATGAAGAAAACAAATCTCTCGTTCCCAGACACATCTTGTAAAATTTCTCACAAGTACTTCAACTTAGATCTAAGGTCTTTGATTCCCTTAGGGACATTTGGAGATGTCTCTGTGGGGTCCAACAAGTCTTTACCTCTGATACATTTTTGAGAAAGAGCACAGCAATGAAGAAAAGCACCCAAAATTTAAGAAAGGTAAAGACACAAGAAAGAAAAGGAAATAGTTGTGAGGAAAGGGTGAAATAAGGCACACTCAGGAATAAAAGTTGGAAAGAAAACTGATAGTAAAACTTTCCATTAATTGTAAGACATGTGAGGGAAATCTCCCCAAATCACTTAATAATTCTCTAATGAAAAATATCTTTTGAAAAAGTTGAATTTCTGTCCTGTTACCAGAACATAGATTATCCTACAACTTATCACTGGTGGGCAAAAGAGGATTTGCATAGGAGTTTCTAAAAACATTTAATGTCAGTGTGGCACATAATATACGTGAAAGGCATAGAATTTCAACCTGTTTGCAATATGGAAAATATGTATAAATTACAAAAAGAAAGTGATGTCTGAATATATTGGATATTCCAAAGGTGGACCACTTTTTATATTTCAAGTATTATTTAGAAATATTGGATGATGTAGGTAGAACAGAAGAGCAATAAAATGGTTAATGATCAGTCTACATGCAAATATTCACCTGTAGCTGTTTATTGGATATTTAATGCTTTTCTTCAGTCTACCAAAGTGCAAACATCCCAAAGAAAAAGTGCTTATGTTTTGGGAGTTGAGAGTGAATTTGAGATCTGTTGGAAGCTAGCTTTTTTTCCTAACAAAACTTTTTATTTTGAGACAATTGTAGATTCATGTGCAGTCATAAGGAATAATTTAGAGAAATCTCATTCACTTGTCCCCAGGTTTCCCCATGATAGTATCTTGCAAAACGATAAAACATATGTAATCCAGTGTCACAACCAGGATATTGACATTAATACTGTCAACAGAAGCCAGAAACTATTCCCTAAGACAATGAAAAGGGCCCTGACGGTGATTCAGAGGTAACCAGAACTGCCACCTTCCAGGCCGAGAGGGCAAGAACCCAAGGAACCGAGTGGTTTCTAGAGGGACCACTTGGAACCTTGGCATGTGCTGCCAGGTGCTGCCCTGCGTTGTGGACTCTCCTCCTTCATTCCGGTGCTCTTGTCGCCCCAGGAGCAGCTCCTGCAGACCTCAGTGTGGGGTAAGTCATGATGGCCACCCCTCCAGAGAGCATAGATGGCAATCTTTGGCAGCATCCATGTGGGACTGTCTCTATCTGCACACAGAAGGTGTGGCCTTGGGGGCCCTGGTTGTTTCCCCCTGAGTTATAAAGGGTGGAGCCACTCAGAGCCACAGTCATGTGACATCAGCCCAGGAGAACCACAGGGGCAGGGCCCTATCAGAGAGCCACTGTCACGGGCACTAGGTCACAGGCAGAGCCGTTGGTGTGACACTGCCGCCATGATGGGTCTGGAAGGCAGAGCACCAAGTCACAGAAGATTATTCTCAAGCTTCAGGCTGAATGTCGCTTGCCCTGCTAGATTTTGAACTTACCTGGGACCTGCTCCTCCTTTCTTCTTCCCTATTTCTCCCTTTTGGAATAGGAGAGCCTCCTACGCCTGTCTCACTATTGCGTTTTAGAAGCACTAACTTGTTTGGTTTCACAGGTTCACAGTTAGAGAGGCATTTGCCTCAGGATGAATCATATCTCGAATCTTATCTGATTTGGATGATATGTGTGTAAGACTCTGGGGAGGTGGGGCACCTATTACATCTTGACACATGTGGAAGTCTAGGGTCCCCATGTGCCCTCTGATATGATGGGTGGGGTGAGGCCACATTTTTTTCTGTGGTGTTTAGCCAGAGTAGAGCAGTTACTTTCTAACAGATTTCTGCCTTCCTAGTCCCTTAACTAGAGAGAGAAGACTTTTGTTACAGCTATTTTTTATCTTCTCTTATTTGTGTTTCTTGGAAGGTGAGGTAAAAATAAAACAAAACCCAGAACTCACTACCAAGCACTTCCTTGGGACCCACGTTTCCTAGCTGGACTGATTTCTTCAGTCCACATTTCAAAGTTTTCTAATGTTTGTTTTATATATAATGTTCTGGGTTATAGTCATATTTAATGAGAGGAATAGGGAAAGGTATATCTACTCTCTCTGGAAGTAGAAGTGGAGGCAGCTTTTAAAAATCAAATATTGAGCACCATTTTCTCTTATTTGTTAATGTGAAGGTACTGTAGAGCTACGAACTAATTTACCAGATTTACTATTTCAGTGGTAAAATATTAAAATCATATTTGTCTTCCAACATTAACCAAGACAAAACCAAGCTGCAGTAAAAATCCAAAATGCAGTAATTGCCAATGAGAACTTCATGTCAGTCAACTTAAATCAATGACATATTATTCTTGTATCTTAAAATTGACATTATTTGTTTAATATTTTAATACCTGATTTTTAAACTGAAAATTAGAAATAAAAATATTATCAATCCAGACAAACTTACCACAAGAAAAGCAAAACAGGAAACTCTCCCTTTACCTGGGACTAATGCTTTTCTTCCCTAATCTCCTTACATCATCTGAAACATACACACAATTTAATCAAAATAAAATACTCCTTATATTTGAAGAGTCTGGCAATATAGGGACCGCAAAGGTAAATTTTCTCAACCAATGTAATATCTACATAAATACCGATACTCTGAAAATCCAGTGTACCAGTGAACCGGTATTGTCCATTAAATTCCATGAAAAATAATATTAAGAAAACAAACCAATGTGTGTGTCATTTATGACATAGATTAATTTATTATAAGATTTTGCAACTTTGTAAAATATTCTTCTAAGTCTGAGTAACCTCTAAACAGAATGTATAATCTCACAGTACTTTTGCCAGTTATATATAACTCCAGGGGGAAATATGTTCCCAGCCCAGAGCAGATTACCTTTGAAGCAGAAACCAGTCAAAGGGAGAAATAAAGTGGGAGGAACCCGTTTATTGGTTACAAGCAGTCGTCCACTTCTGCTCAACAGGGTCTCTCACCATGGCTGCAAAAAAGAGGCCCCACCCAATCTCTCCAGTCCAGATATGCCCTGCTCCCCCTTGTAATCAGTTATTGATATGGAGATGCACTAAAGCCAGATGAGAGATTCTGGAAATACTGCAATTTTACCTACACCAGTATTAGTTCAAAGTCCTCCTTAAAAACAAACAAATATGTTCAGGGTAATTTTGACAGCCCGGTGCAAGTGCTGCACTATTGTTAGGCTAGAGTGAGTAGCCCCTCAAGGGCTTTCTGTTTGGCTTAACTTCTGAAGGAGACCAAAGTCCAAATAAAAAGGAAGAATTAAAAATTAGGCCAAGATATACAATGTCACTAAAGAGAAAGGATCCAGGACCAGATAGTCTAGAAAAGCACCTAAACTTAATATGGGTTTTTTTTTTCCAGAGGGTTGTTTTGGTTTTATTTTTTTTAAACACCATCAACAAGCTTTTGGCCCTGGCCATTCATCAGAAATAGTTTTTCCAATTGTGGGTTTTCCAGAGGCTTGTGACATGTACTTATGTCATGAACATATAAATATGTTTTAAATGAATGAAAAATGTTAGCACCTTACCTCCCAAATCTCTGCTGTCTTTCCATTAACACAGTTGTTCAGCATTTTTCACTTTATATCTCCTATGTGGTTTATTTCTTGCCTTAGTTTAATGGAAGAGACAATGTAACATAAAGAACCCAAGGAGTTTAAGTCCAGTGTGATCAAGGGTTTGCTTCCTGCTTTTGTGCAAACTGCCTTATCTTTGGCAAGCTAGGGGAGCATTCTCCTTCCTTAGAGGAAAGGAGACAGATGATAATAACAGAAACAACTACTACAAAAACAATGGCCCACCTGCCTTATAAGCTGTGATTCTCAGGCTGTAGTCAGCGGGCCACCTTGAAGAGCAGTGCAGAGGCAGCTCTTTTACATGGTAGGTGTTTCTAGAACATAAGGCTTCACCTTAAGTGTTTGTTTTTAGCCTATATTTCTTATGTATAGAAAGAAAAACTCATCACTTTTTTTTTTTTTTTTGCTTTAAATGGTTTCATTTTCTCCCTTTCTTTGACATTTGGTTAGGAAAAGAGAATTTAATTCAACAGAGGAGTATGCTACCATTGACATTATATGAGTAAATCATGTATCTAGAACAAAATTCTTCTAAAACTTTCATGCTTATTTCTGCGCGTATCACTACAAGCTGAGAGGGCCTATTGACACTAACTTCTTCCTGAACAGAAGCACTCGGATACTCATTTCGGGTTGAGAAATTGGGTTTCTGAGCTGTCTTCTTCTCCCCAGCCTCACCCTCCAACACAGAACATGCCTGACATCAGACCCTTTCTCCCAGTCTTTTCCCACCTCATTCACCTGACAGCCTTCTCCACAACAGACATCTTATCAGACGTGACTGATTGCTGTAATCTGTACTCTGGGCAGCCATTAAGCAAATTACCTGAATCATTGCAAGGATTAGTCTCATTAACACATGATTAGCATCAAATTAAAATAATGAGTGTTTAACTTCGGATGTCTTCCAGTTGTTTGAACAGCTTGATGAGCCACACCAGGCTGGCAGGGAGGTGGGGGGTCAAGAGCCACAGGAAACGAAAAAGGGAGGCTGCACTGTGTAAGACACAGCACAGCTAGCCAGCAGAAGGAAATGAGATCATACTCAAATTGCTTGGTTGAAATGTGTCTCCCAAACAGCAAAGATGCTGGGTCCAAGCAAGTCTCTCTTATTGGCGACGTCAGCCATTCATCCAGAGCAAGGCTTTACATACTTACCTTTTAGGTTTACCACACTTACCTTTCCACATACTGGATATCATCTTTGTAGGTCTTCCCTGTCCCAGAAAGCATGAAACATAGCTTTTCTTCTAACTTTTCCAAATGTTATCAGACTTAAGAATAAGATCCCTAATGTGCTGGAGTTATAGTATACTGAAGATATGAGCATAGTTCCCACATTTTCCCTTGGAAATGACTAACCAAATATCAAAACAAGAAAAAGTTTGCATCGTTCCTGGAAACTATGAAGAGAATCACTCATATGTAGAAAGTTAAAAGAATCTCTTATACTCACTTGGAAGATTTGCTGGAGGTCCATAGGACTGACTCACTATTTTCCTCCCTTTAAAAGATCAGCATTTGAGGAAAGCAGGTGGACAGGTTATCGTGACCCCTTCAGCCCCAAGACTAATAGCCATTTATCTGTCAAATAGATAGGTAAGACAGCCAGAGAGCCTGCGTGACCATCAGGTTTCCTGCATGGACGGGTAAATTAAAGAAGCAAAGAGATGCTGTGATAAATTATTTTACTATCACCACAAAAAGATTAATATGAAGAATATAGTATTAGGAAAATAATAAGGAATCCAGAATATGTAACCCCAAAACCTGCCTCTTTGACATAAAAATTATTTTGGCCTGAAGGCAATTAAGAAGCAGCCAATGCAAGAAAAGTTTTCTCTACCCTCTCCCTTTCCTGGCTAAAGACAGGATATAAATTTTCCTTTATCAGAGAGGACACCAGAGAAATGTGCAAACAAATCTTATTCCATTTGTTTCCTTCCATATATTTACCTTCCCATAGTTTTCCATGCTTAGAAACCCAGAACCGTTTTCCTTTGCCTTGTCATTTCTCTATAAATTTGCTACTCTTTGTTGACTATACTATACAAGCCAGAATTCTGAGCCACTCTTTGAGTTACTCATTCTTGGGTATTTCCATGCGTTAAGTGCAAGATACACATTGATAACCTTGTTTTTCTCATGTTAATCTGTCTTTTGTTACACAGACCCATGTCAAGACCCTAAGATAAGAAGAGGAAAAACTTCCTCCCATACAGAGCAATCTAAGATCATAAAAAAGTGTGAAGATGGATATGACTTCCGGGAAGATGGCGGTGTGAGCAGGGCGGCAGAAATCTCCTCCCAACACTATATTTATCTACGAAAACACAGAAAATACATCTACTCCTAAAAGAGAGACGAGAATACACAGGAAAGCACACAGCGTGCAGCTACACCCGAGAGGACTTGGCACCCCAAGAGGCGGGTAAGATACGGAGCCGCGACCCGGCGGGACCCGAGCCCTCCCCCACCCCAGCGCACAGGCGGGAGGAGAGGATTCAGAGCCGGGAGGGAGTGGAAGTGCACCCCGCGAAGTAGCCAGCCCCGGTGATCTGCGCGGGGAGCGCTGACCCACATTGCGCAGTGCAGCGGAGATTGGAGAGTCAGAGGGGCAGGATCTGAGCGGGGAACGCGCCAGGGTGCTTGCAGCCGGCTCCCGGGAAGGAAAAAAAAAAAGTGCGTGCTTTCTTCAGCGGTCTTAAAGAGACAGGAGCCCAGTGGAGGAGCCGGATCGCCCCAGCACACTCAGCCCAGCAGGCTGGGAGTCCTGGGGAGTTTCAGGCGCCTTAGCTGGCGACTGAGGAAGCGTAGCCATACTTAACACTTCTCACTGAGATCAACAGCCTCCTATTCGTTCCCACCCCTGCCAGAGCGATAAAGGGCCCTGCGGAGCGGCGCAGTCACAGCTGTGGAATAGTGGGGCAATAGCGCCACCTAGAGCATTCCCACAGAATCTACGTCCAGTGGGCATTTTTTTTGTTTTTGTTTTTGTTTTGTTTTTTGTTTTGTTTTTGTTTTTTCTTTTCTTTCTTTTTTTCTTTTCTTCTTTCTTTCTTTTTTTTCTTTTTTTCTTTTTTTTCTCTTTTTTTCTCTTTTTTTTTTCTTCTCTTTTTAAAGTCTTAAAGAGCCCAGCTGACATACGTGGCAACTATCAGTGACCAAATTATACAGCCATGAAAAGACAGAGGAATATGGTTCAGACCAAAATCAACCAGACAACCCCAGAGAGGGAGTCTGAAGGGATGGAAATGCACAACCTCCCTGAAAAAGAATTCAGAATAAAAGTCATAACCATGCTGATGGACCTACAGAGAAATGTGCAAGAGCTGAGGGAGGAAGTGAGGGAACTGAGGAAGACAATACAGAAATCAGACAAGCGATCGACGGGCTTAACAGCAGAATGGATAAGATGCGAGACTGTTAATGGAATAGAAAACAGAACAGGAATACAGAGCAGCTGAGGCAGAGAGAGATAAAAGGATTTCTAGGAATGAAAGAATATTAAGAGAACTGTGTGACCAATCCAAACGGAACAATATTCGCATTATAGGAGTACCAGAGGAAGAAGAGAGAGAAAAGGGATAGAAAGTGTCTTTGAAGAAATAATTGCTGAAAACGTTCCCTCGCTGGGGAAGGAAGTAGTCTCGCAGTCCACAGAAGCTCATAGATCTCCCAACACAAGGGACCCAAGGAAGACAACACCAAGAC